>JAFBJQ010000744.1:364037-459937 GCA_016785345.1 Trinectes maculatus
TTGAACTTCTTCAGTGTTTAGTTCAATATGGACGCAGATGGTGCAGGCTATTGCCCCTTACGTTTCCGGTGGTGCATTGCAACTTTATTTGCATGTATTCTAATGAATTGAATGGCATTCATCATGTTGTTTAAAATAATATACGACTAGACGACCACAAAATTTCTGGTCGACCACATTTAATAGTCGACGTCGTTGCAGCCCTACTTAATTAGCATGATGGAAAACAGCAGTACTATTCAGCCAGGCACAAAAATATATCTTTACTATCATTTTGGAGGAAGTACGATAAATATACTCAGATATTTCACTCTGCAGTGTTATTTTGACACAGTGTTCTTTTTTATGCTTGTACTGTCTGGATTACATCAGTCTACCATGAGTTAAAAGAATTTTCTTTTGAGAGGGTTCTGACTGCTTCTGATGAACAGACCAAAACACCACCCAACCCAAGAGAGACTGTGATGAAAGTTCATATTGAAAGCAGCTTTAAGCCAACTGACAGTGGGAATTGTATTTTGATTTTGATGTGTAATGCCATATCAAAATCTTGGCACTCCCCTCTCTTTGCCTGCCATTTAATTTAAACAGTACATCTTTTAAAGTGTGCAACTAGTGATCATAGTCCTAACAGAAAGTGTAATTTTTAATGAAACATCAGGAGGTTTATTGAGTAGCCATACTCTTAATCCATGACAGCTTTTTCTCTGAAATATGTTTGATTATTAGGTTTTGGCATAGTTGTACAAGAGGAGGCATGTGAAGCCTGTGTGTAGGCAGTCTGGTTTTATGGGACTTGTTCTCACACAGAGTAGTTCAAGATGCAGATTACTGATTTGACTCCCTCTGAGAAAATCTGACTATTTTGTTAAAAGTGTGACTTATATGTATATATGTGTAGGATCAAAAATCCATTCCATCTTCTTCTGTCTTTACATAAACATAGGAGTTGAAGCTACCCTTTACATTCATGAGTGGTCATATCCATGAACTCCGTATCCACGTACCCTGGACCAAGCTGGGCTCAGAGCCTGTAGTCATCACCATCAACACCATGGAGTGCATTCTGAAGCTGAGGGATGGAGCCCAGGTTAGTTCTTTACTAGAACGAGAAGCATTATAACCTTGATTCCCATACAGGGTTAATGCAGGGCTGACCAGATCTTTGTGTGTTAGCCCCCCTCACAGCTAAGGTAAGAAACGTGCTGCTTAGAAATGTGTTTAAAAAGAGGAGAGCTAACAAAGAAACAAGAAGCAAATGCATCACTGCCTTATTGAGTCAAGCTGATGAATATAGGCCAGTGATTTGGATTGCAGTATATATTTTCAACAGCTTCTGCGGAAAAGCCACATTGGCAAGTGATGTAATGACTAGTTGCAATGAGGAACACATTGCAGAATTTGGGGATGAAAGTGTTTTGTCATATATACTACCAGAATTAAGTATTTGCAAAGGCCCTTTCAAATTATCAAGAGAAACATCTGTCATTTATTTTTTGAACAGATGGATTTCAACATAAAACATATATCAGCTATTGTTTTTCCCATATTTTTGTTATTTAAAAATGGTTGGTTCTACTTTGTCAGTATGTTTTCCTTTAAGTAAAGCACAGTACACTCTCTCAAGCTATTTGTCCCTTAAAAGAGGGATAGCTCCATAGACCACTGACCAGAAATATTCAAAGAAACAACTTTAATGAATTTATTCAGTGCTATTTATGACCATACCATCTTTGACATTTGATTGGTTTTATTTAAGAAGCAATGAACAGGAATTGTAAGCAAGGGCTGGAATGATTCTTCTTAAAACAAATAGGTTTGTCTAACATACTGCAAAGAGTTTTTGACCTTTTAGGAGCTTTGTAATGATGAGGTCGCCCATAGGTGTGGTCATTGTTCAAGGTGATGAATGTAGACAGTATGGGTTTTCAAAATCTGGGATCGGCTCCAGCTCCCCCCGCGACCCTTAACAGGATAAAGCGGTAGAAAATGAATGAATGAATGAATACAAATCAGATTTCATTAAGATGAAAATTTATTTGCAGTCCTTGCAAGCCTTGAAGAACACACACAATGTATAGTAATGTACAAGAAAAATCCACAGGGCACCCTTAGGAATCATGGGTCAGTTTTTTCCTTGTAACCACCAAAAAATTTCACTTTAAGCCCTGTTATACATCATCATAGTCATAAGGCTGACAACTGTTATTGTTAGAGAAATATTTATAAGATTATATTTAGGTTACCGGTAGTCAAATATTTTCATTTTTGAAGTATTGTGCACATAAGGCATTTTTTTAGATTCAGTTTTGCACAGATTCTACCTCTACCACCCATGCAGTTTCACAAAATTGAAAGTGTAATTCAGTACTGGCTCTTTATGGAAAGGTTGAGGTTTCAGGACCAGATGTTTCAGAAAAAACACATTTCAAGGGAAGTCAATTACAGCTAATTACATTGACTGCGGCACAAAGATTTGTAACACTTGAGCTGCCCAGAGGTAATGGTAAATATCAATTTATGCAGGTGGCTACCGCTCATGCTATCAGGTCCCTGGTACAGTGGAGATGTAAATTTGTTTTTAATATTTCATACGCAACATAAGCCCATGTACCAGTTTTTAGTGCTAGTGTAAGGCCTCTATGGTCAAAACAACTGTTTTGTTACAGATGTTTTTAAAAGGCCTTAGTTAAGAAAACATTTTTATGAATTGCAACTGACATTTGGACAAATAATTCAGTGGTATGCACACCCTTGAGACATAATTTGGAACATGGCCAGGCTTTCAACAGAAGTCCTTCTAACATGTGGAATTTAAATGAGCTGCTACACTTCTCTCCTGTGCGAGTGGGAGGCAGACTACTGTGTTCTTAAGCCAAGAAATTGCAGCCAGGTTTCTTATATATTTGTGTAACTTGTTTTACTTTGTTTCATTGTACATTCACTGTTGTAAGAACAATGTAAAAACACCAATATTTGCTTTGGCATCTGCATAGTGGCTATTTATCACAGTCCAAAGAGATTTTCCTTGATTGTAGGAAGGCCTTTGTCACATTAGCTTCATATAAACACAACAATATTTATTAGGAAGTTACATATCTTATTCATATACCGGTCAGACCTAGTAAGAATGGAGGGCGGCATATGTAAATCTCGGGCTGTGACAGTTCTTCTGGAAGCACTCAAGTTATTTGGGTGTTGGCTTACAGGATTCTTTTAACAGCATATAACATCTCTGCATGTTGCATTCTATGTTTAGTAGATTACTAGTGTTTCTCTTGTCCAACAGAGGCAGGAAGTTTGTGGTGGGCCGTATGGTTTCAAAGTGTGGAAATGATAAATGATATCATTAATATGGTTTGTTTTCATAATTACTGTTAAAGCTGGAGCACTGGCCTGTGAAAACATCTGTCCATCTTTTGAAGTTCATTAAGGGTCGTCTAATTTGACCGGAATTATTTGTACTTTTTTAATGTTCGTGTTTCCCCTTGAGAGGAACTGGGTAATATTAGGGATATCGAGATTGCTCAACAGGGCCCATCTGCAAAGCACTGAAAGCAGCTTACAATTATAGTTTCCAGCAAATGTGGAAATTTGGGAGTTCAGCAGGAGTTGGAGATTACAGCTCCTGCTGACAGTGTAATTGCTTTTAATAAGCTGTAATGAAGACTTGTGGCACAGAGACTTGGGTATTTGAAAAAAAATGTTGTCAACTTGTTTTTATGTTAATTGAAAAAAGCGGCCATTGACAAACAAAGTGCATTAGTTTTTATATGTGTTTTATGGTGCCCTGACTTAACAGGGTGAAAATTAGACAGTATAAATGCTTTCTTTATTACACATCTCGGTTTTTTAAATACCATCACATTTCTTTAACTTCATTCATTTCAGATTCATTGCACATTTAAAAAAACTTTCCTTCATATATATTCCAGTTGTGCATACATCTCAAAGAATTTTTGTGGACATTAGGCTATCACATATGTGACAGGAACTTTATTTATTCTTCTTATGCAGTGATGCTTATACTGCCCCCTTTGAAAAATGGTCAGTAGGTAAACAAATGTTGCAAACTGAACTAATTTAAAAGAAACAATGGTTTTAAATGCTGCATTCTACGTATAAACAGAGACTTTATGGAAACTAGACTTCTTAAAATAACTAATGAGTTCCTTATCTCAAGGAGATTGAATCGAACGCAACTGGATTTTTGGGACTAGTCCCAGCCTAGTCAGCAAGCATGAACTGATGAAGCCTCTTGGATGAGAGGTGAAACGTCTTCAAAAAGTCAAAAACCAAAAATCCAGTTGCGTTCGATTCAATCTCCTTGAGATAACTATGACCTGGATGAATGAGAATATTCACAGACTTAATGAGTTCCTTATTTAGTGTCTTATTTGCCCCATCCGTCAGACAGTGTTAGATTCACCATCATCTTAATATTTAGTTTTGCCAACTTATACATATTTTCAGTATGGTATGAGGTATTTTGTTCATTTGGTGGTACTGTCATTTCAGTGTTTTTTGCCCATGTGTGGTAGACTGGAGCTGGTCTGTAATGCTGAATGTTTGGTTTAATGCACTACTGCCCTCATCGCTCTCTCTATAATGAGGAAATGGATAAAACATTTGTTAGAAAATAGAATTTATTATTTGACTGTTTTTAGGAGTTTCATTCTTCTTCTATTTGTTGCTGGTTGTAGAAATAACAGAAATTGGCAAGACTGAACTAAGGCTTTAATGAAAGACCTAACAGCTAACATTGATGTAATGTTGCAAAATTACGGGCACATTTTCTTCTTGACATCTTAGTAAACTGCTCCAGATGTTGAGGATGAGGTGTGATCACCAAAGACAGAGTGGAACTGGCTGGATAACCGTTACAGTGGATCATAACACTCTCAGGCGCTCTTTATTTTTTATGAGACAAAGATAAGGGCTTGGGTCTACAGAGGAGAGTCTTTTTGGTTTTGGCTCGACTCGCTGCTTGATCTGGGAGTTTTATGGCCGCTGAGTGCATTTGCCACTGATGTGGAGGTTCTGATTGATGCATTGCCTCAAGATGATTTGGGGAGGTGCCTCTGAGACTTGTTGGTTTGGCACATGGTCCAGCTAGGCCCTTTCTTCTGTTAGATTCCTTCCAAACTATTTTTAGGACTTTACACCACTAAACCTCATTGCTCCTAAATAATGGATAATACATGTGAGTTAGGGTCCCCTTCCTCAAGACTTAAATTAAAAACCCCAAGATGTTACTTCATTGCTAAATCTACCGCCAACAAGATTTAACACCTACTTGCTTTACTGGTGTAAGTTTAACAAAAATCTATAGAGGAGAAATGTGCGAATTGAATATCCACAACAGGGTTGATAATCAGTAAATTGGCTATTGACAGGCTCGTTTTGTGATATTAACAGACTTAGCTTTTGATTTTAGATGCAGATTGATATTCAGTTGTTGAATTATACTCTGTGCTGGTCCTTACATATGTGGTTTTGTCAACCAGAAGTTACAGCCACAATTTACTCAAGAGAAAGATGTTGCCAGCTTCTGTGTGGAGATGAGTTTAGTGGTCTATTGTAGTTATGCTTTACTCTCTGTTTTAGTAAGTCATGTCTGTTGACACAGTGTGAAAATATTGTTAGTAAAACATCAATCATAAAGTGACATGTACCTTTTATTAGCAGCATTGTGCCGTCTCATCTGATAGAGTGAGATCCACACTGTTTGCGCCTTTGCAGCTCATCTTTCACAAGTCAGAAAAAAAGGAAAAATGTTGAACAAGTAAAAGAAAACAGCCTGTGGAAGTATGCAATCAGATAGCACAAACTGGATAATCTCTGTCCCAATGCCATCCGGAAATCTTGCCTTTAATTCTCCAACTCGCAGGGAGCAAATGGCTTACAGAGATCGTACCATAAATCTGTCTGATCATCAGCTCAGCAGGGTTGTGTCTTCAAGACTGAGGAGACACAGGGTGAAGACATGGAGCTTTGGCAAATCTATTTTTCTTGAATCCAACCCCCGAAAGCAATAACAGAACGCCTCTCTGACTGTAAATGATAAAAAGATGGGGTAATGTTGGCACAACCTGTAGTCCTCGGTCAGGTTGGAAGCCAGAGCATGCGTTGTGATGAGACAAAGAGAGACAGAGGTGGACTGAATGGGTAGGAGAGGGTGGTCGTGATGCCCATGGTGTAAATGTCTGTCCCCACATTCAGGTTCTCAGCGTAGGTTCACCCACTCCACTGCTGCCTGCCGGCATTCCAAACTGATTAAAAGCATCTGTCAGACGGCTATGCACAAGTGTGTAATTCCAGCGCAGGGCCTTACAGCCAGCCACCATTGCTTGTGAATCAGCCAAGGCTACACAACCCACAGTGTTACACTGCTTTGTCTTTGAGGTTTTAGATCCTTGGTAGGATGAGGTTACTTCAGCTCCTCAGACAGTTCTCAGACACAAGAACAGTCAGGAGGGAAAATTTAAACCCATCAGCTTCCTGCATCCAGTGAGTCAAGTGGTGATGAATTCTCTCAGCAGCTGTCTTCTAACTCATAGTGTCATCTCTGCTTCTTGGCCAGACTATAGTAGTCCCTCAGTGGTACAGGCAGTCTGGGAGGATATTTTCTTGCAGTTCGGTATACCATTTGCTTTGAGTCTTAAATCTAAACAGTGTGAGAAATAAATTAGGCAAGATGTTTACTATTTACATTGCTTTTAGAATTATTGAGTTTGCGTTGTGAGTCAGTGTGACTGATTTATTTCAATTTTGTTGGAAGCTAAGACTTTTGCTGTATGTATTTGCTCTAAGCAGATTTAGATACAGTAAATGTTGTTTTTTACTTTGCTTTTCACCCAATATTCCCATAGTTATTATAATTATGATGACACCATAGAAGTCATTATGTGAACCAGCAAAATCACATATGCAGATGTACTTAGTAGCAAGGAGATGTCTGACATAAAAACAAACATTAAATACTAAAAAAATAAAATGACATTTAAGATCTTAATCTGTGGCTTGAAAGTAAAACAGAAATGAGAATGCGTTTGGCTCCCACTTGCTGCTCTTAATGTTGGCAGTTCTACAAGCGTTGACTTCAACATTATTTGAACATAATTTGTTGAGATTTAATGCGTCCGTTTTTAAATATGCTCCTTCAGCTTTGTATATTTGGATTTCTAACATGGGTAAAATGTGGAAAGAACTGAAACTGTAAAAGAAGCTCAAAACATCTGAACCAGAGTGAAAGTAACATGTTCTTCTTCTTTCTCCAATGAAATACACACACACACACACACATACTACATATTTTATACCTGTCTGTTAAGACTGTATGCATAAATCCCTTTTTATTCTGGTAAAAAAAAAGAATCTATACAAACTTATAGCCTGTTGATTTCTTGCTTAATCCTGCCCTGTAGTATGGCCTATTTCCCAACACAGATGGACAGTCCTCTAGTTTTTCTCTGTTTGATTTATTCTGTCTTTGTTGGTTTCAGAACACTAATGCTATCCAAGAAAACTTATGCCTCTGCAGTTTGTGCCTTTCAGCTGCACCTCACGTGTGTAATTAAGTTGTCAAAGTAGCCTCAGCCACTGCTTACACTGTTTTTGGAAAGATGGTGCTTACATTCAAGGGGTACTTATTACTTGTTTAATGTGCTTAATATTGTGTATGACATAATGGGCACAGCTCAGAATTGGGATGTTTCAGGTTATGACCAATGAATGTCTGTTTATGTAAAAACCAGGTCCGAACTACAAGATACCTCAATTTTTAACACATTATACAATATCGTTAATTATCTTCTCATTATGTCAGAAGGTGTGCTGAAGTAGATAAACTATACGATAAATTATTGGCAAATAATCAGCAGCTGGTTGTTATTTTCAGTAAGTAATAAATAGTTCACACTGAATGCTACGTCTGTGTGGGAATTCCCCCACATCTATCCTATGGGACTCAAATAAGAAGTGTGTTTTTTAGTACATGCCTGTGTGTGTGTGTGTGTGTGTGTGCGTGTGTGTGTCTGTGTGTGTGTGTGTATGAGGGTTCTTGGTGGAATGTTTTATTGTAGCTAACACATTGCAGTTATTAGCATTAGGGGGTAGCGGTGCCAGTGTAAGCAGCATGCCTCACATGCTCAGCCCAGGCTTGTGGTTAGCTGATGGAGACATCTGAAGGACCAGAGCCTCTCAGATCTAAATCAGGAACAATATCTCCCTCTTTCTCATTCTATTGCTTTTCCCCCTCTGCTTTCCTGTTGTCTTACTCATACTTTTCTTATTTTCTGTCTTGGCCTTTTGTTCTTTTAACCATTGTCACTCTCCCATTTTTTCACACTCTTTGTTATCTTTCATTTTCCCCCCTGTCCCTTTCCTTTATGTTTTCTTCTTTTCACCAGTGAGGCAACGATTGGGAATGTCAAGTGCAATAACATGTAAAGTGCATGAGCAGGGACCAGGAGGAACATGGAGGTCACTGGGCAGAATGTGAATGGGGGCCAATGAAAAGAAAATGGAGACAGCAGTAATCTGGACTGTTCAGCCAGGTTCCAAATTCCATCACGGCACCTACATCAGGACCAGTCACTGGTCTGTTTGAATTACTGATTCTTGGCTTTTAATCAAGTGTTGGGATTGAAGTTACTGTGACTTAAAATTCTTTGTTTGGGCAACAATCTAAAAAAAATCTATGAAGGAATAAAGAGCAATGACCTCAGCTATCGCCCTGCTTTTAAAATGAGCAAAAGCAGTTTTGTAACAAAGAAACACGCAAACACATATATCAGTGAAATGTGTGTGGCACTCAACTCGTATTAACAATTTTTTCTACATATCATTGCTGTGCCTTAGGAAAATAAATAAACCACAACTGCAGCCAATTGTATCATATCAGGTGAAGATAATGCAAGGGCAGCGGCTGAACAAGATATCCAAATAAAATAGAGAGAAGTCAGATGTCCTTATATTGCTCCCTGTGGATCTGCTCTGTAACTGGGATCTCTGTTTGTTGTTATTCTGGGCATGCTGGACATAGATATTTAACACAGCCAGTTTGACTTGGGTACAGTGGAGGCATTCTTGGCTCTGACTTCCAGTATGACATCATCTGTGCTGTCGTTGTGATTCCACTTTCCTTGGAGTGAAATAGTTTTGTAATTGTGCATTCTCCTTGTGGCAGATGTTTTGAAATCTTTTCCATGTTCCTGCTCTCCCCTCGATAATGAACATGTTCAATTGTGAGCTCCTAATAGAAAAAAGGCAAATGATCAGAGAACTGACCTGTTGCTTTCATTTGGCTGATACAGGTCTTGCACACAGGCCTCTCCATTTTATTTGAATCCAAAGGAATTCTCCAAAGCCTGTCTATTTTCCATTGCAGTTGCTGACTTCACTTTAAAGTAAAGAACTAAGTAGAATATAAATTAATAAGATTTTCAAATAAACCTGTGTTTGCTACATAGTTTTATCAACACTGCTCTATTTGTCAAGAAATCATTCAGTCACTATAATTATTTTGACCTGGGTGTCTGTTCTGACACTTCTGGAAAAATGCTGTACTAAGTTACTGCAAAGTTCCCTTTAAAATCAAGAAATTGTTTGTCAGTGTGGTTGTCAGTGATTGTAGCATTTTCATAAAAACAGTCTGTTTGCATTTGTCTGCAATACAAGGCAAATGCCAATTCCTGCATTCTTGACAACTGTTCAAAAATATTGCTTAGAGTATTGCTTCAACAGGAGGAAACCATAGTGGGTCTGTTAGATAAAGGTATCCTGCGCCTTTCATTCTTTCTTGCTCTTCACAGTCTCATGACATGTGCAGTATAAAAACGTTTGCACACAGAATGATAAAAAAAAAGGCAGACTGTTACATGATCTTTTTATTAAAAAGACAATCATTTTGTTTCCCCAAAGTTCTATGACCTACACCACATTTGTTATCAACACTGCAGGTGATTCTAATCTTTAAGATTGCCATTTTGATGTCATCATTTTCTGCATATGAAATTAATAAAGTGTCAGTTTGTCGTGGTTCATTACTTGTTTAAGTTGGGTTTTCATAAACCATTACTCACATCTGATCTCTTACACTAACTTTATTTATTCTGGGAAATAAAGTTACGGAGTATGTCAGTTCTGTTTACGCAAAGCAGAAGTTTTGTACATTTCAGGACTGTAATATGTCATCAATGCGGTACATCTATTTTAAAAAGGGATTTCTTACACGGTTGTAGATTTAATTACTAGAAGGGGAAAAAGAGTTCACATTTTTGTAATAAGCCGTTTTCACTGAGATAATTATTCAGAATGTCACACAGTGTGATATTCATTTGGGTTCATTTCGGCCTTTAATCCCTCTAGTCTGCCTGGTCTCCAGCTGCACAGCCCTACTGTAAAGTATAGGTCATTAAGTTAAAGCTGCTGTACATGTTTTGCACTGTACATCTGTTTTTTTTCATGGTGTTGCATTCAAGCATTTTTTTGGTGTTTAGGTTAGTTGTGTAGTTCCATCTCATACAAAATAAAGAGAGTAGTTGTATATACCTTTGGCAGATGTGGAAAAGTGTATGAAACAGCTCAGGTTGGCAGCAGCCCTCTAAAGTCTACCTCCGTTTGAGGAGAAAATTAAACCTTGGTCTTTAATCACGATGTAATGGCTTTCTACATTTGTTACAGTTTCATTAAAAACCCATTAGCAGCTAATTTTTAGTTGAGCTGATGGATGTGTTCGAAGCCAAGGGACATTAAAGAAAAGGTCATTTGAGTCAAATGTGATGAGCTCTGTTTTCTTCAGCTTACATTCCAGCGGGGTCGTCATCAGTGGGTCGAGCAGCTTAAGTGTAAAAGTGGTGGCTGCATACCATCTGACATTACTGGAACTTTCCCAAATCATGACTTTGTGTTTGAAACAGTCAGCCACTTCTCTAGTGTCATTCCTGTTGGTGCCAGCTGGAAACCATTCAAATGAGAACCAGGGTCATCGCTGTTAAAGAAGGCTTTAGACTAGCCGGTTATGGATGGGTTGTGACAGTCTATTAGAGGGAGAAACAAGATGATCATGGCAAACTACAATTAACTAACTTCATAGACTGCAGATGAAGAAAATGAATCGGATTATAAAGGAAACAATTTGGAAAAGTGAAGGGCAGATGTTGTTCAACAAGATGATTTGAGGAAAAGAGATGTATTGGAGCATTTGTCTGTTCTTGTTTTCGTAATGTTATATATGGTGATGATTCCTTTTGGGACCTGACATAGGCGACAAGGTCTCCTGCTTTTCAGACCATGTGTGTGTCTATGTTTATATGTATATATAAATGATTTAGGGGGGGGGGGGGGGGGTACTGGGGGGGGGGGGGGGGGGGGGGGGGGGGGGGCGTTGTTTGAGATAAGGCGCTATTGGGTTACCTTTTTGTATTTTCTCTGTAGGCATTTGGCTTCTCTGTCTGGCTGCCAATCTCCAGGCCTGCTGCTTTGATGTCAGCATGAGTTCACAGCAACCTGCAGAGGAAACACAACAATAACAGAAAGTGTGTTTATCCAGCACTGATTTTCTGTATGCTCTCATTAATCTGCTGACACACTTTGATATTTAGCAGTTTTAAAAATGTTTGAGCAGGATATTTGGCTGAAATTACAAAGTTGTGGTGCAGTTTATGGAGTAAAAAACATACAGAAATAGTTTTTTTAAAAAAAATGAATTAGGCAGTACAATGGAACTGCCAACATATTTTAAAGAAAACCTGAAATTTCCTTAAGATCAGAATAGCTTTTTTTCTCTACACTTTAATACACTATTTATGCTTAATAGTACATAATGTTTTTAGAAATCAGAAATTGTAGTGAATACATCTGGAACAGTTTAAAACTTATTCCTAAAAAAAAAAAAATCAATAGTTCCTCTTGGGCACTGTCACAGTTTAAATTTCCGCTTGCCACGACCTGAAATCTTACTGGTTTGTGAGTTATAGTTTCTTTTTATTTTTGTTAAACTGTGACAGTACTTGTTGAGGCGCTGTTTTTAATTGCTGTAGCTAATGTGTTGAGCAGCTCAGATGAGGGTCGGCCCTTTAGACAGGCTCAACAAACTGCCTTGTGGTTCCCGACTGAGCCAGACGTGTAGGGGGACAGAGGTCAGATCTGGCTTTCCTGTGCCCTAACCCTCCATGGGTGCCCACTTATCCTCTGAGTAGGGGGTCCCTCTAGCCTGTCACTCACACTGCCAGAACCTGCGTCTTTTTTCTGTGCCTCTGTCCTGCTCCCATTATCTACAAGTCACTGTCACTTGTATTGCCTCAACCACTCTTTGTCTGAATATTCCATACTGTTATTTTTTCTGCTTATCTTTGTTCCTGTTCTCTTTTCCTTTTTTTTTTGCTACTGTCATTTTTGGTCAACAGCTGAGTTGACATGCCTGCTGGGAAGAAACCCCCCTACCCCTGTGTCCCTCTGTCTCTCTTTCCCTCTCTCTCCCTCTCTATCTCCCTCCCTCCATGTCCTGCGCCCTGGTGTGGCATTGAAAGGATCAGTTTACCCGGCAGCAGCTGAGGCAGGCTTCATTTGTCCCAGGGCTTCCTTCTGAAAAGGCATTTTTTTGCCTCTTGAGAATTGCTCATTGCCCACACTGACATTGAATGCTTAATTGCGGTACTTCCAAATTTGGCAGTCTTGTCCTTTAGTGGCAGTTTGAGTTGTTGAACTGTTGAAATGTAGTCTTGGCCTGCAGGGCTAGGAATTCCTTTAGGTATAGATATGAGACTCTACAGTGGAGAGAGACTGTTTCTTTTACGCTCACATAGCATATAGTCATATAATGACACTTTCATAAGTGAGCATGTCTTATTATAAATCTACCATAGCTTCGTCTTTAATGTGATAAATCTGTATCCCATGCAACTTTTGAAGTCGAACGACCAGTTAACAAATGAAGACTAAATAATGCGCAGCAACTATTTATCTTAATATTTGCCAATCTCGATTCTTCGACCCTTGATGTGTTGATGTTTGAGGTATTTATTATTTCTCTTCCTCTGTTTACTAATTCCCACCACTTGCTGCTGGGGAAAGCACTGCTTGTATAGTGTAGGTCTACCACAAAAACCCTTACTGGCGTAAAGTATAAATATTTCTGCCAGAGCCTCTCTCTTCTCTTCTGGCAGTTGCATGTTTACTTTGCCGCACTGGCAGATACTTGTTTCCCTGTCAGCGTGTCCACCGCTCAAATTATGCAAAGTATGTTTAAAACCTAATCTTTATTACTTAACCACACAAAAAGAGAGGGTGCATTGTAATTAGGTAGTGTCAGAACAATGGAATGTGTGTTAATAAACAGGGGTATGTGCATGTACAATATGTACATACTTCTTTGAAAGGTGTGGCAGTGGGTTTTCATTTGCTTACTTGAGTTTGTGTGAATGAACTGTGTGTTCCTGGAGTAGCCAAATAAATTAGGTTCTGAGACCTTCAGTGTTTAAATTAGTCAGCATAAGAGGTGGCTTCTGCAGCTCTCTGCCACGCTGAGCCCTCATTAAATGCGTAACATATGTGATCGTCTGATTCTTTGTCTGAATTGTCTGACCAACTTACCGCCCAGGCTGACTGTGAAAAGGTTACAGTGCTGCAGTAACCCCTAATCAATGCCATACTCTGGGTTAACACACTCAACCCTCTACCTTTTCTCTGAGCTCTCTATTTTTAGAGTGGTTATAATATGTTTTTCTTTTTCCCTTATATGGTAGTTTTTCTGTTTTTCATTTTTCCCTACCTTTCTGGCAGGCGTAACTCTGCTGCAAATATGAAAATGTGCCGTTTGATTAGTTAGACATAATAGTTATAGAAGAGTAGTACTTTAGTTATAGAAGCCGTAGTGCTTTGATTTTGATGTTAAATGTTTTTTCTGATGTTTGCTGATGATTTATGGTTACATTTTTGGTTTTCTGTAGTTTTCTATATTTTTATTGGACAAATATTTGGCCTCTGCATGCAAAATCAGTCAAAATGATCAGTCTATCAGTCTCATTTTAGATTTTGGAAATATGATGAGCAGTGATCAAGGTGCTCCAAAAGTCGCAGTCTGCAGACAAAAAGTTTACATGTCCAGTAAATTGGCTTCTTATTGTCGGTGGAGTTTATCAAGGCTTTCACGTGTGTCATCTGTTGTATGACTCTTTTCTGGAAGAAAACAAATTTTAACATCATTGACCTCATGCGGTGAATACAACTAGAATACCAAATTACAAGACTTTGTTGTCCCTGCTAGCACCTGTTGTTGTTATTGTTGTTAAGTCTTTCTTCATATTATAGTGCTGCAGCTGCATACATGCACAGAAGGTGAACTATTATTTAAACAGTGCTGCTACAATTTCAGTGGACATGCACATGCTCAGTATACATAAATGTTCATGTGGTATGCATTTTCAGGAAAGTTAGTAATAATAGATAATATCTGATAGAGACTGCAACTGTTTGTATGGAACATTGTTTTTTTTTTCTGTTTTGGAATGGAAGCCTATTAGTGCAGACCTAGCCTTAGTAAAAGTCCTTGGCAGTCAGTTGTTTAACTGCAGTCTCATGGCCCCACCACTGTTTCTCCCCATGTCCCTGTTGTTTTAATTGCACCTCATGTCACAGAGCACCCACTTGGCTGAGGCACTCTACAAGCTGTACCAATAAATAATCTCCTCATCCAGAGCCTTGGCTCATTCTGTTTATCTCCAGGCTCATCTCTGAAGTGCAAGTGAATTTAATCGTCATTCCTACATACGCATAAATACACATACACACACATTTTGGACTTACATTCCTGGGCTTAACTGGCTGATGGTTTGTGAGTGCAGGTGACGTGCTGTTGTGGAGGAGAGGCTTTCACCCTTCTCATCCAAGAACCAGAGTTTATTTGTACAACCCAAGGAGATGGTCGTTAAATAGAATGGGACCATGGTTAGTGGGAAGATTTGGTGTGTGTCACAATACAACAGTGCAGGTGAACAGATACTTAGCTTCTATTGCCGCCAATAATTTGATTACCCTCAGTAAGCAGATAAGGTTTACTATTAGTTTAGACTGCTTAAATTCTTCCACACTACTAGAATTAACATGATGTATAAGATCAAAATTAAGTATCAAACAAATTACATTAAAAGCATGACTTTGCTATGTGGTAGAGTTAATTCAAAAGCATAAGGAATTAGATTTGAAACATATTTTGTAGTTTCAATTTGTTTCCATTTTTTCATTGTTTAAGAGAGTAAAACAACCTCACTAATGTATAGAACTTCACTAACTGTCCTCACTGGTGTTCCTGTTTATTTTCTCATTAGGATGACCATGAGAGCGGCTCTAGCTCCACCAGTCGCAGTATCTCAGACAGCTCCAAGGCTGTGGCCAAGCCCCGCCGCCTCCAGCAGGCTGCCCCAAGCGACCCAGACCTGCCCCCAGGTAAATGATGGCTCTGGGGCCACTGAGGCTATTCTACAGAGAATGACCACCTGGGTAGGCTCAGCCTTGGTGGGGGAGGACAGGGCCACAAGAGACTATTTACACCACTGAGAATTCTTGGTTTTGTTTTGTCCTGTAGGAATGAGCAAAGAGACAAAGTAACGGCATTTCACATTTTTTTGTCTTAGACACCCAGTTCCTCCACAGGGTAGTGTCGGGGTCTCACATGTATGGTGTACCTGTTTACACTTTGCGCAATATTATTTTTGGAAGGAACTGTGTAGCTCTGCATTTTTCAGTTGCATAAATCAGCCCAAGATAGTGCGTGGGGGATGTGTCTCTGATAAATCAAATAGTGATGGCTCTTATCAACAAGGCCACTTGACCACATGCCTCCTACAGGACTGCAGATTCCAGGCCTGCCTAAGTCCAGCACTTTACAACACCTCACAAAGAAGGGCTTGATTGTTACTGGATAAGAACCTTTTAAAAATATTTATGACCTTTTTTGTTACCAATTTGTAACTGTCTTAAAAAGAAAGAAAGAAAGAAACACTTAACTCATATTAGCTAGTCAAATATATTTGTTTATGCTTACACTGGCAATTTTATGTAGAGGTCTAAAAGGACATGCAGCTTCAGTAATGTTACTGAAATGTTCAATAAAGAGTATGTAGTAACCTCTCATACTTAACATTGTAGAAGAAGATTCAAAATAATTTGAGAAAAAAAAACAAAGGTGAGAAAGTTGTGAATGAAGAGACTGGAATGCAAAGGATGAAATAGGCTTTTAGAAAGAGGGAAAAAATAGAATGAGCAAGGAGATAGGTGGGGGTCTTGAGCTTTAAGATCCAGGTCACAGGCACCCAACCTTAAGGCTCACTCCCAGAGAACCATTATGCGTGAAGGTACGACCCTTCCCTCCTATCTGGTTGTATCTGGGGAGGATCAATTTCCAGGCTTGACATGAGATAATATCTCTTCCCAGCTGTTAAAGCAGGGTGCCTCACACCCCAGCATCTCCCTTTAGACCTGCCTCCAACCGACGTCCTGTGTGTGTGTGTGTGCGTGTGTGCGTGCATGTGTGTGTGTATTTGCCTGTGTATCTGTGTTAATTTATGTGCACACCTCACACTGTTCTAGCAGTGGACCTTGTTTCAACCCATTATAGGCTGTAAAGACAACTCTGGGGTCAAAGGTTGCAGCACCTCAATAATAGTGAGGAAGCAAATAAATGCTGGAATCCCAGCCTTTCTAATTAAAAGTTTGAGGTTAAAAGTTAGATGAGGTAAACCTAACCTGCCGTGAGTCAGACAGAGGATATTGTGCTAAGAATAAGATACAAAACAAACCTGTCAGGAGTATTTAATGTAGGTGAGGAAGTTTATGCAGGGCATTTAAAGCAGTAGACAGTGGTAACTTAGACCTGCTATCAGCTCTTTACAGTCCTGTCTACTTCAGGTATAGGTATATTTATGATTTATGTTTTTGTCTGTGTCTGTTGGTTGGTTATTTGTAAAAGTACAAAGTACAAAATTGATTTTCTTCAATCTTGGCAGAGGAAAAACCTGTTTATGTTTAGCTTGTGTTAAAGGGGTGGACCTGCATATAGGAGAAACACTTGTTTTCAGTAATGATAAAACTCCTGTTATTTGCATCTTATGGCAGCTGTTTCAAAAGGCAGTGATCAACACAAACACATGTGAGGGTTTGTATGACACTGCAACAGCGAAATGGACAATCTTACTTCTTTGTCAGCATCTATGTCAACAGACCACTATTTTGCATCTGGTCCCCTCCCAACAAAATCAAAACACAACCAAAACTAAAAAGCAAGCCACCAGCAATTAGCCAGTCATTTGGCCCTAAGCCCTTACATGCTGACTGAATCCCCGTTCTTCCTGTGGTGGAAAATAAAGAAGTTAATTCATATGCCATTGGATTGGTAGCCACACAAAGACTAAAAACCAAGTGCTTCCACCTTGAGCGATTCTGCAAATGATTATGTTTACTGCTGCTTTGTGGGGGTCTTGTGGCCACCGTTTGAGAGAAGCACATTTTTGTGTTTTAGGGGATTGCTGCTCAGACCCTATTTACAGTGTTTCATAGTAGCTCAAAGAATATAAATGGTAGCATGTCTCACTTTGAGTCTAGATTTAGCCTGATGAGTGTTTTTGGATCAAAGTACTTTTCAAGCTGAGCTGAGAAATGTTATTAAGATATTTATTGTTGCCCCCTGCATTATGACAGGATTCTCAAGACTAAAGATAGAATGCAGAAGAGAGACAAATCCCATCTGCATCTGCTACAGAATCATTGTATATTTCTTTTTTGTTTGTGAGTTCAGATGTGAATGAGTACTATGCCAGTTGCTCTACACCTACACAGTTTACAGTTCACGCGACATATACATAGACAATTGTGTCTTTCAACTTACCTATCCATGGAGCTTTCCTCTGTTCTGGAGACCTGCTGAACCATGCATGGTTGGGCTCTGTGAATCTACAGTCTTATCTACAGTGTTATATTAAGAGTTTCTTTAGCCAATAGAATAGCTGACATAATTAAGTGTATTACTGGTATTACTGAGCTTGCAATAACATAGGCTTGCTGTGCTTCCACACTCCTTGCCCATGGTGGAAGTAACATTCTCATTTTAAATTTTACAGATAAAGGTAAAAACTGAGCCGTCATTTATAATATAAAATGTGAACATTTATATTCTCAACATTTTTAAGATGCATGTGTATCTTTGTGGTTATTGTGCCAAATGTACAAATTGCGTTTCATAATGAGACCGCAGGACCAATTTACAGTATACTTATTGCCTGATGGCCCTGTCAGTCTTTCTCTCAATGTCTAATAACTGGCAGTGCTAATAGCTGCTAATACTTTCCATGCACATGAAAAATGGTGAGCATGGACACTATAGTGTTTCTTTCCTGTATTGCACAAAGGAGAGTACTGGGCCTGTTCTGAGATCACATAAAGGAGCTGGTTTTTCCAGTCATTTTATGGTTGAGCAGTTTTAAATGGGCTCCTTCCCTGTGGGCCGCAGCGCAGGTGCTGGCTGTGTCAATTGTTTACAGAAGTTCAGAGCAGTGCGATGACTCGCAGAGTGCCGGCTTCGAGCTCTAGTACTAGGCAAAAATGGGTATAACAAGTGTAAGAGAGTCTAGGAGAGAAAGAAAAGCATCCCAACACAAGCAAATTAGAACCAGAAAGCAAAATAGCAGGGGGTAAAGTGCTGGTTTTACTGCCCAAGCTGCAGGTGCAACAGCAGATTTCTTAGTGACCCCACATCCAAAGGCGCATACAAACTCACACACACATGCACATAGCCACATTCATGCATTCGAGAAAGCAACTAAGGACCCACCTAAACTCAGACTCAGAAGTGCAGGCATACATACACGCATACAAGTCATGTCATGCACAGGCATCATGTTTATGAGTTGAGTTTATGTTATGTCACTTTTTTGTAATATTTCTTTTTTTGTTTGGTCAGGCAGCAAATTCATACAAATTCTGTCAATTGGATTATTCTAATGTATAGTCGGGCATATGTGCAAGTAGCCGAACAGTTAACCAATTCATATAAATATTTTTATCAACAGAGCCATTTAGTCCTGCCTAATTATCGGTTCTGTTATGCCCTGGACCAGGCATGTAGATACAGGAAGACAAACATTTGGTTTGGAAAATGGGGGAAAAGCCTAAAAGGTTTTTATGTTTTAAGTTGTAGTGACTGTGTTTAACAGTACATGGGAGGAATGAATAATGCCATTGGTCCTGTGGTTAGGAGAATTTATTGCTGTATATTTTCATATTTTATGGTTGAAACTCCCCTGTCTGCAATATTTTAAGTTCTCTCTTACTTTGTTGAGTAATAACCTTACCATGTATGTTTTTCCTGCAAAGCTTCTGTTTCTGGGCGTCACTCTGGCCACAGGAGGTACTGGTAACACTGCAGGATGGTTCCCTTAAGTCTGCTGAAACCCAAGATGTCTTTCTCTCCTGCTTACTACAGATCTCTTCCTTTTCACCACAAAAACCACTACCCTTCTACTTTTCACCTTAATCATCAAATCAATTTTGTCATATTGTGTTTTTTTACACTTACATAAATGATTTCTCTTTCGTTTGGTCTCAGTCACACCATAAGTTTGAAACCTCTCTCAGATTCTTTTTATGTCCCTTAATGCAATTATCTTTTGAAAATGATGAGATCAACTTGTCCAACTCATAACACCATAAAATGAAAAAAGTGTGTTGCTCTTCAAATAATTTTGTGTAATACGTATGACATCATTCAATTTGTATGTCTGAATGCATGTGTGTGCTGATGCTATGATTTTTGTATGTTTCAGTGAACATGTAGGCTCCCTGGTGTTTGACAGAGTTCGCAGGGATACGATTGAATCAACATGGGCATAGTTTTGGGTTAAACATGCCTTTACCTCTGAAGGGATAGGCTTTGGATGATTTATAAATTCACCCAGAAATTTGTAGCACTGCTCAGGCAGTCAGTGAGGAGTCAAAATGTTTTCCTATCTAACCTTAAAAAATAGTTTGTGGCAAAAAATAACATGTCAGCTCCTGCACTTATTTATGTGCCCAAGAGGATGACATGGGTCAGTGGTACTTTAAGAGAATGCAGCTCTGGATTCTTTTCTTTTACAGTGTGTCAACATATAAGTTAGTGTGTCCTGATAACTCAGTTGGCAGTTTTTTAGGTATCCAATTGTAATTAATGCACTCTGAAACAGTTCTGCAATAAATCCTACCTTTATAAAGGTTATAGTATTTTAACAAAATAAATAAACTGCTAGTAGAGTTTACTTTTCTCTTTTTTTTAGTTACTAGGTAAATACACTTACTGATACTGTATAATCCATCACATCTGTTGTGGTTCTGTGTGTGTCTCTGAAAGTAGTTTTAACATGTTTCTCATGTGTGTATTTGTTTTTAGGTTATGTGCAGAGTCTCATCAGGCGTGTGGTGAACAACTTGAATATTGTGGTGAACAACCTGATCCTCAAGTATGTGGAAGATGACATTGTGCTGTCGGTCAACATTACATCAGCAGAGTGCTACACTGTGGACGATATGTGGGAGAGGGCCTTCATGGACATCACTGGTGAGCAATGTCTGCTTACATTCCTTGGTAGTGGGATTAACCACTAAATCCACTAAGACAAGAATCAGTATACTACAGTAAGTGTTAAAGTAAATTTTTCAGTTCAAACTAAGGTCAAATTGACATCTCAAATTTACATGACATGAGTTAATGAAAGATGGATAATGTGGGAGATTTTTAACCTGAGAATGCAGCTGCAAATGTAAACAGAGGCCTCATAAAGGTAGCTAAACTAATTGCTCAAAAAATTGATTGTCAAAAATAAAAAAAAGTTGTACACCGGTGAATTGACCAAGAAATTATCTTTGTGAGCAAGTGCAATAACTAAATAACTAAAACAGTAAATATCTATATTATTAGACCTTTAGTACATGTGCAAAACTATGAAGGAAATAAAACTGCATCACATACAGGGCATCATTGTTATACATATTTTAATAATACATCTTATCCCATATGGTTGTGCATGAACTGTCAGTAGCAGATGCTTCAGAAAAGTACAACCATCTACTCAAAGCACAGACAGAAACTGTTAGGCTGCTCCCTAATTTATCCGTACTGTTACTGTTGACAAGACATCAGTCTTATATTTGCCAGCAGCTGGCTGGAAGATATTGTAAGCGTTATGGGACAGTTGTTACTGCTAATTTAGGCTATCGTCATATCATTAATGCATCTTGTGTTACTTTTGTGCTTTGTAAATTCTGTAGTAATTATTTCCCCAAGGAAGACATTGAATAAAATGTCATCACTGCACACACAAACCATTTAGTGCCGATTTAGGTTTACTAACAGAACGCAGAAATGCATAGATCAGTTTTGACATTTCAAGAATAGTACTTTACTATTGTACTTGATGAAATGTGCTTTATGAATTGTACTGTATGTTACAGTCAGAGAAGTACAATTATTCTATACTCCATCATAACTTTGAAGAAGGAACTGATTATTTATACGTTCACGCAAGACTGCATCAACAGAGACTCACAAAGTGGTCATTTTTAGTCCCTGTTATCACTGTGGAATGTCTTATTACTGGAGGCTTATTCCAATACGTGCAGCAAGCTGTGCCTACAATAATAATTTCTGGCAGGATGTAGAAAATAAGATGATTCTGGCTATTTTTAGTCCTTTTATCAGTTTGTTAGTGTTGCTCAGAGACATTGGAGAATTGATCTGTTATTATCCGACACACACACACAATCACAGATTTTGTTAGAACGATAGACATACAGTACACCGCAAAATGAAACTTAACAGGTGTGTAATTGGAATTAGTATGGCAGGTGCCGTCTGATAAATACTGAGTACTGATGTAATAATATAGTAATGACTACTGAGTGCTCATGTGTTGTAATATCAGCATGTTGATGGATGTCACATCTTGTGTGATTCCATTGCAAGATGATCTCTAGTGTCTTTATTACACTATTACATTATTTTTACAAGGAGGAGAAATATATCATTCATTCCCCTCCACATGTAGTTTCTGCCTAGCTGCTGACAGCACTGTCAACCAGATACTGCAGCTGAGACTATTAGAGTAGCCAACAGAAAATTGTTGTGCAGCCCTGTACAAGCCTGCTCACTGAGTGTATGATTGCATAAGTTTGTATTTAATGATCCTGTATGATACTGTATGTTGACATGTTTAATTAGTGTCAAGCACAGTGGGCCAACTTCATAAATGTTCAATGTGAAATGAATATTAATACATTTCTCTCTGTGCAGCTCCAGAGCTGGTCCTAAGGAAAGTGATCAACTTTGCAGACTGCACTGTCTGCTTAGACAAGCGAAATGCCAGTGGCAAGATCGAGTTTTACCAGGATCCACTGCTTTACAAATGCTCCTTCCGAACACGCCTTCATTTTACCTACGACAACATCAATTCCAAGATCCCATCTGTCATCAAAGTGAGCAGTTTCAAATTTTAGAATTAACTTTATAATCACTGAAGCTCGAGGTTGCTTAATTTGATGTCATTTTTCCAAAGATCCACACATGCTAATGATGGAGATGTTTAGAGTTGTCATAGCAGCTTACAGATGGATGAGGAACATATGTTTTATTTTTGTTTGGTTAGTTGTTCTCCAGTCAGCATTATTTTTTCATTCCATTGGTCTAAGAAGAAGACATGTTGTAATGAATGATATGTAAGGAAAATGGGTGTTTCTTTTCTTACTAAATGTTACCTCCTACACAAAGGAGATAATGCTGCAAATAATATGTTTTACTGTAATACCACCAATTTTAGGTTAGAGATATGAATTATACCTATGATACCTATTATACCTAAAGAAAAGTGTACCTCTCTTTAAACAATTGTATCAGTTTGTTGAACAATCCTGTTGCAGCAGAGAACATCACCAATGTTGAGAATCAAATTAGCTGAGTTTCAGTCTAGTACCAATTTTATTTGTACTCAATCACTTCTTAGTGGATAGATAGATAGATAGATAGATAGATAGATAGATAGATAGATATGTACATTTTCAGACAGTCAGTTGTGGCTGCCTGTGGTTTCTTTTCTGTGTATTACATTTATCCCTGTGCACCGTAATACCAGTGCAAGTTCAATTCAGTCTCATGTATCTGCCAAACTAATTTTAGCAACTGGCTGAATTTAAGTAGAACTGGCTCACTCTATCAATATATTGTCACTAATAAGCATTGTGGTTTAATGACTGTCAGTAAGGTTTTCCTGGTCAGTCATCTACAAAATTAAAATATACACCAAATATGGAATAGTTGCATCTGTTAAAGCATGTTCAGCAATAATGTATGTATTGCCACTTTAAACTGCAAATCTTGCATTTAGAATTAATAAATGCTGCATCCTACAAGTAATCATAAAACAGACAGCATTGAGGGGAATACCAGTTTTTATAGGGTACTGGACAGCTTGATACACTTTGTTAAATATTCTTGTTGACATTTTGTAAGGGTCTTAAGTAGAAGTGTTTGGGCCTGTGGCTCATTTTACAGCTAAAACACAATTTAGCAAATATAATGCAATATTTAAGAACTTTCTTTGCTCTTCTTCCTGTGTTTTTGCAGATCCAGACCATGGTGGAAAGTCTGAAGTTGTCCATTACTGATCAGCAGCTGCCCATGTTTATTCGCATTTTACAGCTGATTATTGCTCTCTACTACGGAGAAATTGGAGGTCACAGAGAGGGTGAGGGAGAGGAGAGCAGTGGTCATGTCAGAGAGGATGGAGGAAGTTTACCTGGTGAGTGAGTGCTATTAGGAAGGAGATTAGATTAGTTTGTCTCTGTTTTGTTTTTGATATATTGCTATCTAAAAAACTTAATTTGAATATCTTGAAAAGATTCTAACTCAGTTTTATTGCATTTTCTCTCAAATATTTTTATTGGATTTTACATGTATCACATTCCACATACATAGATGCTCATACATTGTACATTTGTCAGAGTAATTCAACATAAACATAAACATCCCTCCCCTCCCACTAACCACACCTACAAACCATGATTCCTAAAGAGTTTTTATTCCTGGAGTGTTGTAAAGAACTGCTGGGGGTCAAGAATTGAGTTGCAAAATAAATGAATAATAAGAATATAAAATAAATAGATAAACACACAAACGGGATGAATAGATAAAGGAAAGGAAAGAGGGGCGATACTTCAATATGACTTAAGGTTCTCAAAGTATTTCAGGAAAAGTCCCCATACCCTCTGGAACTTCTTGCTCGAGTCACAAACTGAATAACAGATCTTTTCGAGGTCTAGACAAGACATGATGTTCCTTAACCATTGAGCGCGTGTGGGCGGGGCAGCATCCCTCCACCTTAAAAGAATCGCACGCCTAGCCAGAAGCGTGGCAAAGGACAGTGTGCGGCTTTTGGTTGGAATAAGGTGCATTTCATCTTCAACAGCGGTGCCGAAAAGGGCAATCAAGCTCAAGATTAAGAATAAGGGACAAGGTTTGGAAAACATCTCTGCAGTATCCTTTTAGGCTTAGACAAGTCCAAAACATGTGAATAAGCGAGGCCTCACCTCTCTTACATTTATCACATAAAGGATCAACATCTGAATACATATGAGATAATTTGGCTTTGGCTGAAGGTTGAAAGAAAGGGTTAGACAAAATAGGACTAAGGAGAGAGAAATCATGTAAACCCAAATGCTTCCTGAACTGAGCCCACACCCTCATTGTGTGCCAAACCGTCGGACTATCAGTCCATTTACCTTGGGGGAGAGGGAGCGGCGACCCAGGCAGAGCCAAAATGGAACCATTTCGGACCGAACTGAACTCCATCCTCACCCACGTCGGACAGTCAGCTCGATCAAGAAAGTGCCACTAGAAAGTAATGCAGCGTATATTTGCAGCCCAGTAGTAAAAACGGAAATTAGGCAGCGCCATACCTCCATCTTTTTTGGATTTTTGAAAATGGACTTTATTTAGTTTAGGGTGCTTGCCCCTCCATATATAGGCCGCTATGATTGAGTCCAATGAGTCAAAGAAAGATTTGGGAATAAAAATTGGTAAAGATTGCAAGAGATATAGAAATTTGGGGAGGATGTTCATTTTAACAGAGTTGATCCGGCCCACCAGGGATGTAGACAGTGGTGACCAGTGCGTTAAGCGCAGTTTCACATGGTTTAGTAGGGTATAAAAATTTTCTTTAAAGAGACAATTATGTTTCCTTGTGATTGCAACACCACGGTAGACAAATTTATTTTCACAAGGGGAGCCCGGCATACTTTAAAGCAAGTGCCTGTGTATTCACAGGAAAAAGTTCACTCTGGTGCAAGTTTAGTTTGTATCCCGAAACCTGGCCAAATTGAGCAAGTAAGGATAATATTGCAGGTAAAGAGGTGTCTGGGTTTGATATAAAAAGTAAAAGCAGCGTCAGCGTACAGAGACACTTTATGTTCAATTCCTTTCCTCAAAACCCCTGATATATCCTTGCAGTTACGAAACGCAACTGCTAAAGTCTCTATGGTCAGATCAAAAAGCAATGGGCTTAAAGGACACCCTTGACGGGTTCTCCTATGCAGATTGAAAGATTGAGTGTTGAGAGTTGGTAAGGATAGAAGCAGTTGGGCACGTGTATAAAAATGTAACCCACCTAATGTAGTTTGGGCCAAAACCAAATTTCTCTGCAACTGCAAATAAATATTTCCACTCCACACGGTCAAACGCTTTCTCTGCGTCTAGAGAAAGGACAATTTTGGCATCAACATTTAGTAAGGAGATTGGCCTATAGGAGGAGCACTCTGTTGGGTCTTTACGATAAGACTGATGCATGCCTCATACAGTGTTGCTGGAAGTTTACCTTGCTTGAAAGAATCCGATAACACCAAACATAGATGAGGGGAAAGTAATGAAGAAAATGTTTTGAAAAACTCAGCTGGGAACCCATCAGGTTCAGGCGATTTCCCAGATTGCAATGAAGAGATAGCAGCAGCTATCTCCCCCTGCGATATAGGCACATCTAACCTAGTCATATTATCGTGGGTAAGTGTGGGGACCTCTAAATGATCTAGAAAATCTTCCATCAGCGTACTGTCATTTGGGAGGTCAGAAGTGTAAAGTCGGGAGTAAAAATTCCTAAACGTGTCGTTGATTTTAGAGAGATCTGAGGTGATGTTACCATCATCCATCCGGATTTTTGTGATGTGCTGCTTTGCTTTAAATCCATTCAGCTGATTGGCTAGCATTTTACCAGATTTGTCGCCATGAACATAGAACAGATTTTTGCTATGCAATAGTTGGCGTTCAATTGCATGTGTTGAGAGGAGATCAAGTCTAGTTTGAAGTTCCACACGTTTTTTATATAGTTCAGGGTTCTTGATTTGAGCATATCTTTGATCCACTTCTTTCATTTAAGTAGATAGATTATCCGTTCTTTCTGAGCTCTCTTTTTCATATTTGCGCTAAAAGAAATAATTTGTCCCCTTAGGTAAGCTTTCAGAGTATCCCAAATGGTCAGGCTGGTGGTTTCAGATGATGCATTTGTAACAAAGAAAAAGGTTATCTGCTCCTCCATAAATTTCACAAAGTCATTATTGGACAGTAAAGTTGAGTTAAAACGCCAATGTCTCTCTGTAACAGGGAGCTCAGGAAGGGTCATGGACAATACCACTGGGGCGTGGTCAGATATCACTATACTCTGATAGTCACAGGAACGGGTAAATGGAATCAGTTGATTGTCAACAAGAAAATAGTCAATCCTAGAGTAGGTATGGTGGGAGTGAGAAAAGAATGAATACTCCCTCTTGTTTGGACTGAGATACCGCCATATTTCTGTGACACGATAGTTGTCTAAGAAAGTCTGAATAAGTGATGCAGATTTACTCATTACACCAGGGTTAGAAGAAGACTGGTCGAGCACAGGGTCGAGGCAACAGTTAAAATCCCCACCAAGTATGAGAGAGTATGAGTTCAGGTCAGGAAGAGAGGAAAATAAACCTTTTAGAAAACCCACATAATCCATGTTTGGAGCATATACATTGGCAAACACTACCATAGTATTATACAATTTCCCCGAGACAACTACATAGCGACCATTTGTATCTGATATTACGTTATGGTGTTCAAAGGGAGTATTGTGGTCGATAAGAATGGAGACCCCTCTGGCCTTAGCTTGAAAAGTAGAGTGAAAATGCTGCCCCGCCCACCGCGACATCAGACGTGAATTGTCAGTTTCTTGTAAAAAAGCAGCTGTTCCAAAATACCTGATGTGGGAAAAAACCCTTCTCCTTTTAACAGGGTGATTTAAACCTTTGACATAACAGCTCAAGAACTTTAAGGGACTAGCCATTCTCCCTAACAGAGAAGATGGGTAGGTGAGCACAGGTGCTATCAATACTCCAGGTAACAGTCCCAAGATAACATAACAAACTCAAAAAAAACACAGAAAGTGTGTGTGCGGTCAGGGCTCTTAAAGGCTTCCAAAACAGTGTAGGCTCTGAAAAACCCAGCCCCCACCCCCCCTTCCCACAACAAGACAGCTGCCAAAGAACATAGCAGCAAGCTCTTCAAAACTTCCATTATCCACCTAACAGAATTCTGCCGGAAGTACCATCTTCAGCTCCCTCATTATTATTCAGAACATAAACTACACTCCTACGTTAACATCGCTTTTTAAGAACACAACCTCATAGGAGGAAAAACAGCGCCCCAATGGGTCTCATATGTGGCCCCCCGAATAATGTTCAGAAGACTACACATATAAATGGTTACCTAAAACAGAATAGTAGAATAGTCCGTCGACTTTAAAGAAGAGGAAAATACTCACGCTGCCGCTGCGTTAGTTGTCATGGTAACCTTGACTCTGACGGCGGAGGCAGAAGGACCTCGCCGCCAGACATGAGGGGAAAAACAAAGTATGACAGCGGCCAAACAAAGTTGTTAAGGACCATAATAAACCGTCAGCCACCGTGCCAGTGAACAGTGAGCTCTATCGATCTCCGGCGGGGAGGGAAGCATCTCCTTCCTGAAAACCTCACACATCAGATCAGAGAAGAATTCCGAAAAAGAAAAGATATTTTGCCTAAAATGTCTTATTTATAATTTTTGTATCTCTGCTATTTATTATTATTATTAATTTAAAACTTAAAAAAGTTTTTTAAAAAGTCTTAGAGTGAATGGATGATATATTTGTCTCAGTACAGCACAATGAGGCAGCAGACCATCCACAAAGCGCCATTTTTTTTCTTATACAGCTCATGACTCTCTGCAAGTTGCCTTGTTATGTTCAATGGCTATGTCTTTCCATATGCTGCTGTTGTTCCTAAATGGGACATTTAGCATCTCTTTGACCATGGTGTGCACTCCTCCTGCTTTTTCCACAAACAAAAGACAGAGCGTGTAACTCAACACAGACTGTTGTCGTCAGGTCTGATCCTCTCCATGTGGATAGAGGCAGTAGAAAGGGATAAAGGGAAGAAATGAGGATGAATCAAAAACAGGCCCATCTTTCTTTTCGACTGGAGCTCTATAGGAAAGCACACGCCACCTTTAAAAGCAGCCTACATTGTACATCATCTCATTTCTCTCCAATTTCTCATCCTCATTTATCCAAATAGAACAGGATAAATCCCCGGTCCTGCTGGGCTAAATCAAACTCTGTAGAAAAAGGAGCAGATTATAGTGAAGTGGAAGTGGTGGGCATAGTGAACGCAAATGGCCCAACAGAAAACAGCCAATTTGCTTACTACCTCGGACTTGCTCCCTGTTGGCTGGGGACTTTTACAAGTCATTGCCGCAGCTTTAATTTTGGTCTCCCGTGCCAGATGTAAGAGTCAGTGTCATGCTACTGCTATGCGGAGTCTCTGAGAATAAATTAATATCTCATCAAAGCTCTTGGGGACCAGCTTTTTGGAACCTGAGTACCCCCAGATCTTGTTTTACTGTAAGCAATCGAAAGGATGAAGAAGCTGAAAAGGGTTGTCCTCTGTGTTTATTTGTTGGGTTAATGGCTGGGTGGGATTTGGGTTTGTCACGAACATATGGATATCAGTGTATTCATTTCAGATTTAAGTAATAAAGCAGAACTCTTTGGATAACAGTAGCAGAATTAAAGTTCAAATGACTCTTTTTAAATTATAAAAATATTGCAGCCTACGTTGCTGCTTTCCAAACTGGTTGACAGTGTTTTACCAAAGATAGTTCCTGTATGTTGACACTTATAGAGACTGACTTAGCTTACATACATATTTATTTTTAGTTGACTGTAGTTTGTAGGAAACAGTCATTGTCAAATGACTGCTGGAACATGATCCTAGAATCATACATACCACTTCATCTCATACATTTAATTTCCCATAAAGTTCTTGTGATGAGCCTATGCTATATATTTGGCTCTATTTCTGTATGGGTGTGTTTGTGTATGTTTTTTTTTAAACATGATGTTACATTACACTCATTAAGCAGACACCTTTTTTCCCTTTTACTCTCTATCTGACCTGGCTTTTGTAACTGATGTTGTTGGATTTATTGAATGCTCATATGTGTTTGTGTGTGTGTGTACGTGTGTGTGTACATGTGTATGCACGCATGAAGAAAAAGATTGAAGCTGGAATAATTGATTCACTCTGGATCCACTCTTTACTGCACTAATAAGCCATGACCTTCAAATGAAAGTGTTTTTTCTCTGTAGAATATTTCAAAGTGAATTTGAATTTTTCCCCCATGTGAAGGGATTTTTCTCTTTGCTGATTAACAATGTGGAAAAAGCCTTGTAATGTTGTTTTATGTTCACATGATTTCCTGCGGCTGCATGTTCTTGTTTCGATCTGAGCTCTTTTTTTTTTGGTAAAAGCCAGTGTCCCATTAATGGGTGACAGAGGTAACAGTCTGTGAGGATAACTGGGATATTTCCTTTTGACCTGAGTGCTGATTTGGACATGAACAATCAACTTAACCAGTTATGTTATAACAAGCAGGTAGAGATGACATGATCTTTTGTATCAGGTGCGACTCTTAACTCAGCTGTCTATAACAGCTGCTTCACTGTAGTGCTGTGGTACGAAGGCATTTCTGTGTCCACACTGTTGCTGCTGTGGTGCTGTTAGTCGAAGTCATATCTTTCAACACTGAGTTTAATGTGGTTTGCCTTGGATAATGGCCATGAATAATAATAATCATCTATCTTCGATGAGCAGTCAGTGAAGAGTTGTAAACAGAAAGTCACATGATTTTTGTTTATTGTCCTTCAGAGCGAGAGTTTGTGTATTGACATAAGTATACCCTACTGTGATTTTTCTGCAATGACTATTATAGTGCACATGTGGCCTCTAAAAAAATGTGCTTGAACTAAATTGTTTGAAAATCACATATCTGAACACAGCTCTTTCATATTTGTTGTTCATTCACAGTTTTTTGTATTTTCTAATCTGGATAACTTTCTTTCATATGATAACTTCATATGAGCAATTTATCAATACACGGCTACCTATTAAATTAATAAATAGGCTCAACCTACAGAATTAGTGGGGTGATGGTTTGGGTGCGGGTGACCTAAAATGGATGACCAAATTTACAGTGTGTATTATTGTTTCATTCTGATCATTATGTGGGATACTTGTGTGTCACCAACCATAGCTACACAAGTCACAAATAGACGGCTAGTTTTCCTTATGTCTGATATTCAGTGAAGTCAGTGAAATATCAGCAGTTGGAAACATAGATGACTAACATTCCTAAATAGAGCAGCTGCTCAAGACATCAAAAGCTGTATGGTTTTAACAAGTATGTGAAGAATTATGCACGGTGCATATGGAATAGCTGGCCAGTGGTTTTGTTTGTACGTGTTTTGCTCTTTGTGTAGTGTGGGTTTCGTCGGAAAGCTTTTTACAGTATCATTGACTAGCGCTGTCAATCAGACATAACTGCTAGACCATCTCATCACCCTTTAATAAATACCATGTAGCCTTCTACTGCTAGCAATCAAGTGAAATGGCCTCCTTTTACTCCTCTCTCCACTTATGTGTAAAGATATAAATGCACTTGACTTTTAGATCAGGGTTAACTTGTGTCACAGAGTGTTACAGTGTTGTTAGATTTAATCATAATTAATTGCATTGGATGTTGGCATGTATATTTTCTCTTTAGTCATATGCACTGAATATCTATTAAACCTATCCTGGGTATGCGTATGCATTGTTTATACATATTTGCCCAAACATGCTTGCACATAGTTGGTGTATAAGATAACACACAGGACTGTCTACCTGACCACCTGACTTAAAGCTCAGTGGTCAGGTAGACAGTTTACCCTCCCCTCTATAAACATGGGGGGACATCTACTGGCCTGCAAAGGCACTGCCTCCTCTTAGTCTTCCCTGCTTACTATCTCAATGTCACTCAGCTCTTCACTAACTTGCACTCTTACTCCCCTACAACCTTGGGGACAACCCAACCTTGCATCTCCTAATGCATAGTGGCACTGAGCTCTGTTTATGGACATATGCACACATTTATATTAGAAGATAAAAAAGATCCAGTTTGGCTTCGTTTGCCCTTATGGTGAATTAGGGACCAATTTTGTTTTTGTATTTTACACCTGTACTTGAGAGGAGCATTTTATTTTGACCAGCCCTCATCACTCTCAGGGAATTTTTCAGTCATTTCCGTGGATTAATACCTCAAAGTCCCCTTAAGCTGGTCTGTTTTGATCACTTGATTGGTAATTGTGCTTTTATTTTGATTGCCCCACTATTGAAACAGAGGCTTTGTCAGGCTGTGAGTTGAAGTGAAAGAGCTTAACTTGTTGAACTGACACTTCAGAGGCTCAACAGAGTGAAAACAAAAAGGAAAAAGAGAAATGAGAGACAGACAGGACAGGGAGGTTGGGTGCAGGTTACTAAAAAGCCATAACATGGGATTTCCAACTGCCAATTCGCAAAGTGATAGATTTAATTAAAATACGGTATGTCATAATTTTTACCGCCGTGGCCTCTGGGATTCCTAAGCTGTGACCTCATGGACAATATTGTTTTCTTAGAGGACGTGAGGCCACAAGAAATGGGACTGCACATTCTTGTGTATTGACATCAGCTTCCTCTTTCCCACTGCGAATGGAAACTGACATGATGGGATGAGTTGGGGATCAGGGACTAGCATGGTGCACGGTGGTTTGGGGAACCTGTGAACCCCCAACCTGTTAGTTAAGAAACTGGAGTCAGACAATATTAAAAGGGCTTCACTACACACATATGCTTGTCTTGTGTTACAGACACCACCAACATGCCAGTGTACTGACTTACATCCCACTGGTCATCTGAGGACTAAATCCTCTGCTAAAGTATTCTGTTGCTGCTCCAGTGATAGCCGTTTGTATCTACCCTTCACCCCTGGCCTTAATGTTTTTGTTCAGGCTTTGTTCCACACTAATTCCATCTTCTTATATAACTCATTATTCATTTCAGACTGTTGGCACTAATGCAAGCCTTGCTGCTGGGTCCAGCTTAAAAGCCCTGACCACAGTAAACTTCTGCGTCCAGTCAAGGCTCACCTATGTCAAGATGCTGGCTGACACACTAGTGTTCCTGCAGCACAGAAACACTCTTGCACACCTGCATATTAAAGTATTGGCAACAACTACTGTGGAAATGCTGGTCTAAGCTGTTTTGTGCATTTAGTTAACAGCTGAAACAACCTTCTTGAGTTAAAATCACACATATACATACATAAAATGTATGTATGTATGTATGTATGTATGTATGTATGTATATATGTATGTGTGTGTGTGTGTGTGTGTGTGTGTGTGTGTATACACATAGTGTATATATGTATGTGTGTGTGTGTGTGTGTGTATATATATTAAGGATAGATAGATAGATAAATTATTTTTTCTCCAATCACTATAGAAACTACGGTAAAGAACCTGCTTTTTATTGACAGCCTAACTTATTCAAACTTCTTTCCTCTTTAGGGATGGATGTGGATATGGAAAACCAGGGGACTATAACAGACGTTTACATGCAGCCTGGGAGTCCTGAAGAAACAGACCAGGGCTGGTTGTCCTGGGCTTGGTCATTTGTCCCAGCCATTGTAGACACAGAAGAGGAAATGGAGGAAGACATCTTCCAGCAGCGAGAGACAGGAAGCATTTCTAACAGGCCCCAGCAGCACACACACAAAGATCCTATTGTTTCCATAGGCTTCTACTGCACCAAGGCTTCAGTTACCTTTAAGGTAATGCAACTGTTTAAGTCAACTGTTTAAGAAAGAAACTGTTATCATTAATGATCTTAAAACTAGATTTTAAAATTAAAAGGCCAAACATGGTTAATTTTCAGCATGGCCATAAAGATACAAATATTCTGCTCCACATAGAGGTTTGATATAAACATGCTTTTAAATTAATTTATTTTAAACAATCATACATTATATACTGCACATTTTTTCAGATAGATCAAAAAGCATGTCTTTAGTGTGTGCATTAAACAAATAAGGCTTACATGTTAAATCAGTACTTTTTTATTTTTCTAGCTGATAATTCATGTCGATATAGAAATTCCTCAGTTAATGTTTTTCCTTTGTCATGTTAATGTTTACTTGCTATTGCTGTCTGACCTTATTTATATTTTGTGGGTATATTAAGTTTGGTCTTAAAGGACAGCTTGATCCAAAGAAAGTTTCAGTTCTCTGTGTGAGGTACATGGGAGGGTAGTTTAACTGCTAACTGGTGTCTTGGGTCGCGTTAATGTCTTAAACATTATACATGGTATGATGACTATTCAGGAATGGATCCCAAACTTTAATCCTGCCTGCTCTCACACAGAATATTTGGAATTCATCTGTGTTTCCCCTCAGGTTCAGGCACTTCAGATCACATTACTCCGTGTGTGTGTGTGTGTGTGTGTGTGTGTGTGTGTGTGTGTGTGTGTGTGTGCGTGTGCGTGTGCGTGTGCGTGTGCGTGTGCGTGTGTGTGTGTGATCACTGACGGGGTGGTAGGTCTCAGGACAATCAGACTATGGTGCTTTTTAATAATGTTTAAATTGTTCCTGCATTGTTTGAGTTCTTTTAATCAATTAATTGCCTCTCATCTGGAGTAATTGCAGACAGCTGAAAGGATGGTTTTTTAAATGTTCTTGCTGCTTTCCTACAAGGAAGTATTTAGTTTGAGGGAATTTCATGTCTTTGAACAGCCACTGCCTGAACCTGAGTTCGACTTGCATGTGAAATCAGAGAGGTATTTTTAGATTGCTGACGCATTACACCCCAGATCTGTTTGATCAGGGAAATTGGCAGTACGCTTTAATGACTTTTACACACATAATGCATAGTTAAGCACTGACCATTTGTTCCCCGTTTTCATTTTTTGCACACCTGCCAAAGTCTCATTGCATGCCGGACTTAATGCCATATTTCATTTTAACAACCATTTTTTCTTCATTTTTGGTATTTTCATTTATTTCAACACTAGCAAATTTCTAGTATTCCCAAAGTATTTTTCAACTTTTCCATCAGATCTTTTTCACCGAGTTACATCGCTAATAAATGGATATAAAGATAAAGTACCTCAGCGTTCACATCCAACAGTATAACATTTTCAAGATGCTTCATAAAGAATCATTCTATTTGTGTTGGACTTCCAAAGCCTTTAAAAGGGCTGGAAAAAAGGAAAGGAGATGTAGCAATGAAAGTAACAGTAGCTGCAGCACTGTGTATTAATGGCCACATTAAGCATTTGTATAAATGCTTCTATGCCATGCTGCTTCCCGGTCGGGTCCGTTTGTTTTTTTTTTTCAACAGAATTGGTCTACCACTCTGGTTTTGTCAGTGCCGAGCTAAAGATGGTCAAATTGATATGGGTTAAACACTGATAATGCTTGTCTTACTGCTTGCTTACTGCTGCTCCCAGTGCATTCTGGTTGTGGTGTGGTAGTTCCTCCATGTGAGCAAACCCTCTGATTCAAAAAAAAAGGGGAAGGGAGTTAGGGTGAGAGAGTCGGCTCCATCACTAGGGATAATAAGGCACAGCTGCCTTTTGCTCTGCACCTGCTTCCTGTGTTAAAGTTGAATGGGGTTGGGCCCTGCACAGTTATGCTCTACACCCACAGTTTTTAGACTGGCCAACCTCAAAAGCATCACAGCTATGTACCCTTCTCACCCTAACCAGCTAGGATCAAGCACTCTCTCTCTCTCTTGATTTCTCTTTCTTTCTCTTTCTTCCTTTACTTTGCCTCTACACCAACTTTACACAAAGACTGCTCCGATGACCAATTCCCCTTTTATCAAGTTATGTTAATGTCACTTGCACATTCCCATTTTTCCTTGTGGTATTTTGAGTGTTTGTCACTTTTTGATTACCATCAATGAATCCAGACAGGGCCTCCCCTAAAATCAGAGAGGAGTGGCTGTCATGTGGTTTGATGAATGTCTTTGGCATGAATCCAGACTTGGAAGAGAAAACAAGCAGAAAGTCCCAAGGCTGGTATCCAGTCTCTGATCTCAGAAAATGTCATCTGTCCTTGTTTGGATGTTATTGTTTCTGGTTTTGAGCATTATTTTTCAGGGCCTCATTGCCCCTCACATCCAAAGACTCGCATAGCTTTTGTTTATTTTTCAAATCATGTATCTGTTTCAGCAGTGAATTGTGGGCACTCACGCACACACAATGAGACATATGCTTTCCAGTTTTAGCCTTTTTTGTGACATCTGTATTTATGCCGTAACTGTTACTTATTCTGTCAGAAAAAATGTAATTTCCTGTCTTCCTCTCCCACATATTTTGAGGTGGCATAATTTCTCTTTCCTCTGCTTGTTTTGCACCCTTTAATTTTTAGTTTTCATCTGGTTGAATGATTTTTAATTATATAGTGTACTTTTTGATGTCAGTGCGGTTACAAAGCCCTGACTGATATACAAAATTAAACTACCGTATTTTCCGGATTATAAGTCGCTCCCGAGTACAAGTCGCACCAGCCATAAAATGCATAATAAAGAAGAAAAATACATATATAAGTCGCACTGGAGTATAAGTCGCATTTTTGGGGGAAGTTTATTTGATAAAATCCAACACCAAGAACAGACATGTCATCTTGAAAGGCAATTTAAAATAAAAATAGAATATAGGCAACAACAGGCTGAACAATTGTACGGTATGCTAACGTTACATGACACATAACATATTAAGAGTTATTCAGATAACTATAGCATAAATAACATGCTAACAAGTTTACCAAACCATCCGTGTCACTCCAAATCACTAAATCCAATGAGATCGTCATCCTCGGTGTCACTTTTAAACAACTCCGCTAAAAAGGAGAAAATGGGGTTCTCCAGGAATTAGCTGGGCTTAGAGCTGTTAGAGGTATGGTGGGTGTGTCCCCGTTAAAAGACACAGATACAGATGTCCAGTTTAGTGGTGGATTTATTTCTCTGTGGTTCTTCTGGCATTTACACACAATAAACCCAGGGTATCTAGGCAAACTTAGAATGAACTGGCGATCTGTCTGTAGCTGCATCGGCAGGAAAGGAAAACTTTATAGCGATAGCGTCTCACACACAGGTGTGATGCATTCAATAATATCGGAACGGCTAGGATGCATTCACTAGCATATGAAAGGGCATATGAAAACTCACCGATCTAATATAACTGAACAGTATTTAACTAAATACCAAACCAACATGGGCTTTCTAACATCCGGAGGTAGAAGATGCGGCGCTTCCTCTTCTACGTCGCCAATGTTTTATCAATTCAATTATCAACACGGGCCTAGAGCGCCTTCTTGCGGTTTCGTGTGAAAATAACATGTGACGGGATGTAATAATGTGTTAATAATTTCACACATAAGTCGCACTGGAGTATAAGTCGCACCCCCGGCGAAACTATGAAAAAAACTGCGACTTATAGTCCGGAAAATACAGTATGTATAGTTTAATTTTGAATAAAGTCTATATTTATTTTGCTTCGGTGTCTTTTGTGACACCTGTTAATGCAACTCTTGTTGAAATAAAATTTGAAAAGTTCTTTTTCATCCAAAGAATAATAACTGTGACGGTTAAGATATGTGTTTATTTGGTATTTGTTTAATATTTGCGTGAATTGCTTGTCATTCTGCAAGATTTATCATCATCCTGTCTTTTCTTTCTCACAGCTGACAGAGACCCACTCAGAGAGTAGCTACTACAGTCCACAGAAGGTCAAGTCCAGAGAGGTCCTGTGTGTGGAACAACAGGGAATCACTATTGAGGTAATACTGTGCTTCTGCAGTCTCTCTGTGTGCGATGTTTTTGCTGTTTCTCCCAACCACACACCATTTTATATTACACCTTTAAATCAATAAACTGTCTGTATTGCATATAGTGCAATATCTTGCCAGTATAATCAAAAACAGATGTTTGCTGAGTTACTACAGAACACCCTCATGCCACCACAAACTCTCTCACTATATGTATATGGATGAAAACAGTATTAATGATGATGAACACTATTTTGGGGGGGAATAATATCCAACCAAACCAACTGATTTTACTAGTAATCTGTGCACTATGCTTCAATTTTACCCAAATGACAGGTAATTTTTTGACCTGTCTTAAAACAGACAAGCAAAGCTCACTGACCTTTTCATTGTCCATAATTATATTACTGTATCCCTATGTACTCTTCAACTGAGGTTTCCTCCCCAGGTACATTTGTAAAACCTATCCAGGTCTCTAATCTGTAGCTTATTGCGAACACATTGTAATCTGTGTTTGAATCAAACCCAAGTCCGATCATTTCCGCATTTCCCCCTTCAGTGAAGAAAATATTTCAAACTTTTTTCTCTGATTACCTGGTTGGAGTAGAAAAGGGGTTTTCTGCTCCTAAGCTTTCTACCAGATGTGAGAAATCTGAGAGAGCTCCAATTCCAATTTCTGTAATTTATGCTTTTGCTGGAAGAGAGAAAAAGCAATCTGCACTAGCACCAAAAGTGAGAGCATTGAACAGCAAAGGGATGACTAGTAAAACAGGAAAGATCAAGTCTATTAATTATTTTATGGTGAAATAAAAAGGTTTGTACTCCCATTTACCCGTCTGCTAGGTAAGGCAAAGGCTGAATGGATGAGGGACAACCACACTTTGTTGGACTGCTGCTATACACACATGAACATGCCACTCTCATTGGAACATGGAAGATGTCAAACTCCTGTGTTTTATCACAGGGAAACAAGCTAATGAGCCAGTTTAATGAAGAATAACCTTATTTATAACGCATAAAGACAAGTCAGGGAAATTAATTTGTTGCACTGTTCCTTGTAACTTAGTCTGGTCTTTCATCCAGGTACTCATGATGGGGGAGCCCTTCTTTGATTGTCAGATTGGCTTTGTGGGCTGTCGGGCCCTGTGCTTGAAAAGCATAATGGGAGTACGAGATTTTGAGGAAAACAGGAATCGAAGTGAAGAGGTAAAAAAAAACCTGATTATTTGATTGATTAATTATCTGATTATTAAACAAGTGGAAAATTATCAGTGAGAAAAACCTAGAAAAGTACTGTTCACTGCATTTTCTTTTTTTTCTCCTCTTTTTTGTCTTTTCTTTTTCATGTATCTCTTCAGGATGCAGTGTTCTTCAGCTGTGGGGACAACCTAAGCAGTAAAGGAAATACTTACTTGACCAACTCTCTCTTTGACTATCGCAGCCCAGAGAACAACGGAGTCAGGGCTGAGTTCATTCTAGATGCTGCTAATCACAAGGTTACAAAATGACATGCTTAATACTATTTCCCTTATTCATAGTACTCCTGCGAAATACTGGTGGTTTAAGCTCATTTTACTGGGTGGATTTTACCAAAATACACTTTGTGTCAATACAGCGAGTTACATCAGAAAATAATTTATGAAAAAAAAAAAAAAAGAAAAAAAAATGAAATTTTGACTCTCCAAAGAACATGTAGTTTCTGACATTATAATTTGACATTGCCAGTATTTTGGTAAACAAAATATAAAGATGATCTTTGATAAGAACACAAATATTCTTCGGTGAAATTCCTTTTTGGCCATAATTTTCTTATTTTTATATAGCACATGGCCCATTACAGTGAACCCTCATTTATCGTGGGAGTTACGTTCCAAAAAGAACCAGTGATAGGTGAAATCCGCGAAGTAGTCAGCTTTATTTTTTACAATTATTATACAGTACTATAGAGCGAAACCAAAGATCAAGTCCTGTTTTCAGGCCCAAGCATTTGTTTAAGAAATAAAAATAGAATCGTTTTCTAACAAATAACTATGATAGTTTTTAGAAATACTGTAAAATAATCATTTTAATAATCAACCTACGTGATTGGACACATTGTGACTGACGTGTATTTCACAGTTCCTCTGGCTGTGCCTCTTCGTGCTGACTCCGCTCCGCTGTAGCGTCTTTTTCTACTGAAGGCCGTGGTGCAGGTGTCTTTGTCGGTGCAGAACGTTTCGTCGACATTGTGGGTTTTGTCGTGGAGACAGTATGCAAACGTGTAAATTTGCCAAGCCGAACGCATTCTGTACTGGACAGAGACGAGGCACAGAGGAGATTGATTGACGTTGGCCTACAGTCCCTTAGCCAATCAGGACACAGAGCACAATGCGCGTGCATACACTGTAAAAAAAAAGCATAACAAACTGCACTAAAAAAATCTGTGAAACAGCAAAAGGTGAACCGCGTTATAGCGAGGGTTCACTGAACTGCCAAAAACAGAACAGCACACCTCACTGTGGATATGACCATCCATTACATTACATTGCTAATAGTACTTTGTCTGGCTGAGTAAACATCGGTCTTACATAAGAGCGTTTTTTTTCATGACGTTTCATTTGAAAAAAGCTGTAGTGTTATGCTTTGCAATATCTAGTAGTTCTTAGTTAATGTAACATTCCGTCCTTTTGAACAAGAGTCATTCCATTTAAAATCCCTACCACTCAATAATTCTGTCAGTCACCCAGCTGCTGGCTGCAGCAACGGATAGTTTGTGCAATCTGAGTAGTAGGGCCAGAGCCATTACTCCTGATAAGTCAGCTCACTTCATCAGCCTCACAGCTCCAGTGTTTACTCAACTAAGAAATGTTCATGACCTTTAATGAAGCAATTGTTTGGACATCCATCCATCTATCCAGTCATACTCAATAGCAGAGGAGTCAAAGGTTTAGTGGTACTTCATTAGCGGTTTTGAAACATATTGATGGCTTTGATCCAAAAGCATACCGGGGACCATTTGAAATCCCCTAATAAGTATTACTCATTAACCTGCCTCTCTGATAAGGCTTCATTGAAATGGCTGTTCAGCGATCTAGCTGGTAAGTCTAAGGTGGAGGTTTTTTGTTGTTCAGTCCCTCATGGTCCTCTCCTTCCTTACTCCCCAATCCTTACTGTTTACTTCAATACTTAATTTCTTGTGCAGTAGAAACAAACAATGATTGCTGAGGATCAATAGCTTCCGACCTGCAGACAAATAAGTGTTGAATTATATTTTACAATTTAAATGACACCTACTTAGATTCACAGTAAAATAAACCTTTATTGATATCTAGGTCAATCATGAACAACAACAACATTGACAAGATATAAAACATATTGCACATAGAGGGGCCATGAAGAGCCTCAAGTCAGAGATGCTGGAAGCCAGTAAAAAGCTAAAATAGTACTTTGTTGGCTTTCGTTAAAATCCTGTTGGTTGAGTGAAGTATGGTCGGGCACTGGTTAAAAAAATGTGATTGTGGCAGTTAAACAGGCTTTTTTTAGTGGTATAAGTCTAGGTATAAAAGGTGAAAAATGTAAAATACATTTTGTTTTGGAAATATTCTATAAAAACAAGACTGCAGAAGTTTTGTTATATAAGTTATTATCAGACTAAATGCCAAGATTCTTAGAAACACACTTAATATGTTCCAACAAGAAACCAGTACATGGGAAAATTGTCAGCATAACATTAAAGACCATGTCTATGGATCCTGCATCCATTAATGTACATGTACTAGTTTGGACCCTGTCCAAGGGGACTGAACTCATTATCGGCAGCCATTTAAAAGGTCATTAGTCATCTTGTAAAGGATAGTAGATTTTACCCCTATGATAAACAGGTAGCTTGTTCACACTGTATCCTGCCCTTTTCCTGAAGCCACATCTGATAGAAATAGATCTCCATCAGTCACCTGTTCTTATGAAAAAGTCCTGTCATACTGTAGACAGGTACATTTTTCCATCCATCCTGGCACCAAATGAAAAACAATTAAGAAATTGCTTATTAAAGAACAGGTCGATGTTTATACAATTGATCACCCCCTCTTCCTCTTTTAAATCTGCCCTCCAGCCAAAGTATGGTATCGCTTTTCATTTCAAGGCACTGCAAATTGTTCGAAATATTTGTGACATTATTTACCAATAAAACATGATATTAAACTAAGTAAATTAAACATGCCACCAAATCCTTTTAAATCACTAATTAGAGCCTTTCTGCCATATTCACTGTGACCCTGTTCCCTGCCACTCTTGAAGGCTATCAGCTTGTTTGCTCCCTTACTGCTGAATGTTTATCTAACTCCACTTTTGTTTGACAGGAGACCTACACTGAGATAGCAGGCATGCAGCGCTTTGGTGCTTTCTACATGGATTACCTCTACACAATGGAGAACGGCAGTGGCAAAGGTATTGTCTGATTCATTCCTCCTCAAAGAACGTGTTTGCTCAACCTGCCACCTTGCCTTTTCTTTTTATCTATCTTCTCTCATTCTCTTTTTTCTGCTCTCTTTCCATCTATTCTCTTTCTTCCTCTCTTTCACTTGCTCTTCTGCTCTTCTCCCCTCTCTGTCAAACAAGCCCCCTGGAGACTTGAAGAAAGAGCTTGTCTTGTTTGAGTCACAGCCACCTGGTCCTTGACCCTTCCTGTCCTCACTCTCACCCCAAACTTACCTGGAGGGCAACTGTCAGAAGTGTTTAGTCTGTGCTGACACATATTTGAGTTTCTTTCTCTCCACTGCTTGTTGAAACACTGTTTCCCCCGTCTCTTTTACCTGTACGCTCTTGAGAAAGTGAAGAGGCAAGTCTTGCCTAATTAGGTGTCACTCTTCCCGGTAGAAGCGTTCAGATGGCCAGGATTTCTCATTCCAAGCTGCAGCACTCAGGAATGTTTATTCATGTCTGAAAGATCTGAAGTTCCCATTAAGAGATAAAGCATTTTCCCTTTGTTTGAAATGTTAGATTTAGCCCACCAATGTGTCAGTGCTTAAGTGTGTGTTGGTTGAGCAATTTATGTTGATGCTGCTGGAAAACTGTACTGAATCTCTTAAGTATATAACCCTTGACTGACATTAACATGCTCATAAGAAAAACATGATAAAATCATGCTATAAGTAGGGCAGACACCTCTGATGAAACAACACACTCTTTTACATTTTTTTAAACAACTCAAAGACCGATGTGGTAAACTAATATATAGATGTGAACAGATAATCTGATTGAAGTCCAGGCACCTTTGTTGTTTCACCTGCCTCTATCTTTTTCTCTTTCATTTTCCTTCTCACTGCCGCCCCCTTTCTGACTTGGCTATTGTTTCGTCCCGGTTTCAGCGACAGATAATAATCTAAATTAAAAACAACACTGATTCTGTCATTCTGAGATGGCAGAGTCATTTCTGACAGCAGGTTAATTGTCAGTCTCTACTCCTGCGGGACGGTTGTGGTTACTTTTGACAAGTGGAATGCTTGTCTTCTGTCAGTGTTTCTCTTCTAGGATGTGGACCAGATCCAGTGTCAACTAAACAAATTGTTCTCCGTTGCCGTGGAACTAGCATTAAATCTGAGTTAACTGAAAAATCACCCAACTCCTGGTCATTCTCACCACTGATGTTATAGTAGTGCAAGGCAAGAGATTACTTTTTTTAATCTAGGGAAATTAATTCTCTAAGTCCTGGCTGATAGGAGCGCCTTTTTGTCATTGCACTGATCATTCTTAGTGCAGCCATATGGTTGATATTAGGCCTAATCCATTACAGGCAAATCTCACTGAAGAAGGGAAAGGGAAGTGGCATTGCCCGTTGCCCTTATAAATCTCCAAAATTCAGTGGGACTTCCCCCTCCACTCTCTGGCCCTCTCGGCTGAAAACATTAAATTCATAGTGTTTTTAGAATGTTTAGTACAGTGGTGGAATGTAATAGGAATAAAGCAAGTTGTAACCCTTTGTCCTCGTCCTCCTTCACTACCAGTCATCCACCCCCTTCTTTATTTTTAATTTCTTGCTTTTTTTATTGCTGGAGAACTGAGTCTTTTAAGTGGACCTCTGGAATGGGGGCCTGCGATGAATGAAGGGACAGCTGTGAGAGAAGTGGACATTTGGAATATTCATCATTCCAGTGGTTCACAGCAATGTGATCTGCTCCTCACTGCTTTGGTGTACTTTTTTTTAAACAGATGTTATACTAAAAATTAAAATTCTGCTGCCTTCAATACTTACATAAAAACACACGGTCTGTATATGAAGTTGAATAGTAAATAAATCTATGGTCCTGTCATAGTTTCAGATTTGACTTTAAGTTTGTGTTGGCACACCATGCACGTCATATTCTTTTACTATATGTTTGTGGTCGTAGACTCCCAGGAATTCTCTGTGGTGGGTATGGAGGAGGTCGTGCCTGCGATTCAAGAAACATCCATCAAGAGGCTGGTGGTGGGACCTCTGGATGTCAGGCTGCACAGCAGCGCTGTCCATCGCATCCTCAAGATGGTCACCTGTGCCATGGACCATGAGTATGAGCCATATTGCAAAGCACAGCAAGGTCAGACATCTCATTACACCTGCTCTATCTGTTATACTTGGCAGAGTTTAACAGCTAATAGTCAGCTAGCAGCCAGTGGCTCACTGTTCTCCCTACATTCAACAAACTCCACACTCTTTATTGCTCTCTCTCATTTTCTCTAGTCTTTTCTACTTTGTGCCCCTGGCATGTGTATTGTTTCTATTGTGCTCTTTGTCAGAAACTGTAACACTGTAACACTCTTCAGTTTAGTGTATTCTCATCATACTGTTATTTCCTTGCACAACCCTTTCACCACACAGCTGTACATGAAAGTTGTGACCTTTCTGGCCACATGGGGGAGGTTAAGCCAAACACCTTTGTTAGTGATTTTCCCCATACAGCTATTGGTGAGCTCATTCCTGGGATGTTGTGAAAGAACATGGAATGTGTGTCTGTGTGTAATATCTGTAGCAATAACTCTCATATTTGCAAAATGATAACATCCGCAGGTTTCGGTTGTTTCAGCATCTGTGGTTGATAATAGATGATGGGATAATTATGATAGAGCTTTTGACTAAAACCGAGTAGGTCATTGTGTCCTTTCAAGTTTCTATATGTATCTGTGCTCTCATGCATTTTCTGAAAAAGTTTGGTATAGTTAGACCCTCAAGGGTGCCTGAGAATTTGAGAATACATAAAAGAGGAAACCGGGGTAGCTATTACAGATGGAGTGATAAAATAGCACATAGCTTACGTATTCTCCTGACTCATCCACTCCACCCTCTTTCTCTCTCTCTCTCTCTCTCTCTCTCGCCCTCTCCATTAACTTCTATTCTATAAATCAGTGTTCATGTAGGTTTACCAGCAGAGTCTGCATCCGTAGAAGCTTTGTTAAACTATTTAGTTTAAAGGACAGATGATCTGAATCCCGGTTTGTCTTTGGAACTTTCCAGATTTTGTCTTGTCTAAAAATGATTTTGGTGACAGCTGCTCGTGGCTTATTATGGAGGCTGTTTGTGCACTTCAGGAGGTTGTTTAGTGCAGATGCCCAAAGGGTCAATCTTATTTACTAATCTTACTCTTTTCTTTACCTGATGTCCAAATCATGCCAAAAGTTATGGAACAACTACTATCCCTCACAGAACTACTATAGGTGTAAATGGAAGCCACAGTGATGAATGAATGTTGTCATAAGATGGTGTTTTATATCTCCTGACTTGATTTAGAGCAGGGGGTTTAAACTTGTAAATTACTTACTGTGAAAGTGAACTTTTTATACTCTGCATCAGAACAATAGAATTAACAAGATTCTAAGTGCAACAGGATAACACAAGACCTCTTTAGTCAGAACAGTCTTTTTTGTGTATATGAGTGTATACAAGTGTTCATTTTATTGGCTCTTGACTAATGGTTGTTTTGATCTGTGTAATTAGCCCCTATATACAACATGAGGTACATGTTTGTTGTAGTTTGAATGTTGACTGTAGATAATGATTTCAGCTCTGGCAAATGATAAAATTGAACATGGCAGTACCAAATGAATCTGTTGCTGGTTGTGGCAATAGGCCAAATAACAAAAGAGCTTGGGGATCAGGTTTTCAGCCCACCTTAGAGTTGGGAATGTAGCCCAAAAGAACATTTACTGAACTGAACCGAGCCCTGTGCTGGGACCAGAGCCATAGTCGTTCAGTAACGGAGCTCGGTCTTTGGTCTACCTCTGGTCTGGGACATGGTTTAGTGGTTCAGTGCTTTGGTCATTCCTCACTGTGGTATGCCCTGACCTCGCTAGCCTCTATTCCATGTTGACTTGGTTTGCTACATTTTCTGCTTTCCTGGATGTTTGTGGTTATTGATTGAATGAGTGGTTTTACGAGACAGTTCAAAAACAAAGCTACTGGGAAACAGCCACTGTAATGAATATCTCTTGGAGATGCTAGTGCTTTTTTAGTGCTTGTTTATTTTATTTGTGAATGTGGTGGTAGTGGTTTTTGTTGGAAAAAGCCTTTTTATTGTTTTATTACTGCAGGCATTGAGGAGAGTTGCCCACTCAAAGAAACTGGTGTGCTTTACAACTAACCTTTTTTTCTGTAAAACAATCTTTAGTTTTCAAATCCAGATGCCTTTTACCTTTCTCCCTCCCTCACTTTATCTCACACAATACTCCAAAGGATGCATACTTGTGGTTTGATTCACTTGTTTAAAATGAAGGAAAACCCCTTGTTTTTGTAATGTTACAAAGAATCTTAAACTCTATCCTTTATATGTTATATTTATTCCAAAGTTAACAGTTTCCTTTTTATTTGGTCACAATCATAGAAGTGATTGAGGAGAACCACTTCCCAGCAAATTCAGAAGCCATATCAAGCTTGGAGGAATTCATCCCAACCAGACTCACTTGTCTTACTCTTCTCCAAGTCTCAGTCACTGTCTCCATGGCAGAGTTTAACCTCCTTCAAGTACTAATGCCTGTCATCATGGGACAGAAGGTAGTGAACACAAACATACTTAGTAGTAAATAACATCCAATAACAGATAATAATTATCTGTTTAATGTTTAATACATTTTCTCCCTTTCATATTTTAAATCTCCCAGGCTACAGCAGGACCATTTTATGTGGCCCCCTTTCAGCCAGTGCGCCCCTTACCGTCTGTCCAGTTTCAGGTGGAGAGGGTGAATGTTGAACACTCAGTGCCGATGTATGCTCACGAGTTGGTCAGCACTGTTAGCAGCCTCAGCCAGCCTTCTGACAACCTTCTTCATCACTGCTATGCACACCTCTGCCTCAAGGTGAGTGGGACCAGTCAGTCATTAGTTTGCAGATAAGAGAGTCGTTTCTAGTTGAGAGCATTTTTCTACATGTGAGCAACTTTCCCTAAGAGGTTAGTCATATCTAATTTTCTTATATCCTTATGTACCTTTCTATTCCAATATCCATTGCTAGTAGAAGTCAGTCAGAAGTCCTCTGCATCTTTGTTTGTTTCAAGCTCCTTTAACCTTCTTATATTTGTTTTTGTTTGGTTCTCAGCTGAAGTGAAAGACTGGTATAAATTATTATAGTTATAGTATAGGTATAGTTTTCTTTTCAGTGTCTGAATGTAGTGTGAAAAACAACAACCTGTGTTTGTTTGCACTTTTATGGAGCTCTTTGTGACCTTGTTCTGTGAAAGATGCTGCACAATAGAAAATTACTTACTCATAATATTGTGATAATTTGTATGTATAAATATTCATACAAATTTGGTACAGTGCAGACAGAAAAGTCCTAGCCACACCCTTAAAATGTCCTCCAGACACCCAGGGAAAACCCTGATATAGCTCGAACCCAGAGGTCAACCACATTGCTACAGTCTTTAGTCTACCTTTAAATAACCTTAATGACCCTTTTAATGACCTTGATGACCCCTTCTTACCTGGTCATAAAAATCTCAGCACTGAGCTTTCTGATGAGAACCAGTCCAACTCTGGACAACTTCATGGTTTTCATCCACCAAACTGATGAGATGCTACAGGCTCATGTTGTCCAGCTGTGTCTTTACCAAGTGCAGATTATAAGTCATTGTCGTTAACATTTCATAGGCATGTTTTAATATTTCAGTGAAGTGCATTAATAAGTATCAATAGTAAGTTCATAGCTTTTGTTTAAAGCAGATCATATAAAAGTTGAATGTGTCCTTTCACAGCGATTGTTGATTGTTAATCTTCTAATGACTCTACTTTAAGGCAGGTCCAATGGTTATACTGTATTACTATCAGCAAAGTGCACTTCTCTCACCCACTTGAGAATGAAAGAGGTTTTGACATCTGTGTTCATAGTTAAAAGCCCAGATGTCTAAAGGAGTGCATATAAAACTGTGAAGGCTTGACCAGAATCAGCTAATCCACCTTTTAGGAAGCCTGGATAACAGATCAGGAGTCATTTGGGTTTCGTTAAGGCAAGATATTTGCAAGGTGTTATGCTAGTACTCCTTATCACGGGGTCACCATGGGGTTAACAGTCAGTCGGTTAGTGGCCAAGGATCATTCTGACCAATCACCCATTCAACAGCTGTATCTGCCAAAGAACTAATTCTGCCTCTGGATTTTAGCAGTGGGAGCATGACAGGTTGAAGGCCATTCGAGCCACAATTCATCCAATTCAGGAAGTGATTTCAAACAGCTACAAACAAAGGCTTATTGTAATCTATGTTTGATTGACACTGGTTTTCAGAATTTAGATATCTGTATTGTGGGTAGCTTTTAGAATTTATCTACTTATCCATGTTTTTAGAAAATCCCTGCAGTGTTTGCTCAGGAAGTTCACAGAAGTAATTGCACTTCTATATACCAAAATTTGGGTTTTCATAAATATAATGTGTAATGATAACTCATAATACTACATCAATGATCAAGTTATCATGGGCCAGTAAGTGCACAGATTTGAGGTCCTCTTATATCATGCTTGAAAAATTATTAATTAAGTTAAGATCAATTAACTTAAGTGACGATTGAGATGAGAGAGGAACAGGACTATCTGTGTACTTTTCCTTTCAGAAGCAGTGTGAACTCATTGAGAATTGAAAATTTTTTTTATGTGAATGCAGTAAAATTGATATACAGCGTACAGTGCTGAATTTCCCTGTCTACTCTTTTGCTCTCTTACTTATCTTCCTCCACTTCCCATCTTCTGTCTTCCCTCTTGTCTCTGTCTTTCCTTTCAGGTGTTTGGGTTCCAGGCAGGCTTGACATGCCAGGACAGTACAGGGGGTTTTCTGCCTCTCACACCGATCATCCCTTCCTTTAGCACTGCACTCTATGGAAAGCAGATTCAGATGCCTGCATACTGGTACGTTTGTAGCTCTTGGATTGAATGAGTCCCTTTGTGAACTTTGATTATTAGATTGAATCTATTAGTAATTGTAATTGAATTTTATTGTTAATATAAAATGGAAAAACAGTACCTCATGCAATGAAAATAAAAATACTGTACAGGCAGCTTTTTTTTTATTACCTCTGATGCTGCTGACCAGGCAGACTGCAACAAAATATTGTACTCGCCATAACAGATGGGCAAAAGATCTGCATTTTTTTGGTGCACACATCAGAGAACCTAAACTTAGATAAGAAGTAGGGACTGCTCTGTGCCTTCCTGTAGACATGCATTTTATTCATTGCACTTCTTGTCCTATTTGTTCAGTTGGACTTCCAGGTTTTATACTCCTTTACTGCTTCCACCTTCAGTCCAAGAATTAAAATGGTGTTTAACATAGTCAGGGCCATAGTATAAGTAGCTGAAATGCCTGCTGCATGGAAAAGCACCATATGCCGAGTACAGTGTCTGTTTTATATCCAGGTTTAGTGTTGTGTCATGGTGTAATAAACTCCAGCACAGGGTAATTGCACTGTCCTTAAAGTAGACATAAGTGCAAAGAAAATGTAATTCTTATTCTGCTTTTGTGTGATGAGTAAAGGGATTTATTCAACAACAATAAAAGGAGGGATGTTCCCCTGGCATGTTTGGATAGCAGAAAGGGCAGGAGTATGTAAATGTGTGGAGACGTCAGATAGATAACTGTATACAGGCTTAAAAGGAAAGGAAAAGCACTATAGATGAAAGATGACATACCAGAGGATGATAGGAAAAGTGTGTATGAACATGGGACATAGAGGGACGTAGAGGACAAATGAAAAGGTAAGATGCCTCAACAGTTATGTTATAAGTGAATGCATGTCCATGCAGTCAGCTTGTCTTTTATCTTATCTTTTACTGTTATGTACGCAAAGGTCCTTATGTATTAAATTGCTATTCTGACATCATTTTTTGTTTGAGTGAGGCCCGTGTAAAGAATGAATGAGTAGCTTATGTCCTGTCCGCAGTCTGCCCTCCGTGCACTGAAGCAACTTTGTAGCACAGGTGGTAGGTAGAGGAATGACTCTGTCAGTCTATGTAATCCAGGGATATTGGAAAATATTTCTCTCCGGCATTCACTCCATAACTCTGTTCAGTAATCATCTAGAAACACACACATACACCTTGAAGTCAAAATTCCTGGATACATTTGGGAGAGCCAATGCTAGGGAATCTGATTTCTACCTATGACTTTAGATTTAAACAAGTGTAATACAGAAATACAGATGGTTTGGGCTTCTTTTTGGCCTATTCTTCCAACTAACATAGTATATTTTACAGTGGTTAGGTAGCTGCTGTGGGAAACATAAGACCTTCATTCAGAGCGGTCTGTGTGTGTGTGTGTCTACAGACAGAATTTGATTCCTGTGTGTTTCCTGTTCCTAGTAAGAGCCTGCTAGCTGCTTGTTTGATCTCCAGTCCCCCACATTTCTGCCCTACCTATCTCATGTAGTGGGTTCAGATGTCAAAAGGATGTTATTTTTCTTTCTGACAATCTCTAGGTGTTTCTCCAGAGAGAGTGCCAGATCAGTGGTCTCCCATGGTGTTTCTTTCAGACTCAACCAGTCCTCAGAAATAATGCACACAGCCTCTCACAGTCTGCTTGACACATGAAGGAAGTGTTCTTTAGTTCTCTGTTGTAAGCAGGCCCTTGACTCAATACAGTGTGCACATGTCCAGTAACAGTATGCACCAGGATGCCTTATCATGGTATCAGTTGGTCATGAAAGCATGACCACAATGACCTGGTCATTGTGGTCATGCTTCAAATGAGGTGAACACGTTAAGCATGTAAAATAAGTGTGCTCCCCGTAATGCAATTCTTTCCACCTAATTCTTTTCTACATCCATATTTTACATTTAACTTGAAGTTTCCGAGTCTTAGACAGGCTAGAACTGCTTTCCACATTTTCTAGCAGACTGCATATTTGTGTCACTGTCAGCTGTTTTCCTGTAGGGATTGGGTGTCTTGTGCTGATGAAGTTGTCAAGTGACTCATATTTGACCCTTTCTGTCTAAGCAGGAGGTACGGTTGTCTTGCATCTTGAACTTGGTTTTGCTGCAGTCTGAATGTAATTAACATGACCTGACAAGTTACCATTTGAAGAATGATGATGAGCAAGTTTGACTGCGAAAAAAAGACAGTGGTTAGGAGACATGACATATCAGTGAGAAATAGAGGAAAGTGACTGACAAACACCACTTGTAATACATAAACTACACAATACACTGATCTTCCTCCTGTGCTCATGTCCTCTGACAAAGGTAGCTGCCACAGTTTTTCAAATTTTATCTTTGTGTATGGATGTGTATGTCCATCAAAGATGCAATGTTAGTTTTCAACTGACAATTACAGTTGCGTTCCCATGTAGAACTCGGAGCACAAATGAATTACAGAGTGTACTACATCCTCAGTATGTATGACAGACATACAATCAGACACATAGTTCTGGTCTGTTGAATGTTGAGCCAGTGAGTGACACACAGGGTCACTTGAGCAGCCAGAAGATGAACTCCACCAGGTGGTAGCATTTAATTTGACTGTACTGATGTTTGTGTTGGGACTGCTTCTTAATGCTGATGTAACTCAAACAACACCCCTCTCTGAGATGTTCTGTTCCTTAAGCAGACACTGAGGGTTTTGAAGTTTTAAGAACGTACGAAAGAAAACAGTGGACTTGAAACTTGAGTGAAGGTGTCAAAGAGAGAGTGGTTTTAGAAAAAGTGCTGTCCTCTATTGCTTTGTGCTTTGGTAGTTTTGTTATGCAGATTCTCATTTCAGCTTTTTGCCAGTATAAAAGGTAGCTTTAAATTTCCCTCTCTCTGGACTCAATTAAAGGGGAATAGTGACTGACAGAAGAGGCAAGTAGCTTGTAATAGGGAAGTAAAGAAGATGATGTCATATGCACACATTTTGCTTCTCTCTGTTTCCCGCACCCTTCTCATTCTCTCTTTCACATTTCTACATACAAACACACACAGGTCTTTCATCGTGAAGCGGTCTAACGATTAAGCAGGCTTTTCTGACTGCCAGATGATCATGAGAGATTTGGATAGAGAGGCACTGGGGCGTCTGTGATGACCCAGCTCCTCTCCTGATGAGTTGGCACAGTCTGTACTGAAGCTCATGTTTCCTTCAGTCACACCACACAGGCTCCTGCTTCTTCGAGTGGGCAGGAAGGGGCCTTTGTTGGGGGAAAGTACGCTCCCATGACATCTTCTCCCTGCCAGCCTTGTCTGTTAGTAGGCATTTGGCATTCTGCTTTTTCAGTTGAAGTCTTATGAAAGGATATTTTTTTTCAATGAAGTGGGCAGACTCTGCCCTTGTGGTTTACCATTGTGAAGTTGGTTAAAGTGATCATTTATGGTGTCATGCAATCTTTGAAAGGGGAAACAGCTCAGCCAACTATAATGTGTAATTTTGTTGACCTCAGAACAATAAGATTAATTCTCAGGACTGACAACCTGTGACACTGTGTAGAGGCATCACTGTGGTTAAAATATAACTACAAGTGATTGTTAACTGTTGTTAAACACTAAGCTTAGGTCCACTTGATTTATGTCACTAGAGATTTGGTTGAGTGAAGAGGTAGATTCTTAAAGTAGGCACTGGACTCTTAGATGAAGTTTTTGTAGCCCCAATAATCCCTATCACCTGTAAATCTAGACTTAAGGGGGAATTTACCAGTTTTCAAAAACACACTGTGGTGTACCTACAGTATAATCATGTAAGGCTGATTCTTAAATATCAAATATTTATTGTCTTACTGTTGCAAAATGTCTTGCCTCAGTGTACGTTATCATGAATTTACTAGGCAGTCATTTGTTAACCAAAAAAAATTTACTTTTTTCCAGTGAATGCAATTGCAGCTGAGGTGCATCAGGCTGTACTTATCCTTAATGAAAGGCAATGTATGGGGCCACAGACTCCACAGGCACTCTACCGAGAGCCTCAGATGGCTGACTGTTAAAGCTGTTATCCCAGATAAAATCAGAGTGTGCAGAAAGACTCAGACATCACATTAATGGTGCATCCTGCAACGATCATCCCAAAACCAACCTCAGATAGGTTAGACTCTCCAACACACAAACACATATGCAGCCACCCTGTATTGTATTCCTCATTCAGGGCCACCTGATGCCCAAAGCCAATGCTGGTGCCCACCAACAAACCACCAGCGGTCCAGTATGGTCTGTTGCATTGCAGGCCATAATTTAGCCCCACACCAGGTTTTATGTGGCATTTTTAGCTGCCTCTGTTCCACACTCAACTATTTCTAAGGGGATAATTTCTTTAAGCATGTGGCATTGCAGGTGCAGTTATATAGCTACAAGAAGCTGACTTGCCTTGTGAATGTTTCTGAATAGAAAGAATGTTGGTTTTCCCTTGATATCTAATTATTGGCCTAACTCTAACTCTGTTACATTGTCAATGATTAGTTCAGTCTTTAGCACCACCTGTAGGATTTTTTTATGTGAAGTTAAGAAGTCCATTACCATGTCTGGACCAGTAGTCTAGACACTTGTGATTTATGAATGCTGCTTTAGGCATCTGAGGCATGAGGCTCCTGGTGTGATTGTAATGCCTCATTACTCCTGTTCATAGTTAGTCATAGCAAGCTGCTCCTGGTCAATGTCTGCAAGCGCAGCCAACACCAGAAGGACAAATGCTTTCTGTGTCCTTAAGTAGTGAGCCATAGAGATCCAAGTCAAACTTACATGAAAAGCATGTACATAACCAGCATTTTTTGGTGAGAACATTGTTCCATTTGTCCATTGGCCATTATGGTAGGCAATATTGTCAGCAAGTTCAACTGGTAGAATGAGTTTGGCTGATGAAAACTAATTTGGGACTGGCTTTTGAACAAAAATTCAGTGATTTGTGTGAATGATGTCACAAAAAGCTTCTCCATCAGCCGTTTTGCTTCTCAACCAAACAGTGTTGACTTTGTAGTGGTGTAACCACTTGCATTACTCATTAAGGTCTTATCTGACAGGTCTGTTTAACTCAAGTTCAGGAAAGCTGTCATGGCAAAAGATAATTTGATGACCTTAAATCAACATGTGGTTGCTGTGATCATGTTTAGTTGTCAGTTGTGGTTCAGAGGCCTCAAAGAGCAGTAGCATATTTACTTTGTTGAATACGGAAATGCGTGAACTATAGCTAGAACTTTCTCTGAATTTGAAACAAGTAAAGAACATTTCCAAATGTTAGGCCTATTTTAGAGGGGCTGCCCCCCTAAAATTATTTAGGGGGGCTTAAACTATTCTTAACCCCCCCTAAATAATTTTGTGTAATTAATTTTTGTTTACAAATAAGTGCAGAGAAATTCAATATAAAGTGACCAGAATATGAGTTAAATAAATAATCATATAACCTGTCATTATTCACTTAAATATGGTCGTAAAACTGTCAGTTTCACTTTGTTGGGGCCGTGAGGGGAGAGGGGAGTGTGTGTGTGTCAAGGGGAGGCTAAGTCTCCCCTGTCCCTAAAACCCAGTGACGCTCCTGGTTTATAGTATGAGAAGGTTTTCACATGATTAAGCTGAATGTAGGGTGGATGTAGATACACACTGCAGCAAGTAGAATTCATGTATTAACAGGTGTACATTAAAAGACTGAAATGGCATATGATGTAATATTGTTCCACTTTTCACTCTGAAGCACAGGAGGGCAACAGACGGTGAGCTGTGAGGCAAAACATATTTTTTGTGGCACGCTATTTTGGCAAACAAGGTGGTAAGACATTTTTTTCTCTTCTGCATCTGGTGTCAGACAGTTTTATTTGGTTTAATGGCTGACAGAGATCAATGGATGTATTGAGGAGCCTCATTTGAAGGAAATTGCATCAGTGAATGCAACACTTGTGCTTTCAGTGATTGACATCTGAGCTCTAATGGAAACGTCCCCATCATTCTTTTAGGTTTCAGCTGCTCTGTGCTGCTGAAATCATAGTCATGACCCTGCTGCAGAAACTGTGTACTTACCCTTATGATTACAACTGTCATTTGGTAGCTTGAATCAACATGGATTTTAACTCAGCCCTAAAGTGTATATTATAGGCTATAATATTTTCAAGTGGCAATATTTCTACAGCCCAAGAATATCTTAAACTTTAACTGTGCCATAAGCTGTACTTAAATGTATTGGCCAAAGTCAAGATAGTGGATTCTCAAGCAGCTGTAGATGTTTTTAGTTGAGTGAAAGACTCTATTAATGCCTGAATTAGTCATCTGAGGCACTGAAGCTAGAGGGAGGGAAAACAGTGGGAAATAGGGAAGGATAGATGGATTATCAGCTCTGAGTGGATTATCATCTACTGTGGTGTGCATTCCACTGTCCTCTCATCCCCACCAGGCATACTGCTCCATTGCTCCAAACAAATTTTTACTGCATGGGGAAAATATGCATTTGGTAATGAGGTACAGGAAACATTGTTATCATTGTGATAAAATGAATTTCAGATTTTTTTTTATCAGTCAACTTGGGAGAATGATAGCTCACAAGAGTCTTTCTTCTAACTTCTTACTACTCACCATCTGTCTGAAGGTCAAAGGTCTTGAGAGAGTATTTCTGAAGACAGCTAATCTGGATCCAATTCTGAAAACAAGTAATCTGGATCCAAATAACAGATTCTGTGCTTCCGTTAGTGCTGTTTTTTGTTGTTATGACAACAGGATGTATAAAAGCCTACAGCAAAATCTGAAAGTATAAATGTGACATAAGATCTGTTGTCTCTGGACAGAGATCTCCTATCTTTTTTGTCCTTAAAAGGAACCGCAAAATGTCCACAGCTGGAAATTTTGGACAGGGGCAGGAAGCTACATGCACATACACATACACAGACACACCACCATACATGCACAGACCTCTTGATGCGTTTTCCTTTAACGCCTGATGAACCACGTCATTGCCATTTTCTCGCCTTCCAGGCTGCAGCTGTCTGCACAACTTGATTAAAACATTTCTTTTAGTAATCCCTGTGTAATGAAGCCCCCTCCTGAGAATGGATCTCAGTGTGTGTGTGTGTGAGTGTGTGTGGTTGCACACTATGTTGTGTACAAGTGTGATATGGGTTAGAGTTGCTCCAGATGGGAAGAGGGGGAGGACAGTGTGTGTGTGTGTGTGTGTGTGTGTGTGTGTGTGTGTGTGTGTGTGTGTGTGTGTGTGTGTGTGTGTGTGTGTGTGTGTGTGTGTGTTTGTGTGTGTGTGTGTGTGTGAACGAGATTGACTGTGTGTGAAAAGTGTTTCTTCTATGAAGAGTGTGGACTACACAGGACTGATGACTGAGAAATGCACACAGGGAACACCTTTTGACCCAGGGGAACCACAAAACCCTGAGCTGTGGCTAGAAAATAGTCCCTGCCATCCCCTAACTCATATGCATCTCCAGCATAGAGACTTTGGAGGCTATGGTGGCTAAGTTAGGGAATGGATGTCAATGACAGATTTGAGAGATGAAATTACAGTCACTTAATTGCAGTGAGTTGACTGACACTAGAATTAAATATAACAATATAAATAAATATTCTTGCTTTTCTATGGCAGTATTTTTTTAAACCAAATTGGTCAAATGAAAAAAGTTCCCTCATCCCCCAGTGTGAAGTTCTTACATTATTTATAATGTTCATTTGGAGGCTTTGCAAAAAAACTCTAGTGAGACTTTTGTTGTACGATAAAAGAGTAGACTTGAGAGCAGCCCATAATTCACTCTGTTATTTTCAAGAAGGGTCAGTGACCTTGGCTTGGAGAGATGGGAAATTCTGCAACACTTCAGATCAGTCTGCAGCATTAGGAATAAACTGAAGGTATAAGCTGTCAGTCTTCACTTGCCTCCATTCTCAAAAGGATTCCATTTGAGGAGCTTTAAAAAAAATTCTGAAAACAATGGCACTAAGGGGTTTTGTTAATTTTTTCAGTTGGGGAATGTTTGTTTTGTTACTTTAGGTTGGGTGTGACAGTGAATGATTTGTAGAAACTTGAGATAAGCTATCAGTGGTCCCAAGACGGTGGCTATCTGTTGTATCTATTAGACAAATATGTCAGCCCTTAATGAATTACATTCGTCTTGCTGTGGACTTTGTAAATAGACTCAGATAAGTTAAAGTCAAGAGAAAGTAGCACATTGTGAGGACAGCCAAAAGTCATTGATTATCTAGTTGACTTTCTGTACTTTCTAGTTTCTTGAATCTATGTACGTTATCATTTGAGTACTTATAACTTTAAGGTTCATTGAAGAAGCATGTTTCAGGCAATGTTATCTATTTTATTTATCTCTCCTCATGTGAGGTATTATTTTGCTCAGAGAATAACATATGGCCTGTAAGTTTCTGCAATACTTAACTTTCCTGTGCTTGAAGTTTTCCATTATTTATAATGTTAACGATTAGACTGAGCCTGTGTAGCTGTATTTTTCTAAATATAGTTGTAACCACAGTCGGACCAGACAAGATTCCCCTGAGAATCTATTATGATATGAAAGGCTTTAGTTCAGATATGGGGCTAACGAGACTCTGTTTAAATAGATGGTTAGACTTAAGGTAATGTCTTATAGTAAGAATGGCATATGGACCACAATAGAAAGAACACCTTTAATAGTCCCACATGGGGAAATCAATTTTTTTACACATGCATTGTACACAACATACAGTTAGTACAGACTATTGACATGCACATGCAGAGCAGAAGGCTACACCACGAGGAGCGCCCGGGGAGCAAGTTCAGGGTGTTAAGGGCCTTGCTCAAGGCCCCAAGGTGGTGGACAGATGGTGGCGCCTCTCCCGATTTCCGGCCAATCCGGGGTGCAAACTGGCAACCTCATGTACCCAGGCTTGTTAGACCTGGTCTGGGATGGTGGCGCATCACCCAAATTTTCGGCCGAGCTGGGAGTCGAACCGGCGACCTCTGTGTCCAAAGCCCGACACTTAAGCCTCTTCACGACCACCTCCCCATTCGTTAATTGTGAGCCATATTCAAATGTTATACAGAAATTTTGTGGGAGTCCTATTTTATTCACCCATTCATTGTAATTTACTAAAAATAATTAGCTTTCCCTGCTAAATGTCCCCATTTGAGCATGTACCCAGAGGAAACAGACTGGGAAAAGAGCACCACAGCTGGTACGGTTCTCATGACTCTGACTCATAACAGGGCACAGCACTATGCCCTGTTTTGCCTAGTTTTTGACAGAGACACTGGACACAGTGAGACTTTATGCTAGCCTGCCAGCCAGTTACCTAGCAAAGCAGTCAGCAACGCAGGCCAACTGGCCTGTCCTAGCTCCAGCCTAGTTCTTTGTCACTCAGTCAAGGCACCAACGTGGGACAGGTCAGGAAATGAGGCCTAATGTTGTTGAAATATACCAGAGGAAAGCATATTTCATCCACTGAAATTGAAACGCCTAATTTTTCATAGCTCTTGACTAATTTTTGATTTCCCCTAACATATTCCTGGTGGTCTCTGTGTTTTAATAAAAAAGGTTGACTTAAAAACTACTGTTAGGTCACAGATTGCTTGTTCAATGAGGCACTGATTTTTAAGCCATGGACCTGATTTCTTTAATTATGAGTCAGAATCCATGATTCTAACATAGTTAGTTGTTGCGTATATATCTGTGTGTGTGTGTGTGTATACATTTTCAAGTTTTAGCTCATAGGGTATTAATTTGTTGCTTGCTGTTGCTTGTTAATGCTTCAGGAATTAGTCCTGCGATATTTACTTCCTTGACATGTTTATTTTCTTAAAAGCCCATGGTAACAGTGAAAACGTTGCCTGTTATTAAGATGTTTACCATGGTGCAGCAAAAACACACTGACGGTGCCATTTACTTAATGAACTCCGATGAGTGTCTGGCTGTCCTCACATCCAGTGTTCCCAAAACATCCTAATGAGAGTTTCTGCTTCTCATTTCGCTTGAAGATTTAAGTTGCTGTTTGCAAAGAATTGGGCATAATATAATAAAAACAGGTGCATAATTAAAGTTTTAGACGACCACATGCACATGCACATGACAGCTCCCCTAAAACGCTATAAACACTCAAATAAGCCAGCAAACTTTCATCCCTTGCCAGTCCTCTCATTGAAGTGGCTTTGCAGGCACATTTGCTCTGCATGTGGGGACATTGTTTTTGCTGGGTCCCCTTCACTTTCTTTTGTTCAGCAGTGATGTGCTTACACGCCTGCGCACACACATACACAGGCATGCAGACAACTGAACACAAAACACACATTTAAAAAAGACTTGATTGATGTCTTGCTATATAGCATGCAAGTGTAATTTTTAATAGGAGAGGAGCATGACATTGCATGGTTCACCATGATGCCAAATACACCACACGTTGCCAGGGAATTTAAAGTGTTTTCTATCAAGGTAAACTCATTGACCCCGTTATATTTATTTTCTCTTGCTCATTTTCTTTGTACTCTCACATCTCTCTTTATCAGACTCTCACTTTCTATCTCATACGAGTCCCCCATGAGACACCAGGCGGTTCAGAACTGTGGACCTGCCTGTGAGCAGCTAATAGCTCATGTCACCCCCCTGAACCACCCAGAAGCAAAGGGTTGGTGGATATATAGAGACACAGAGAAGAGGAAAGCAGAGGATTCACATGATTGCAGAGCTGCTCAGCATAGGGAAAGACCCCAGGACATATCCCACACTGTGTACTGGGACCAGACCAAAATGGATGTGTGATTATATGAGCTGCGATACTAGTTTTTGACACACTGAAGTCATCCCTGGAATTAGTCATGGATCCTTTTTAATCCAAAGTACCATTTAGAGCAGAGGTCTTCAACAGGGGGTCCGCGACCCCTAGGGGGTCCGCAGAGGTACTGCAGGGGGGTCGCGAAAGTTTTGCACTATAGGACCAGTTTTAAAACACAATTTTATACATGAGTAGGGGGTCCCTGCTCCATCTCTCCGTCAGTTTGGGGGTCCTTGGCCTGGAAAACGTTGAAGACCCCTGATTTAGAGAGTAGTGCCTTTTGCTGCCATTACAGTATGTAGTGATGTGAAGCGTGTGAGTGTGAGGGTGGCCGCTATCAAACTCTCATTACAGCCGAGAAGCATACAGAATTTGCACCAACAAAATATATTTTGCAGTGTTTCGGGGTTCCCTTGGTGTTTTTCCTGGGGATGAAGTGAGAGTGAAAGAGGGGAGGACCAGGGAAGAAAGAGAAATGATAAACACAGATCAGTAGTAATGGCTATAACAAGTGCTCCATGACTTTTGCTGTATGGGCAATGCACTGTGTGTGTGTGTGTGTGTGTGTGTCTCAGATAATTGATGGCACCATCAATTTTCTGAGGTTCTAATAGGCAAGAGCCTTGAGGTTCCCATATACAGTAACTGTGCTGATACTGGTCGCCCTGAACACCTGAACATACAACTCACCAGCTTGTCACAAACACACACACACACACACACGCACACACACACACACACACACACACACACAAACTCTCTCTGCATTTTTGGAGACAGATGAAATGTTGAATGTGTAGAGATTCTTTTCAGGGTCAGGTTTCTGGTTTGTACACATCTTCACATAAATCATCATCACAGTTTGGATGGAGGGAGAGAGGAGTCTGTGGCAAAGAGGCAAACTACATGTACCCGCCAAGTAACTAAGGAAAGCTTGGCTTGCACCAGCGACTTCTTGAGTTTGCTGTTGGAATGCAGTTGTACCTATTTGGCTCTTCGTGCTATCTATGAGCTGTTTTATACTGAAATGTGATATTGATGGATTTGTGGAAGTTGTGAACCATGTCTTTCCACTGGTGTCTGTTTCTCTCCGTGTATATTAGCACTGAAGTGCAACTCTCCATTCTCTCATTTATTATTGTTGTTGTATCCTGGCTATGTGTCTGTGTCTCCTCTATTTAACACTTTCTGCCCTTATTTTTTGTGTCTCTACAGGAGCAAAAGGTCTTCAGTTCCCACCACAGAGTGTATTTTTGAGCTCCCCCATTTCACTGTACTGGCCACAAGGGCCCAGACGCTTTTACTCGAAGCAATCTGTCAGAGCTGGACCCACAGCATGGTCAATGGAGCCCCACTGACATTTAGTGAAAGCCTGCTCAATGAGGTCTACAAAGGACCAGGTAAACACCTCTACATCCAAACACACCATATGAAGTTAACTGAGCTTTCCTTGTTTTTGACAAGCAAATCATTCATACAAGAAATTCCGTTATAATGATTTTTTGGTACCTCAGAAAATTAATAGTCATCTTTGAGTAGAAACAGCAAAGAATTTCAAGTGGAATTTCTAGCATTATGGCTAGTAAGTAACCCAAACTGTAAAGACACACAGGGTGTCATCATATACTTACAGGTGTTTGCGCACTTGTGCGTGCATTTAGGTGAAATGACCCCTGACCTTTCCACTGGCACTGTGCTATTTGTGATTAGATTTCCTTCCAACACACAAGGAGTTACAGAGGGTGTCTAAAGTGAAAAAGATTGGGTTCATTATAGACAAGCATAAGCTGTTTTTCTTGTGCAAATGTATTTGCTCAGCATTGTAATTGACTGTAATAGAATGGCAACTCAGCCATGGCAAAATTAAAAAAAAAAAACATACCCATACAGAAGAATAATGTTTCTACAAAGATGTATTTGGTATTTGTTTATGAATAGCCATAGAAGGAAGAGCAAACTAGATCAGTTTCTGATATATCTTTTAGACCATAACATTAGATGTTAATGTGTTATTCATTCAGATGTACTATTCTGTTTGTTAAGTCCAGTATAACCTGAAGCTGGTTTTTAGTAGCAGTTAATTTATGAAACAGACTAGACCTTAAAGTGATCTGACTCTCTCCCGAAAAGCTTCATAGTTGCTCAGCACTTTATTTACCATTCACCCAAGAATCATTCACCCAGTACATCTCAAACTGAGCGTGTGCCCACTGCTTACTGTTCCTATTCAGAATGTGTTAGGGCACATCCAGGGTGTCTGAATATACAATTTCATGTGAGACATTTGGCATAAGGATCATCTTGTCCTGTGCCGATTGTGGGGTATTGGACCTGCAGCTTATGGTAAATTAGCTTGGTTTTATGCTTCATGTCGCCTAGAATGCCTTAATGGTCGAATATAAATTGTGCCCCTTGTTAAAGAAAGGGAGGGAAGCCCAAATTCAATAAAACAGTAGCATTTCTCATGACGGTAGCATCTGGACAGTCCTCTGGAGGGCCAGGGATTTTCCAACTCATTAGGATCACGTTGTTTGGAATGCCGTCAGCATTCTGCTTTAGAAAGGCTAGCCAAGCTACCTTTTTCACCGTTGTGTAGCCGCCAGAATTTATGAAACCGGTCTCCTGTGGAGTGAAGTCAAATATTCCTCTCTCCTTATGCTGCCTTTCTCTTGGAATGGGACTTGACTAGTAACATGGAGCAACATTTGCACATCTGGTTCATGTGGTGGCAGGTTAGAAAAAGAGCAGTAGGAAAAGAGTTTGAATTTAGAAAATAAGAGCGTGAAAACAAAATAGGTGCTGTGCTTTGTGAGTGTATGTTTAGTCGGAAAAAATGTAGGAGTAATTGCTATGACATAACCAAAGATGTGTAGCACTGTATCTGCTATTAAAAATGTCACACTTATTGGCGTTGAAAATGTTAACTGTCCCAGTCCTACTCAGTCGCTGGTGTGACAACTTAATTGTGGAGGAAAAATGGAAAAAGAGTGGATTCATGAAACGGATGGAGTAGGCTGAATAAAATGTTGTCAACTGTTATGGACACTTTGCTGCAGCATTTCTGCCTCACTCCCACTGCAAGCTCACTGAATCTTTTTGGTCCCTGTGGCTACTGTGATTGTATCCGCAAAGTCCTGTCATAGTGGGTTGTTTCTGTCTGTTCTCTGATGGCTACCTGCCTTCTCACTCACTCCTATGCCTATAGAAAACTTGTGTGGTTTTTACAAAGCTCTTTCTGGCATTTGACTGGATGCAGTGCTCCTTAGTTTGCATTCTTCCAAACCTAACTAATGACAAATAGGGAGATGTGTCTGTTACACTGCTGATATTGCACCACTTCTCTGGCCTCTTGTGCCCTCTGTTGAAAATATTTGCAGTTCTAGCATTGGCTGCATTTGTCATCTTGTGTGATTTGGCGGGCTGACTGGCAGCAACTGTTTGTGGTAAAAGTGGTAGGTCCTTCATAAAGCTCACAAGGCTGAAATTTGCATCCAAGTTCTGTGTTTGTACTTGTGTCTCCATCCAGCAGTCATTTAGCCTCTGCCAGTGCACAGCTGACACATTCGCACACACACACACAAACACACACACACGCACGCACTCGCACATGCGCGCACACGCATGCTGAACATGACAAACAAAAGCAGTTAGCTTTGAACATGTGCTTTTTTCATTCCTTCAGGAATTCCTCCTTCATTGGATCCTTTTGAAGTCACTTGAGCTTTCAATAGTGAAAGGTGTTTCATATTGAGGTTTAGCTGATAACACAGATGGTAAATGTCCTTTGTGGGGGAGTTGGTTGGGCATGAAATTTTATTCCCTGTCCAAAGAAATTTTAGCAACGCAAATAACTATGAAAACAAATCTTCAATTTTAATCCCAAAGTACTGAGAGGCTGTAAAATGTTCTTTTAAGTAATTGGTGGACTCAGATTAGAGTAGTAGTCAGAGACCTTAAATCATCACAGCTGACTGGAACAGAGATTTGTAAAATCATGAGTTTGTACTGCTCACTGGCAGCTTCAACAGTAACCCAGCAAGCAGCAAATGCAAGATTGTCTGTGTTTACTCTGCAAGCCCAGAGGCGAATGAGAGAAATCAGAAAACAAACCATAAAATCTTATTTTCCTTGAAGACCACTTGTTGTCTGTCTTGTCTGTTGTCTGTTGCATGACAACTTGGTTTGCCGGTCAGTGTTGATTTTGTTGTTGTCCCTGGTGATATATTCCGATGATTCATTTTACTTTGAAAAGGAGGTCACTCTAATGATATGCTCTATTGGAATGCTTTGTAGAAAAGGTATATCAAACTTTATGTTTCCAGTCAGATAAAATGTAGCGAAGTTGAAAGGGAAGTATGTGTTTGTGCACATATTATTGAATGTAGTTGTGCCCCAAAACTGAAAACTTCTGTTGTATCTACTTGTAATTCCCCTATTTTTGTTGTAAATACTACTCTTCTTTGTTTTCCTGTTTTTTTCCCCAAATATCTAACATTGTTTTGTTTTTTTTTCATTAGAATTCCTTATCTCCTGTGCATCTTGTTGTTCCAAACTTGATTCAACCTCATCAATTTCTCACACTTTGGTCTGTTTTTCTTCTGCTAATCGTAATTTTTCCTCCTTTTCTGTTTTTTTTATCACTTACTCTTCAGTGCTTTCAACAGATATGTAGATAGTAAGTGGATGTTTTGGTTTCTGTTATAGATTATATTATTCCAGAATCACATAGAAAATGTCACATCTCTTAAATGTATCAATTCGGAAAATAAAAACAGCTGTTTAGCAAACACTACATACAAAACTATTTGATAAATTTGGAAGTTTATATATTATCAACAGTGTCAGTACATTACTGAATGTGTCAAAACATTACTGAATGAATTCCCAGCAGGAGGTCGTTATTTATTATATTTTATCTTACTCAGTTTATTTGTAAATGTCAACAGTGAAGTGTAAAGGCAATCGATGATCCCAGTGACTTAGGTTTTAAACAAATCTTGTCTGCAAATTGCCAGCAGTTTATGTTTTTTTTATTGTATTCTTTATGTTTTCACTGTTGGTGATAACTCTATTGGATTTTGATTCATGTACTCATGTACTATTCAAGTCGGTTTCAATATATGTGTTTATAGCTTAGTATGTAGTGATGATTCACAGTGCACTGAAATCTGCAGATGGGCTTGGTGAATATGACCCACTGACCCGTAGCCTATATTATGACTGTTTGGTTGTGAGATCAAGACTGTTTGTTTACTGCCTACATATGTGTGCTTGTGTTTGTGCATTTGGATTTTATTGATTGCATTCATGCTCGAGTGTGCTCCTTTTGTGCCTCTGCACTTTGTCTGGCTGATTAAATTGAAATGATAAGTGTTGTGATGCCTCGTGACATGGCAGTAAACATGGTGATATACAGAAAGGCCTGTATGGTCCAGGCCTATATGGCCTGTATTATAAAAGATGGGTAACTTTTCATGGCTATCCTATTTACATACGGTCAGACAAATTGGCATAATTTAGCTGAATAGAAACAATGGTGAGAGATACTTGCTTTTATAAATCTTCCCCATGGGTTGAAAATGCTTGAGCATAACTTTGGGTCTTGCACTTGCTTCCCTGTTGTAGTGTTTAGGTAAATTAGATCAGCATAAAATTAGCAATTCCACCAATAATGAATTCAACCTTAATGTAGCTACACAGCTGGCTTCTGGGACGGAGTTCTGTGGTGGTCTGGGCTAGGATAGAGGGGAGTGTGTGTGTGTGTGCGTGCATGCATGTATGTGCAGAATGGTGGTCACAGGCATGGTCTGGATGATTGCTGGGTGATATACGAGCTGTGACATAAAATTTAAGCATGGCAGATATTGGGGGAAAGAACAGAGTAAGAGGAAGAGAGAAAAAATGATATAATAAGAGTGAAAAATGAAAGAGAGAAGGAAAATAAAGGGTGAAGAGAAAAGTGACAGGGAGAAGGAAATAAAGGACTCTGAGTGCCTAGAAACAACTCTCTTTGGGTTCTCCTTATTAAATCCAGCTTTGGCACCTAATTGAGAGTCGAGTTATGGGCACCCACACACAGGCATGCATTATGCAGAGAGGCATACCAACATTCCTCTTTAGCAAGTCCTACATGTACACGTATACTCACAAAATACGATCCCATTTAAGGCAAATGACGACAAGAATGTTTGGATACGGAAAACCTATGCCCTCATTGCATAGCGACTGGAGGCATGTTGATAATAATAGTGCAGGATTTATGTGCTCACTCATACCAGTATCATTATTAAAACAAGTCTCTTGTTTTTGCATGTTACCCCCATACATACAATTGGGGATGGAGTGGTCTGCAGAAAAATAGAAAGGAAAGTGGGGAAAAAAGACAACTCAAGGTTACATCTGGGAAGCTTATTTATCCTTTTCTTCACACTGATATTTCCCATTGCTTCCCACAACTTCACTCTTGTGAAGATCCCGTCATCAACAGTTTTCACGCATTTTTGCACTGCATGAAAAAGGCTGCTCCTGTCAGGGCCAGCAGTTCACATCCCTGTGATCTCACTGCATTCACGAGCATAGGTCTGACGCAAATCCCCCTGTGACGCTGTGGCGTAATGAGTGTTGGTAATAGCTCTGTGGTGTTGGAGGGGAATAAAGTGTTCATTTTCATATCACTCTGTCAACCCCATACGTTGGTGCCTGGTATGCTGTGCATTGAATGTTGTTCCAGAACAGACTCCTCTATATTTTCTACCTCTAATTGCCCCTCTTGGTGTGGTTCTTTTGTGTTTCCCTACATAACTTTCTTACAGTGAATGTTTAATGTCTTGCATCTATCAATCATTACCTGAACATTCAGGTATGGCCTGTCATTCAGTGGACTGAATGGGGGGTAAGTGTGCTTACCCCAAGAATATTTTGATAGGACTTTCTCACTGTTCTGCAGTGAAAGAAAAAGAAGGAAGGAGAAGAGGCTTTTTAAACGCTCTGTGGTTGTCACAAACGTCAGCGAAGAGATGGGGAGCCTAATGAAAAGTCTGACATGTCTGTTTCTGCGTGGCCTGGCCCCTCACTGAAGTGTCCATACTGCTTTGAAGAGGTAACTTATTGGTTTGAGAAAAAAATTTGCCGGTCTACTTGTCTGCTTCATGGATTGACATCAGAGCAGGAAGAAAGCAGGAGAGAAGGGGAAGAAAGAGGACTTTTTCATCCATATGCCACCGTATTTCGAACATTAAAAACACGTTGTGTCAGCATCAGAGAGCTGATAAATAAATCTTGGATGGAACTTGAGACGGTTCTTGTCAATGAGAACTTCAATGAGCTACAGACGGCCCTCACTCCACTCCTGGCAGATTGTGATGATGTTTTAAGTCAGTCCAGACCTTCCCCTTTTCCTTTGTCTTCCTTAAGCCCTCTGTTTTTCCTCTGTCGTTCATTTCAGACCAGAGCTAGTGAGAGAAGGCAGGCAAGTCAATGCAAAAGGAAAGTTTGACGTGTTGTTCCCTAATTAGATATCAGATAACATGAATATGTATATGTTTAATGGGATGAAAGAGACATGCAGTGCCTGAGGTCACAACATCTAGGATTTGCTTTTCAAGAAACAACAATGCACACATACACACGCTTTCATTGCACAGGGGAACATCTTTTCTTACTGTACATATGACAATAAACACATGAAACTTGAAACACACACACCTCCACTTATACTTGGTGACTTCAAAAACTCATCGTAAGACATCAAGCTTGTCATTTCCCTCTGTGATTTTTCCATTCATCATTCCCCCTGTCCTCATACTGTCTGCTGGCTTCTGGGGAAAGATGATATTTGAAGGAGAGTGTGCAGCTGAGAGTGAGCCAAGGATTTTCTCTCCCCTGCAGCCCACATTTCTGTCATGGGAAATAAGATGTGATTCCAGGCATGTTGGAGAACATGGATGATCCCAGTACAGGATCTGGAAGCCTGAGTTTCTCAACAACATTTGATTTTTGCTCTCTGATATGAATCATTGATGGTTTCTCAGAGGCATCTTTCCACTTACCCCCAAATCCAATATACCATTGGCACAATATAGTAAGTAAATGGTAGTTGAGATCATCATGATCTATCATGCTTTTAAGAAACCTGGCAGGTGGTTGCTAGTTGAGAGGAGCTGTTTACGTAGCTGGCCAGTCAAGGGTACAGCAAAGTTTCAGTCAAATTAAGCTTTCGTCATTCAGAGCTGGAACAATCTATTCATCTCCCCTGTGGTGCGTAAACTGAAATATGATATGAAAAGCCCCTGCAGCCATAGTGTATGAAACGTGACCACAGTAATCACCTGTGGAATTGTCATTACTAAATGATGCATTAAATATACCCAGGAAGACAAGTCAACATATTGAGTTATAAGTTGTTGTAAATGCTTTGACTTTACAGATGTAATGCTCACACTGAGAAATGCATTAAGTATCTGGAAAGGATCATGAGTATCAAAGAAACATTAAACCAAATTAGAGTTTGTGGGGTCAGGGAAACAATATGTACATCATTACATGTCATAAGTGAGTAAAAGCGTGAAAAATATGATAACTCTAACATGGTTGAAACGTATTGTTCACACAAAGGAAAGAACATCACATGAGAGAAGAAACAAAATGCCCGATAAAGTGGGACCCACATAAGACTGCTGTGTGTGTTACTGAACCCTGAATCAATGACAGCCCCAAATAAATCTGTTTGTGTTTATGTCATCTGGTAGTGTCTGCAAAGCTGGCTCCCTGAGTCAACTGTCCCAACTAAGCATAGTGACTAATGCCAACTGAGCACATAGCTTTATGTCACGAGACCATAAATCTTCACTGTAACTCCCACTGAAGTACCTCAGCAGCACCAAAACCCCAGTCACGTCTTGGCTACCACCACACACAGACACACAGAGACAATCAGCCCCTGCAAAGCTGACACATAAATATTGATCTCAGTGGATTATTGATAAACAACAACGCTTTGCTTGGTTTCTCTTTAATACTCTTCCATAAGGCAGGGGGGGCTGAGAAAAGGAGAGAGGAGAGAGAGAGAGAGAGAGCAGTAATCCAGAGTTACATTTCAGTGATGCAGGGGCTGGTTTAGCGTCATTAGTTGTGGTCTGTAGTTTCAGGCATCTTTCTCTCGGTGGAACCACAGTGGCATTCCATCCTGGCTGCTACTTCAAAGTCGATATGCCCCTGTTTCTTATGCTAAACAGATTTGTCAGGGTAGCATTAGGCTGGGGATATGGGAGATTGAGAGGCAGGCCCTCTCATCCAGATCTGTGTTTTAATGGCCTATCTCACCACTGGCTAATTGTCTCCTTACAAGTGGCTCTGTGTCACAGCACGTGTTTTGCTATGACTCTGCACATCTGTCTCAAACCCTTTTTCCTCTGACTTCCTCTCATCTTCCTCACTTGTTCTATATGTGCCACATCCCCCACCCTCCCCACCACTGTCTTCCAAACCCCACTGCCTAGGCCCATTAGTGTTGGCCAAATTGCTTCCGCATGATGACTCCTTAATTGTGGTAATTCAGTGGCAGGGAGAACCTTGGTTTGAAAGTGCAGAGAACATGTGTCACTGCTTTCGTGGGCAGACAGAAAGACAGGCAGCACCTGGAGGGGATGATAATCATGAAAATTAGACCCCCAACTTCCACTATCACCAGCTCTTACACCCCATCACTGTCTTTACACCACAACTTTTGTAGGCAGCACATTCCATCACTCGAACCTCTGGCCAGTGTGCTGAAAGCAGACTGCCGGAGTTCTTGCAGACAGAAATGATTCTGTCTCTCTCAGACTATAGGAGAACTGACTGTTGATGGGCCTGTGTGATTGTTTGATTACATAGCCATGGGAGCCATCAAACCATGAAAACGACCCAGTCCCGATTTGAATTATCTCAGAGCAGCTGGTGCTGTTACCTGAAATTTCTTCCTGTGTGCAAGTGAACTTTTCCTGCAATTGCTATAATGCATCCCAGCATTACGAACCACATTTAGTTGAGCTCTAGGTGCTAGCAAGAAGCACAATGGATATTTTTGCTATGAAAATATCACAATTCCTATTCAACCAAGAGAATCCCTGTCTGTTTTTAGTGTAAAAAGGAGACAGATTTTATTCAAAGTGATCAGTCTGTCTGCAGTGCAGCTTGTGTTTGCCTGCAGCCAGAGCTGCTCTGTTCTCAGCTTTAACTGCTGGACAGACCGCTCACCTTGTCTGTTTTCCTGTCCCACTCTCTCTCTGCATGTGTCTGTATTTGTTCAGTGTGTCAGTGCTGGGCACGGTTCCAGCAGACCTCCTGGTCCTACTTACTGCTCCTACTTCAGCCCCCTCCTGACTTGGGAGAGACAGTTATTGTTTCTACATCAGCACTTAATGGCTCAGCTGGCTGATTTTGGTCTGCCCAACTTGTCAGTGTCTACCCCTTTTTTTATCAGGCCCCTAGCTGTTGTGGGCACACTGCCAGGCTTTGAGCTTTTAGCATGAAGAAGAAGAAGAAGAAGAAACATACTTTATTAATCCCAAGATTGGGAAATTAGTACACTGCATTCCACACAGACATTAGACATCACATCACATTAGTATATAGTGTCACATGCACATGCGGAGCAGTGGGCTGCCCCCCCTGAGGGAAGCGCACAGGAGCAATTTGGGGGTTAAGGGCCTTGCTCAAGGGCCCAAGATGGCGGCGCCTCTCCGGTTTTTCAACCATCACGTTCCCAAGCTTGATGGTAGCTCAGGTCGGGAATGGTGGCGCATCACCTAGTCTTCGGCGGGGCTGGGAGTCTAACCGGTGACCTCCGGGTCCAAAGCCTCTTGGTCCCAAGCCCGATTCAATACCACTTCGCCACCACCTCCCCAACCCCATGTTGGGTTCTCTTCCTTTCTCTGCCTCTCTGTCTACCTGCCCATAAGGGTTTACTGATCATATGCATCCTTTTATTAATCAGTTCTCTGCTCCTGTAAAATAGTTTTCCTCATGCATTAATAAGCACCAGGAACTGGTTCTCTGAAAAGTCCTGAAACTCTTTACTCGTGTGTAGGATGGGGCTGAATGGAGGAGGGGGGCGGTAACCTGATCAAAACACTGATTAAATGGCTGCTTTAGCAGAAGCTGACTCCACTCTACCTTAGCCTCTTTTCCACCTACATTAGATGTTTTCACACAGTTTCCCTCATCCTTCATCTAAGAACAATTCCATGATTGCAAGTCAACGTCCTGACTTGTAAGGAATATGTTTGCATGGCAAAGGGGTAATTGCATTACAGTTTCTGAGGTATTATCCTAAGTGCTTTTTAAATGCAGGCTAATATAAACATTGTGAATGTTGATTTGCCTGTAGTCTAGCATCATAGCCAGACAACTTTCCCATACCGTTCTTCAAACGCTGAGAACACAACATGCTGGAATGTGTAAAACACCGCTTTTAAGTCTGCAGATGTCCCCCCCACCTCCCTGCACACACACACATACATACTCACACTGCGACATATGCACACCATATATTGAGGTATGCACAAAGGCCGCCTCTAAATCCCACTAAATTTTTCTATTTTCCTTCTACTTTCTATTCCTTAGTATTTCTTTACTGACTTTACATCCCTCCTTCCCATCGTTTTTTTCCACACTCTTCTTTAGTGTTCAGGATGGCAAATCCATCTGCCCACAGTTGCCCTCTCAGTGTTTGATGGAGTGCTGTAGCCTTTGGCCCCTAGCTGTGTGGTTATGTAGTCCTTGCACCTGCCTTTATTTGACAAGTAACAGCACCACACACATTTACTCACTCAGTCAGTCACACACAGAAATTTGCAGACACACATGTCTGCTTTTAACACACACACACATATACACACACGCATGCACTAAATAATAATACACACGCAAACTGAACCAAATACCACCCTTTAAGCCAACAAACTATCAACCATTGTGTTTTTCCTCTTCCTGTGTACCCCACTTTTTATAGTCCAACAGCTGGACAAAACATTGTCCAGAGTCCACCCACCCAACAACCACCAACCCCAGCAGGTGTTCTGTGCCCTTTAGGACATCTGTGTGGGCAAGAGGGATATGTTATAGTGATACCCCCAGTGCCATTTATCAAAGACCAGCCAGAGCAGAGGGACTGGCCCCCGTCATGTTGCAGATTGGCTTGCACTTTCATCGTTTTCATCTTTTCTACAAAGAATGAAGGAACCAGGGGAGCAGTTGGTACGCGTGTAGCCACATTCATCACTGTGGCAATCATTTCTTCTTCGGTATATAGTCAAGTGAGCACTGGATCTGGTTATCCATCCTCCATCAAGGTAGATGGGTCATGTGTTTTTAAGTTCACTGAGGCACGTATAGTAAAATGACCAAAAGTCTCATGCAGTCCTTTGATAGCAAATGTATGTAAGCTATATTTTTTCCACTAGGGGAAAGGGAGCTCAGGTTTATGTAGTGCCTATGTCATTTTCTATTTTTCCCTCTGGTATGAGATTGCATCAAATACATGTGTGTATAGGTACAGTATGTGGATTGTACATGTGCTTACACATACCTGCTTCCTATTTATTTGGTAAGCAAATAAGATATTGGCTAAACACTAAAGGAATTACCAGAAAAGATGCTGTCACAGGAAAAAACTTTTCCAGTATAATATGCTACATTATGGCCTTGTGATTGAATTAAGGTAGAACATTAAGAAGAACGTTTGTCTGTCATCTGTACTCATGTTCTCAAAACCAACACACCTGTAGCAATGCAAGAGAGCAAAGGAGAGTCTATAGTTCTCTGGTCTTAATTCTCAAAATACCAAAATGTAAGGCAGAGTATGCAGATTATGTTGACCGTAGGTATTAAAGTTAAACTATATGTGTAATTATACTTGCAGTATGTACTGTAAAGAAGTGTCTCCAGGAGAAGACAATACAGACTATAACAGCTGTCCTATAGACAGAGGAAGCTGAAAAAGAATCAGGTATCCAAAGCCACAGGGAGACATGCAGCACTACTCGGTTTGACCAGCAGCTGTATAAAGTGGTAGGTAGGGATACAGATTTAGGGTTATTAACATTCCCATCCTGCATCTGGGCTGATAGATGACCTCTCAGACAGCAGGTGAAGAAGCCGCTGGGTAATTTGTCTGCAAGAGGGAGAGGAGGGAAGTCAGTGGTTAGGGGTTTTAGCAATTGCCAGTAATTCCCGTGGTTAAATGTGCTGCGCGTATGTGTCTAGTTGAATCATTTCCACAATGCTTGCTGTTTAACAGTAAGTCTGTCTGCATTTGAACTATTTGGTTGATTGGGATGAAGAAATTCAGAGAAGAAGTTTTGGTGTCAGACAGCCCACGCAAAGTATCTTTTTTTTTATGCAGAGTTTAGACTTTGGATTGCCTAAGTAATAAGGACAGTAATAATAAGAAATGTAAGAAGAAGTGAGCAAAGCATATGTGGATGTGGATATAAATAAGAAGTTTTTAGATGTCCAGACTATAGTTTCATGGACAGCTGCCAAATAATGTACTGTATTGCTTTCATTGCCTCTTTGGTAGCAGTCATCTGTGCCTTATTAATGCAATACCTTCTCACTCACTGGTAGGCAGTAAATCTACAGTAGCTAATAAATCTGTTCCGTTTGTTCTTTATCTGTTTTTCTTTTTGCGCTTGTATTTAACATTAATTCTGTTTGATTTCTTCGCTGTTTGTTTTGCTCTCATGACTTATCGATTAAGTGTCACTGGGCCAGAAAAAAGTGCCTCTCAGCGGGAAACTCAGTCCAAACGTGCAGTGTACACTTTTAGGAAATGAAGTGCTATTGCTAGACGAGTAGATTATTCTGAGAAGTTGAGCCTTATTGGAACAGGTGATGTAAGAATTTAATGTGATTCCCTCAGACAGTTCCAGCTCACTGGAAGAATGTAACTTGATGGATGGATCCTCCTCTTCTCTCTCAACAGGCGGTTTGGCACAGAACTCCCTTTACTCCACAGTATCTGAACCGCCATCCAGTTATTTCTCTCTCTTTATCCAGTTATATGTTTGAAATAGCCTTTCACCATAGAAATAACATTGACATATCATAATGAAAGTATGTAATCCCCCTACTCCTTACCACTGTGCAAACTCTCTCATTTTGGAAAGATGGCAAACGAAAGATTCCTCCACACTAGACTGCCATTAAAAGAAATAATCATAGAGTGAAGAGCATTTGAGGCTCCCGTGATGTAATGCTGGTATTAGGTGAGTTGTATTTGACACTAAGATTGATACAGACAGGACTGTACTGGATATTCCTTTGGAAACGTATACTCCTCATAATGGCCTGTTACTCATACATCTTATAATCCATGCATTTAACCAACAATGACTGAATCAGTCGAGTCAGTAGATTTACTGGGAGCTTGTAAACTGTTTGGTAAAACATATGAGAAGTGAAGAGGGTTATCTCCTTAATATCCTTTTTTAAAACAACATGGCTGTGACGTCAGGACTGCATACATTGTATCCAAAATCAGTATACTGTAAATGCATTTAAAGCAAGCTTTTGACATCTGGAAGAGTATAAATACAAGTAAACACATAAAATATTAATAATGATAATAGGAACATGATTAGATTTGAGCTAATAAATATAGGGCATGTGTGCTGTTAACATATGTTCCTTGGTTGTAAAAATAAATAAATAAAAATAACCCTGAATACAGCTGACCTTAAAAGTTCTTCTGGGAGATCAGATAAATACAACACTACTCACGTCCGTGTTTAATTACAACTGCTGTTACAAAATTATGGGAGAGAAAGAAAGGGGTCAAGAATAATTAAAGGCCAATCAAGTGCTTAACAGAGCCACAGCGGCAGTGTTTACACCTGCTGGACTGCACTTCATTTTCACTTTGGACTTTTTTTTTTATTAGGTGTGAAATCTCTGGGCCCGTCACCGACTCTCGAGGGCTTGGTCCAAAACCTGGAGCTGAAGTTCTGTAGCCGTGCGACGGTGAAATGCGCCTCAGGAACCATGGGAGCTGTAAAAGTGTGCGCCAGGACCCCAGGTGTGTGCAGCTGTGCCCTGTTAAAACTTTACTGCCTGTGTAGGAGGGAGAGAGAGAGTGAGACCGGCTAGCCTCTTCTTCTATTTTATTTAATGTTTACTTTTACACATTCATTCTCTCCTCCCTCTTTTCCCTCGATCTTTATGTTGATTTCTTTCCTGCAATGTGATTCAGCTGCACTTCTGTCATGGCTTACTGGGGTATTACCATGTGTTTGAGTTCAAAAGATCAAACATCACATGTCAGGCAGACGATAACATACATTGGAACCGTCAGTCTAGAAATACGTTGTGGAAAATGTTATCTCTTTTTTTCCAGTCCAAACTAATCTAAATGATGCACGAAATAAAAACATCTAACTTTTAACGCAACTAAACCACCATTGTTGATTTTGCTGTCTTTTGTGTGGCTGTAGATCTATTTTACTTTGGCTGCTTAATAACTTTTATTATGTATAACTTCGCCCTCGCTGGGGCCTACGAATTTCTTTGGGGAGTGGTGGCGAAGAGGCGCCCCGGGCGCCTTAAATGACAGCCCACTGCTTCACATGTGCATGCTGTGTGCTATGTACTAACTGTTATGTACTAACATGTACTCATTATGTGGTATGGGAGAAAATGCTGATAATTCATTTCCCCACTGTGTCGACTACTAAAGGTGCTTCTTTCTTTGCCTTTATTACTTGTCCCTTAGGTTCAGGCGAGGGGGTAAAGGAGAAGCTGGTCACTCTCATTCAGGGGCCCTCTGACACAAAAGAACTCCACATGAGCCGCTGGTTAAATGAGATGCGCAAACCTGAATCTCTGCTCGCCCCGGATCTGCTGGTGTTCTCGGTTCTGGTCCCTCAGCATGAGGAGAGCTGCAGGAACTCAGGTAAAATTGAATCTTCCTCATCATTACTCAACCCATAACTTTTTGCTTTGGGTTGAGTAATGATGAGGATATGATATTTTGAAGCAAATTTTTTTGGTTTTGGTTGTATATGGATTTGTGACAAGCACTGGTAATCCATATTCCAGCTCAGATGTTGGTGATCTAATGCAAAGACTTGGTTTATTTAGATCGTCATATTTTCCTTTATCCCACATTGTCACACACTGCCCCTTCTCAGTTATTTGTTTAGTATAACTGAAAGCCAATAAGTGTTTTTCTGCCCAGTGTCCTTGAAGCTAGGTTGGCAATGCAGTGTCTCTTTACAGTTCTCTAAACAGCAGTTAGTCTTTGTCAGCACTGGGCTGAACTTTCTAACAACAGCAAACCGCTGGAGGATCTCAGTTAAAGGCTGCAGTGATGTCAGGTTGCAGCATATGATTGCGGACTTAAACCACAGATTATGTTTCTGGTGATGGTGTGAGACTATGTGGGTATGTGTGTGTCTGTGGAGGCGGTGAGTTGGATCATTCAGTAGCCTTTCTAAAAAGTGAAAATTCTATTTGCTTAAGATTTTAAAGCTCAAACTTTGTAAAGAAAAGTTTAAATTTTTCCCATTTCTCCTCTTAATGAGGCCATGAATATCGAAAAGCCACCACTAATCTCTCCTCTCTACCTGCGACTGCACCTAGTCATCAACATGCAGCTGCACTGGGCTCCCATGTAAGATTTATACCCTTAGAAGCTGATGTACCTGTCTTTCCTATATCATGGCCATCAATTCTACCCAGTCTCTAAAACAGGTAAAGAAACCCACGTCCAAATGATTGCAAATACGTGTTTTAACGTGCAGATAACAAAATTAAGAAAAATTGACAGATGTGTGCAATAGTGTGTAGGTAATTTTAGGTATACACAATGCAGGTGCGGACTGTGAGAGAGTTTAAACATGCACACATTACAACATGCTATTTGGGACTTGACTGTTGTGTTTGTTAATAGCTTTACTTTATAAACAGAGGTCATTTGTGTGTGGATTTTTTAGGCTGGTCACCCCAGTATAGATGCTAAATATTACAGTTTTGTGAATGTAAGAGATTTATGTCTCTTTATTCTCAATGTCCACCTAAGGCCAGTCTCTCAGAGTACACAAGGGGCTGTTGTCCCACAATCCCTCCCAGCACATCAGCCAGGGGTGACTATGTAAAACAATACACCTCCGGTCCTTCTAGTACTTGTTTTCAGAGTTCAAACTCACAACTGTACATCACTTTTAATACAGGGCTGTGGAGATTCATTGTATGGCCTTGACTCATGTAAAACTGCGAACTGGGCACTGAATCATATCAGGCCTCTGCACTTTAAACATGTCAGTGCTGAGATGGAGATACTAGAGCTGGCCTCAGCTGGATTCAGACTGTGAGGAGAAGATACAGCTGTAGCTCAGGGGGTAGCTGAGTAAAAAGATAAGTACAGTTTAGAGACACGGATTTGGGAGTTCATCCCAAACCAGGAATTCCATTGCTATGCGAATGTCACCCAGTCAATCACTGTCCCATTGCCAGTGAACAGCCCATAGTGACACTGCTATAAATCAGAATGGTAAGACAGGAAAAGCTTAAATTTCATAGGCAACTAACTTTTTTGATAAATGTGAGTGCTTACAAAATAAAAAAAATCAAGAAGTTATAGTGACATAGGAGAAGATTTGAAAGCAACATTATATTTTTGACAGGCCGTTCCTGCCCCTCTGCAACCTCTCAAGCACAGAAAGATACTTTGAGGAAAACTACTTTCTGTTTGTGCACAGCCTCAGACTATTAGTTTGATTTAAAGAGCATAATATTTTGGCTAATCAGCTGCTCATACAGTACACACGAACATTTCATGCAGTACATTTCTTCATCATTAAAACCTGATCTGAACAAAAACCAGAAGACCTGAAAGAAGAAGGAAAGAGAGAGCGAGAGAGAAAGAACATGAAGACTGAAAGGAGTCGGGAGCTCACTCCCAGAAGCACTGAATATATCTCCAGCAGATGTGGAGCAGTGGAGGCCTGTTCTCCCTCTCATCAGGACTCCTTTCCCCCCCTTCTCCTGCACTTAATGTCCTTTGTGTCTTGCTGGGTTTCTTTCACTCTGCGTCATGTCATTTCATTTAATGCCACTAATCAAGATACTTTATGTGTATATGTCTGCCCACTGGTTCTTAGTAGTTTAATAAGTAATATATTTAATCAGTAGATGACTTTAACTCTGCTTTTACGGATACAAAGGAACAAAACGTAATGAATGAGAGTTATGCATCGAAGTTATGTTTTATGTCTGTTATATTTTCAGATGCAAAGCACTTTAGAGCAGCTGACACAGACCCACACTCTCTGCCAGACATCTTTCTTTTATCTTCTACATACCTGTCAATGCAGTCAAAGCTAGAGACAGCAGTGTGGCTTGACAATAACAGTGCCACCAGACACTCTCTTGCTCTCTCTCTCTTTCTTTCACACACTCTCAATGTGTGTGTGTGTGTGTGTCTGTTTGTGCATGCATGCAAGCATGTGTGTGTGTTGCTGAGGGAAATCTTTGCCAAGTTACTGTGTCTGCACAGGCATCTTTTGGTGTCTACTTATAGGTCTGTGTTTTGTATGGTGGTCAGACTTACATCAAAGCCTTTGTTCAGTCCACATGTCCCATGTCCCTGCTGTCAACCAGAGGGTGACTGGAAGCCTGTTAGAGCAGTGTTAATGGAATGATGGATGTACCACCTCATTTAGCCAGAGATGAATAGTGGAGCAGCACCATTCTAAATGGAGTGAACCCCTTTTCCCCCATGGGACCAACTTAAAAGCTGAGCGTTTTGTGATCATGACATTTCTGAATTGTTGGAGCTCTTGGACTTGACATCAAACACATTTTGTTTGTCCCATGTGGCTCTATTGAGACCATTCAGCAAATCCATAATGTGTGTTCATTACACGCTAAGTGTAAGACTGGAGTTTTGGGAAAAGCTGACTTTTCCTGAAAACATTAAGACATAATGAGCCACAATCGGCTTTTATATTCTATTTTATATTTGATTAGTGGCTTCTGTTTTTTGTTTTCAACGCAACCTAAAGAAACAGCAGTATTGTGGAATCCGTCCAACTCTTTTGAAAGCTATGTTTACTCTAAAAATAAGCCTGTTGACATCCAGCTACCAGTGTGCAGACAGTCAAGAGTTGGAAAACATTTACTTTATGCCATGGTGCTTTCTCATACATAGACCTTAATTAGTTTTTCATGTTTTGATGTATGTGACTGACAGCTGTTGATTCTAAGTCCAGAAAACCCTTTACTGTTTCCCTACTGTTCATGTATGTGGGATTTCTGTATTGTCTCATTTTTCAGCAGATGTGACAGGTTCTGGAAATCACCAGCACTAGATCCTTTTAATTATTTTCATAGGGCATTTGTCTATGGCTTACTTTTTTTATTCAAAGTCACTGTCTCTGTTACTTCAGCTTCTAATACTGTAATACTTCTTATCCTTTGGTCTTGGTTCTTAGATACCCAATTTAAATTCTGTACTAACGACCAACAACTTAACTTTGTGCAAGTCTCGAGCACTTGTGTCTGAGCCTCTCTCTGTCCGGCTGAAATATTTCTAGAAAAAAACCTTCTTAAGAAGTTTCTTAAGAAATGTTGTAGTTCCTGGCACTTAAATGGCAGTAACTTCAATAATTAAATGCACAATCAAATACTGTACATTAAGCCTACCTATCCTTAAGTCTGTTAAAGTCTTCATGTAAAGTTCATTCAGCAAGGAGATGAGCCTCTTTCGAATAAGGCCAGTGACATCTGTTTTCTGTCTAATTGTTTACCAGTGAATTAAAAACGAATTCCAAGTTACTTAGAAAATGAAGAGAGGTTTGAGTGGCTAGGGGTGGTGGTTGGAGTGGGTCCCTGTACACTTGTAGAACTCCTGCAGATCCAGGCTAATGTGTTTTCATTTAACAGAGTTGAGGTTGGAACATTCTAATAAATTAAACACAATTAAAGGCGTGGGTTTTAACACAGAGGAACTGAATGGCTCTACTTTGAAACGTCCTCTTTTATTGATCCAAAGGCTTAAAGTCATTTCATATATCCCCCATTAACCCTTTGTATCACTATGCAACAGTCCCACACGATTTCTCCTAATTGAGTAGTCATTCCAGATGGACCCAGCAATGATGAGATGTTTTGGCAGATGCAGAGTACCAGGATAGCCAAATATTCTTCCATTTCTTTTCATTTTCTTCCCTTTTATAAAAACCAAACGTGATTCATGTCTGTGCTTTGTTTTGACACAGTGACTAATGAGAAATCAATGCCATTATTAAATTAAATGAAAAAACACAGTGAGGGATGGAGGAAAACATGGAAAGAAAGCGAGGCAGCTGCAGAAGGGGTAAGGCCTGTGAAGCTCGGGGGGTGAGGCAGTTGCTGTAATCTAGACTGGCTCCATCTGAATGGCACAGGTTAGTCTTCCACATGGGCCCAGCTGACAGCCAGGAACATGTGATGGTTTGACTGGTATTAGATCTATAAATTATTTGTGAATTTAATCAGAGTAGAGCTGTGCCTTAAGGATCAGTAGGACGAGAAATTCTTGGCCATATCAACCATACTTCACTGCATGTAAATTATCAGTGCTACTCAAGGGACAGCTTGATCATTTTGATCCCTGGACAGTGGCTTGCTGGCTGACTAGCCTCTTTGGCTTGGTCCTGGGCCTGTTACTGCTGATGGATGGGAAAGACTAAGGGGGCCTTGAACGGAGCCAGTGTGTGTGTGAGTAGAGGGCTGGAGGAACTGGGGTTTATGCTCAACTTCAGTGCAAGCCCCAGCCTGCAGGTGTTCCTCTCACCCTCCACCACCATGACTCGCACCATAGGAGGGGGGAGGGGCGGACCAACGGGTCGGGTGGGCTTTATGATCATAGAGAAGCCAAAAAAAGAGAGGGAGAATAAGGAATAGCATGTGTTTTCCCCAGGCACACCAGCAGCTGTGAGACAATGATTTATGCCTTTCTCAGAGCTCTGGGATCTCAAAATGTTACATTTAATCAAGCACACTGAGAGCAGAGCAAATGTTAAAGATGTTCCCTATAAAAACCTCCAGTTTTGATCTCTTTACCATACCATGGGAGCTGTGGGAATAGGGGAACAAAGTGATCTTTAATCTTAATTTAAACACATTGGAGGGAATTATGAAAGCTACATGAAATTAATCCTTTGAGAATTGTAAGACTGAACATATTTAGTTCCCTAATAGATATTAAAGCTGTTTTTCCTCAATTAACTGTTCGTATATTAGACAGATGCAGGGAAGGAAATGTGATTCAGTGTTTGTGCAGAATTAAATCCAGTCTTCATCAATTCCAGCCTTCACTAGTGATGTAAACTAAATCATCAGCACTTGTGTCAGTTGCGCTTAAAATTTTCATGTGTAAACTGCATTAGCTCTTCCATTCAGTTTGTTGTTTATGTTTAGGTTTTGCCATCCAGTCTGACACAGCAAAATCACAGCTCTGCTCCCGTGTGTATGTTCTATGTTGAAAGGCTTAGCTTAGCTTTTCTTTTGTCCAATTTTTAAAACATTTGAAATAATCTGTTTTCATTGGTCAGAGGCTGGCAACATACTTTTGCAACAAAATAGCAGGACTTTGATGTTTTACAGCGGACCAGTACAGTAGCATCTCTTTTAATGTTGACTTTTATGTAACCTTTGAATAGGCTGCACTGACATCGTAGATGGGTGTGAGTTTTGGGATCTCCCTTGGTAGCCTCCTCCATTACAATCTTTCAAAGGCCTGCCGTATTTCATACGTCCATCTATCATGCTCTTTTTTCCCTCCTTTGCATGTGTTCACTCACTCCATTAAGTGTTAAATCAACAGTCTGGCTTTGTCACAGGCAGCAGCTTGATGGCTTTAAGCTGCTGGCCTGAGCTTTTTCTGGCTGATAGATACACAGTAGACTAAAAGGTACTAAAAATACATTTATTGTACACGCATGTGAGAAAGTACAAGTATGCCATGCAGTTGTTGGTTTTAAAACTGCAGGTTTTATAGCATGCTTATAAAAATGGATCCACTCTCAACATTGGATTTATTTGGTGTACATAAATCTCAACCATTAGACTTTGTTCCATTTGTTTATTTGTCTAAGTACCAAGAAACGTCCGCAATAATCTGTTAAACCTTTGAGGCAGCCGCTCTCATTGTGTCTCGTCAGTCTGAGTGTGTGAAGCAGAGCAGGTAATGTGGAGATTAGACTCGGGGGAACCCACTCAGCATTGGCTATTGGGGTCAATCACGGCCCATTACTGGAGCTGTTCATCTGGGAAGTATTGAGCTACTTAGGCCACTCTCACAGTGCTTAAAGCCTGACTGGAGTGTGAGGCTGAGGGACAGGGGCCAGATATTTGGTACAGGGGGATATGGGCGAAGGCTGGAGATGGAGTTTGGTTGGAGCGTGACTGTAGTTAAAGCTGCTGCTCAGACTAATCACCACTCTTGCATGATATGGCAGCTTCAGTGTGGCCATTTGGCACTTGCCATTATACATCCTCCCTTAAAAGTATTGCGTTTATTTTACATGCAGGACAGGATATCACAAGATGGTGGTAATAAAGTGATGTTTATAAATGCTCCTTCTCGGACATTCCTGAACCTGCAGCAAAAGTCTAGATTTGGGAAGCACAGTCAACAAACTACAGTCTATTCCTGACTTAGCTATTAATGTAATGCAGTGGGATGGTATAAAAGTGAGTTAGAGAGATGACATAAGCCTTTAATTCATTTAAACATTTTACATTTACTCATAATTAATTCACAGACAATATAAGTGAATCGGTTTCATTAATAAAGGACTAATAAAGGAATATCTCATCTCATCTCATCTCATCTCATCTCATCTCATCTCATCTCATCTCATCTCATCTCATCTCATCTGACATGATCATGACAAAAGCATGGCCTTTTAAGAGCTGTATATCCAAAAATTTCACCTGCCATGTGATTTTCACTCAGCTTGATGAAAGATACGTTGTTAGAAAGAGTTTTACCATCCACTTTACAATTCCAAAACCAGTGATAATACCTAAACTTATTGTTAAAGCCCAGTACGCCACCACACACCATTAAAGTACAGTAACAGCAATTTTGAGACACAGCTCCCAATCCATCTGTCCCTCAATCTTAAGACCGGGTAAAGCATTTTAGATAAAAGCACGCAGAGTAACGACGAGTAAGCAGGGAAGTTTGAACCATTCTGTAGTAAAACCATACTGTGTGTAATGCCCTGCGAATGAGATGTGGATTGCTGACTGTTTGCTAAAGTGGGCAGTAGTAATCCCTCGTTCACAAGCTGTTTACACTTTATCCAGTTCATGGCTGAGTAGCAGGAGTAGACAAGGTCATTTTAGTTAACCCTATCTAATTGAATGTTGTCACTGGATTGAAGGTCACCACATTCCACACACTCAGATCAAACATCACACAGCACAATCAAAACAATTGGCTTCCCTGGATCACCTAATCAGGGGCTTGGGGTTTTCTTCTCACAAATTAGAGGGGATAATGTCCACACTGACTTTAAAAGGCCAGAACACTGTCTTCCGTTACCTTCATTTGAATTCATTTTGTTACATTTAGTTGTACTGGTTATAAATAACTTGTTTCATTTTACATTTTAAACTGAATATGTTATTTTGTCTGTACTTAATTTAATTTATAAAGTAACTGTATGTTCGCATCTCAATGGACAGCAAAGATACTGTTACTGAGGAAAATCCTCATTCTGGACTAAGTCCGCTACGCACGAAAATGAATTTATGCAGCACATCAGGATTTGAAATTAAATACATGGTCAGTTATTTCAGAAACAAAAAGATATGTTCCATTGACGGTTAAAGGGTTAATTAGTACAGTATGTTCTGTCTGGTAAAATACAGTATATACAGTAAAATGCATTCCTATTTTGTAGCATATATACAGTATATCTGCTGTAGTAACTTGGTAAAAAAAAGTTTATTTTAATCCAAACAGCTTATACCTGTAACTCAGAATCCTTACGTGCAGGGCAAATACTGTATTCAGAATGCCTGATTTAACATATGACTGCTGGAATTGTTTCAGTAGCAAACAAAAAGTATTTTTTGTTGACCAGTGTAATTAGAAACACTTTTTCAATCACAGACGTTATAAATATTAATGCTTACTCCTTTGATGCTTTCAGGATAAACTATACAGATGAGCTCATGTGATGAGCTGTGGTTTAGCTGTTGGCCTTTGATGAATTTCTCATTCTGTCGCGTTCCCATCGTTTCAGAGACAAACAGTGATCGGCGGTGTCTCCCTGTTCATTTTACCACTTAGTCTGTCAGTGTCACTGTACGTCTGTGAGCTATGATTCTAACTTTCATCTCTCATTATTGCTGTTCAAGCTGTTATTGAGATCAACCACTACCTCCTTGTGATATTAGAGGCTGGTTACTGATTCATCCTGTGTCAGGCCTGTATTCACATACAGGCTAACCAGAGTTCAGGCAGATGCTGAACTGGTCTAGCATAACAGCAGTGGAACAAGCTGGCTGGAGTTCTCTGCCAGTAGCCAAACCAATATGTGTCTCGCCGCATGAGTGCCCATCAGAAAACACGCTGTGGGCGTGGGAAGGGATGAGAGCCCATTAGCCTCTTCACAACTCAGCTGCCATGCGTCTCCTCCTCCCTCCCTGCCCTGCCGTTATCTTTTCTCCTCCTTTCCCTACAGTACACTCCTCTGTCTCCACTGCTCTCCTCTTTCCCAACATGCACTCCTGCTCAATGCAGTGCACTCAGTTGCAACGTTTTACTAAACTTCATAACGAAAAAGTGAAATCCTAAGAGTCAGTCAGCTAAGTACAGCAGCACATAAAACAGCACGCGTAAGAAAGAAAAGTTGAAAAGTCTTTGTAGGTAAAGGGTCTTAAATTGCAAGATGTGCTAGATGATTTTCTTGGAAGTTTCTTTTGATGCTGATGTGAGGATTATTACTCTTAATATGTATTTGATTAGGCTAATTAAGCCAGTGGTAGTTGTGGTGGTTGTGATGTTGGTGTGGGCAGGCTGGTGGTGGTCCTGGTGAGAGATTTCTCACAGTTCTGACAGAATAAAAATGGCAAAGTAATTAACACAGTCAGCCGGTAGGAACCAGACTGGGGGTTGGGTGGATGAGTGGTGGGGTGTTCACTGAGGCTCAGCAAAGAATGGAATGTGACACAACCCACACTAATGTTGAATTCTCCCATATATCTGGCGTATTCGTACATATTCTCATTCACACACTCAGGAGATTCTCAATAATACCAATTACAAGGTCTCTGACCTTTTTTCAGAGTTGGCTTGTGTTCAGAAACACTGCTGGAGCCAGAAAAGAGCACACTTTAACATCATCTGTTTCACAGAATTAGTAAACATAAGGTAAATTACATCCAAAACCACTGTGATTTGTCCCAGTGACAGAAAGACTGAGGAATGACCTCACAGAATCTTAACTCTATCATCACGTATTTATCCCGTAAATATTGATGTTGTTCCTATCCTTAAAAATCTGTAATTCTTCTTCTGTTCTGTATGTAAAGCTCTCATTTGTCTTGATTTGAGTCCCTCTCAGGCCACACAGGATTGTTTACAGGATTGAGGTGAACCAGGAGTGTTGCCAAAGACTAAGTATCTAGGTTCAATCAGCTGATTACAGTAGAATCACTTGCTGTTGAAAGGTGAACAGATTTAAATCTGAAATCTGTAACTTCCTGAAATCTGTAACCTAAAAACTCAAAAAAGATGATAGGAGTATGTTTTTGTGTTTTAGGTTGTGATTGACTGATTGTGTCATTGACTGATGACATTAAAGAGAATTCACAATGCACACTGCATATTTGGGCCTACATTTAAGTTTCACTGGTTTAATTAACAGCAATGATTTATAGGCTGTTTTTCTTTTTTATCAAGCTACATCTCTCTTTTTAAAGATCAAACTCAGGCTCATGTCACTTGTCCTCTGTCATTTGGCCACAGAAGACCAATACCACAAGCTTTGATGTATAATATTGATGCTGGCTAGCAGCTTATGTTACACCACATACAGTAAGTTAAAACAGAGCATAGTTGAAATTTTATATGTATGGGAATTGCACCATCCCTAAAGATACATAGAGTTAAGTCAAAACTTATTTAAAAAACATAACTTTTTTATTATAAGCTATTTACAGGAACACACCTCATGGATGAGGGGAGCATCACACTCCCCCTACCCATCAGTCATTGGTAACCTGAGCCTGAGTTTTGCAGAAGACCACATGGGGTGTTGTGAGTGGCAGTTTTCAGTTCATGTCAATTTTATGGCCAGTCGTCCATCGGACTCTAAACACTCTTGTTCTCTCAGCCTCTGTGTTCATTCTGCTTGTCTTTTTCTGTCTTACATGTTTCAGATCTCTTACTCGTTGCCGTAATATTGGCAGCATCAGCACTTTGGGGTTACTGATGTTTTTACTTTTATCTTTTGCAGATTTCTTCTGTTTTCACAAGAAGTTAAATAATGACTAAAAAGGGCTTTGCACAAAACCAAAGGCTGACATTTTTTCATGACTCATCCTGAACACAGTTTCTGAGAAAAAGAGGAGGTGACATGCGGAAAGGCTGACAAGCGATACATACTACCAAAATTAATTTAGAAAAAGTTTAACCCGGAAATATTATCTGTTGTTTAGAAAGCTATGTCAGATATGTGTTTAGCACATTTTGTCATGAAGCAAGCAACTAATTTACCTGAATTGTGTAGGCATGAAAGCAGTGAGGTGTACTTAAAGCTCCCTGTTACTGTCTGATAGTGTCTCTTCTTGTGTGAAGAACGAGACGTGTGTCGGTCCCTTTTTTCCCATGTGTTGAATGGTGCGTTAAACTACTACAGATGGTGTGTTTCTGCTCTGCTCCTGTTGGTCAGTAGAAGCCAGAGGCTCCTGTACACTGTTGAAGGGTCAAGTTTTTACCCCATTAAAGCACATTCATTGTCCACAAAATCCACACTTTTGCAGGATGATGCCTCAGCTCCAGCTTAAGAAGTTGACTGGGAAGCATTGCACATTTCTTTTTTGCACATAATGTGGATGTGGTGTGTACAGTCACTTTATTCATTTACTGCTGACTGACTGCTCAATGAGTCTGCTCTGTTTTAAAATGTCACTGTGAGGCCTGGTTCCTGGAGAGGCAGAAGATCTCTGTCCAGGTGCAGACACTAAATCCAGTGTGGTCCTCCACACAGGGAGACAGTTGACTCGTCTACATGTGTGGTGCATGCCGTAAGCCAGAATCCACAGTGGCCTTCTACACACAGAAAATTGGATATGATTGTATGTGTACTCAATGAATAATGCCTGTGGGATATGGATAATAGAAATTAAGGCACATACCGTAAATTCCGGACTATAAGCCGCTACTTTTTTCCCACACTTTGAACACTGCGGCCTATAATACGGTGCGGCTAATACATGTTTTTTTCTTGGGGCGATTTTCGACCTAAATCGGACCATACACTCATTGTGCCATTGTGCATACATTGTGCCACCAGATGTTGCTATAACACCACGCTAAACTAAGAGTTTATTATGGTGAATTGCCTTTTGTCCCTCTTGTCCCTCTTGACACACCGTAGGGCCCCCCGCCGGCCGGCCGGCCATTTCACATAAGTAAACACAGCTGTGGAGGAGCCGGCAGGCTCTGCAGCACCTCTCTCTGTCTCTCTGCAGCGCTGAGAGAGAGAGCAAGCGCTCAGCAACTCTTCCAGTGTGAAGTCTGTACGTATTTACGGGGCAAACCGCTTAATCCGAAACAAGGAAGTTCACGGGAGATGTGTCTTAACTACGAAAACGACGTGATTCGCGACCGACGTAACTCGAGGACCCCCTGTATCTCATACAACGGGGGACACCTGCGGCTTAAAATCCGGTGCGGCCTATACAAGTACAAAATTGTTTTTCTTTCTAAAATTGGAGCGTGCGGCTTATAATCAGGTGCGCTCTGTAGTCCGGAATTTACGGTAATGAGAAATTTGAGAGATAAATTATACTTTTGATTTCCCTTAGTTTAGCATAGGCCGTGTGTTGTTTTCTAGACATGCTGTGTTTTATTTTGCTATAATTTGTTTCTAAAAGTTAAAAAGTTAAAAGAAAAGTGGTTCTGACGGGGATCCATTTGGTGGGCTAACCCTTAGTTGACCCTTCTTCTGGTCAATATTACACTGAGGCATATTTTAGAAATATTACTCTCTCTTTCTTTTTAGCGTGAGTTATAGGCTTTTTGCTCTTTTATCTTTGCAATATCAACACAGTAAACTCATTCTGATTTTGTCTTTGATTAATTGCCATGTTTTGTGACTGCATTATTGTCCTCTTAGTGCACTTTGCAAATTATTCATATGCCATCACTTCAGTGTTTGTTATTAATCATTAGAATTCTGCTGGGAAAGTCTTGTATCTATCTAGACATGTGCTCATGCTGAGTTTTGTTGTGGTAAAATTGTTGAGTAGCACAGTCTGTAAAGAACCGTTAAGCTTGTGTGTGCGTGAATGTATTTTGTGGCACCATTGTATTTGTCTGGATTTGTCTGGCTTTTCGCTGCCAAGTTTGCTGGCTTTTGATGATATATCCAACATTACAGGATCACTGACTTACTCTCACCCTTTCACATCCATCTGTGTCTGACAGACAGACACCATGTCTGTATGAGAAAGGGCTGAATCAGGCGAGCAGGCAAAGTGGTGTGTGACAACCCTAAGAAGGTGGAGGGTACCTATAATAACCTAATAAGCCAGACTAATCTTAAAGGCCTGTGATAGCTGACACTCTCCCACCACTTCTGCCACCTCCAATGTGTTGGTGACAGCATTTCAGCGCCAGTGCTTCTGGATCCCTCTTAGCCTCTCGGCCAGTCAGTCAGTCGCCCTGTCAGCCCGATCTTCCCATTTCATCAGTTTTGTTTAAGAGGCTCTTTAATGCCTATTGATTAAGGTGTCAAAGGTCATACTGTCATGCCTGTCCACAACATGTCGAGGGTGTAAGGTAGTATGGGGGAGAGGAGAGGGGGTGCAACGGTGGGAGGGTAAAGGGACCTTATCACACCAAGTCATATGGTGGATTTATGACTCTCTAGAACTGTAGCATTGATGTGCTTCATCACGTCTGAGCAATAATTCCAGTTCTGTGGACACACACAGCTTAAATGATGTGTAAATGGGAATATGTTTGTCAGGAGAACCTTGGTAAATTAAATTATTGAAATGAGAACAATAAACACCTTCCCTTAATAGAATTAATCAGTGACTGAGGCCTAAGCATAAGTGTGTTCACCTTTCTACTGGTAAAACACTCAAAATGTCATGAACTCAGTAGATCTAATTTGACAGAGTTTGATAAGTGACTATTACAGGCTTGTGGTAGCAATCAAAAACCATCACTGTAAGCAACAGTCCAAAAATGAAATGTTTGATGCCTTCAAAGAGATTGTAGGTTATAAGAAGATGTTACACGTGACCTCTGTGACACAAGTGTGATTATGTCATGGAGGAAATATAACCCTTATCCATAGCATGGTGAGGAACTTTAAATATTTATTCAGGACAAAAAGCTGATTGAATGCAGGACACATTATATTTCATTCTTTTCATTTCATTTGAAACTCTTTGGGGAAAGGAAAGTCAATGAAACAAATCAGAGTGTGGTCAGATTAACTATCTGTCACTATCATTTATGTAAGTGGCTTAAGAGAGACGTCAGGAAAAATACTCAAGTCCTGATTTAAAAGATGCTCACACAGCATCCGTGTTGCTCTGGTAGGGCAGACACTGTCCAGCCTTGTAACCCTCTTACCTCTGATGGTCAGTCATTCTAGCCCCCTGCAGTGACAAGCTAACTCTGCTGTTCACACCTCTCTTATCAGCCACCAATCTGTCTCTGCTATCAGAAGCTTCACAGAAGCTTCCTCTGTGGTCACAGAGGCTGAAAGCCAGAGATAAACGCTTTACATAACAGGGGCTTATCTGTTCATTTACAACCATTAATTGTGTTTAGATGGTTAATCAATGTATTATATTAGTATTGTAGAATTTATGGGTTACCAGCGTTCAAGTGTTTCTGTCTTAATCAGAGTTAATCTGGTGGTATCCAGGGATCTTTGCTCTGCAGAACTTGTTAAAAGGAAGTTGTCTTATTCTGACAACCAGCAGATCCCCTCAGCTGGTGTCCCCACAGTAGGTGGAAGGGTGAAGTTGTGGGCACAGAGCAGCCTGACTGAGTGCTACTGCAGTATCAGAGACATTGCTGAACCCCTGCCCTCTTCCCAGGTGTGAACATGGGGTCACCAATGCTAAGGGAGGGAAAGCAGCAGGGTACTGGAGACGGTTTTCAGACAGACAGTGATTAGATGTTCTCACACCATTGGCTGGATGACACTCTGGATAATGTACCGCAGCTTCACACTGGCTCAACACATGTATTTAAACACTGTAAGATCTTCTCATACAGTATATGTAAATAAATGACCACATTGTATACCCTTCATGGTACCAAAAAAAACACTATGCTATAATTCTGTTATGCTTCATTATGAGTCATTCAGTCCACAAACTTGGTAAAATAGAGATTTTTAATGTCAGTTGTTTAATTTAATAATTCGGTGAAGTCGTCAGCCTCTCTGACGCAGTGTTGTTCTGAGATTCCTGTGTGTTTGCGTGATTGTCCCTCACTCATTTGTTCATTTCTCATGCCTCATCGGGATGACCCAGCATTGGGTGTGGTGAGTGCCATGCTGAATTTGGTTGGAAATGGTTGCGGTTTGGTAGCAAGTGCTACAGTAATATTGCTAGATTTTATGAGTGTGTTTCTGTGCTCAGCCACATGTGTAGCGCTGGTCACTGGGCTTTTCATCTTTGCGGTTTGCCCTTTGCAGGCTCCCATTAAGACAAGGCAGTCAAAGAGAAAAACAGTATGAGGCAGAGAGAAATGTTCAGCCCAGGATAGTTCAATATGGGGTATCAAGACAGAAAAACGGGCCAAGGCTCAGACATCTGGGCTGGCAAAATATCACATACTGTAGAGAATTGAACAGTGTGTGTGTGGCAGAAATAGTAGGAGCCAGCACATAATGTTAGAAAACACACGGACAGTAAACAGTGTAACAGGGATATCTTTGTTGTAAATGAGAAATGGGATTTAAATTTTCCCGTCAGTGTCTTCTAAAAACAATCTTATCCAGTAGATGTATTGTAATGGTCATACAGTATATACAGGCTTACAGTGGCACCAGTAAGTGCATAGATTAAGAAGTAGGGGGAAAACAAACCAAACACATTTACATAATATGTGTGATAGGCCACAGATGTGACCATTGTGGTTGGCGGACAAGTGGGACTATCCAGGGGGTCATCCAGACTTGTGGTATGCAGAGCAATAGTACAGACACCCATCGTCCTATCCAGTGAGTGACCCCACAGCTTGTTATCAGTATCATCTCCAGGGCTGTTTAAGGAACTGGTCGCTACACAGACTCCAGAACGCCTCCCTCTGGGACCTGTGGTTTAACCAGGTCAGCTCTCTGTGAGTCCAGTGTGTGTACACAATTCTTCCTTTGTTTTGCCTGACAGGCTTTAACATCTTAATCAACCCGTTTGAATAAAATTTTGATTGGTTTTGTTTTGTTTGCTAGAAATTTGTGTTGTATTTAAAATGTGGAAAGGTTTGAGATCAGTTATTAGTGGGGTCATTTAAAGTGATGATACTGATGCATTACATCTGCATGGTGGTGCAGTGGTTAACACTCATGCCTCACAGCAAGAATGCTCTCGGTTCAAATCTGTTCTCCTCGTGTCTCAGTGGGTTTTCGCTGGGTAAGACATGCATATTGGGGTTAGGTTAATTGAAGAGTCTAAATTGCACATAGTTGACTGGTTGTTTGCGTCTGTGTACGGTGCTCTGTGATAGGCTGCTGACATGTCCAGGATGTACTCTGCCTCTCGCCCACATTCAGCTGGGTTTGGTTCCAGCTCCCTCCACGACTCTCAACAAGATAAAGAGATAATGGATGGATATTATTTAGTGCTTGCATTAAATTTTATATCTGAGAAGATAGTTGGTACTTCTCATCTCTTATTTAAGTAGGTTGGTTTTCTTTGAAACCCAATGGCCGTTATCTGTTCTATCAGTGGTTGTCTTTCCAATTGTTTATGTGCTTCCTCTTAATACTTTCCCCTTTAGTCCTGCCTTCCTCCACCCCCCTTTTCTTTCACACTTTGACTTTACCTTACTCCTCTTCCACCTTAGCTCCACCCCTCCCCCAGTTTATTCTTACACTTCTCTCTGGTTTTTAATGAGTAAACCTCTCTGACCTTTTCCTGGTCTTTGTTGCATCACTGCCCCCTTGTGGTGTGTTGTTCACAAGGTGGCTTCCCCCACTGTCAGGCTGATGGAAAACCACAATGGACACAGTGACTAGATTATGTTAATTATCCTTGGATTGATTTTCAGCCTCATGAAACAGAGCTAAAGAAATACTCACAGCATTGGTTCATGTGTTTGATGACTTCAGCCTGTAGCGTGGTTTTGAAATCATGGTTTTAATTAGCCTATTATTGCAAGATTTCTGTATGTTGGGGAAACAGTACTTATCAGACAGAGGGCACGCAGACCAAAGCCATTATCTAAAAATGAATTAACTGATCTGATAATCAAATTCGTGGTAATTATTCAAAAACATAACATAACATAGCCAGGCTCAATTTCTCACTAGATTAGCCATGTATCATGCAAATCAATCAGTTGCTCTCTTCTGAAGAAATAACAAAGACACATTGTCATAATCTAGAGGGGATTAGGGAACATTGTGATTTTATACAATTTTCATGCAACCCATTGACTCTCTTTCTCTCTCTCTCTCTCTCTCTCTGTCTGTCTGTCTCTCTCTGACTGTGTGTGTTTGCTTGCATGCATAAAGTTGCGTAAATGCTGGCAAGCAGAAGGAATGTGGCCATTCAGAGGTCCTCTCCTCTACAAATAAATATTTGGTGATGACAATATTGGAGATATGTTAAACACGAGGAGGGTAATTTTCTAGTCAAATAAACCTCAGCTCTGGTGGTGGTGGTGGGGGGGCACAGATGTGTCTGTGTTCCTGACAAGTTGGGGAAAAAAGGGAGCATGATGGAGAGGGAGCATGATGGAGATGGAGCCTGATGGAGAAAGAATAAATGGGATATACACTACAGCTTAAAGGTCTGGAACAAGTAAAACAATGAACCTGCTGCACTGGCAGGTTGATTTGCTTTCATCTTTTTTCCCAGTTTATCCAAAATCAGCTTCAAGGGTGTTGAAATCTTTTATTCATCATTTTAATACACAACACACACCACCGCCCCCTCTTTTTTTTCCATCCTTCACTGACCTCTTTACAACCCACTTTTTCCTGCAAAGTGAATAACTAGAATATTGAGCAATGACTTTACAGCACACACCATTAATATCTAGCTACACATACTGTAGCTAAGATATTTTATAATTGACATTTTATATAATCTGACAACATTTTTATTAAATACAGAAAAGTGTGGGTAGGTGGGGGTGTGATGTAAATGGGTGAGGTTTTGGGAATAAATTCAGGCGTAAGCTTATGGGCTGTGCTTCAGTTCTCCCACCTCTCATATGTCTTCTAATCCTAACAACAGTGTCTCCTGTCCTATAAATTTGTTCCTTTTAAAACAATAGTTAATTTCTGTTTTACATTTTTCAATTATGTAGGTATTGGTCATAAGAGATTAAAGAATAAAATATGTTTTTCTTTTCCTACAAATTTTGTTTCTATATTACTGCTTCTCCTACACTATCATCAGATGTGATCTCTTCTTGGTCTTTGGCTGATTAATATGATTGTATGTCTCGGAATCATTTTACTTACAAAGCTGTGTTTTCACTGTTTCTTTCAAAGCTTGTTAACACTGTGAAATGAATACAACCTGAGATAACAGTACAGTGAAAGTGTCATATGTAAAACCTGCCAGTTCTGTTTTGAATTCCACAGTGTTTTCTTAGTCCTAAATCTGTTGAAATAATTATATTTTTGAGTGTCAGATAAATACTGTGATTCTTCCTCCTGACCTTGTTGCCTTTAGGTTCCACCAACATTTAATTTGACATTTGTATCCTAGATAAATATTACAAGTCAACCGTAACTCTATTTAATGTAGTCACGCCGCTGATTTTTAGTTTCAATAAATGTCACAGTCACATCTTCCACTGGGTCCTCCCTGTGCGTCCTTAAGCCTTTTAATGAGGCATTTCTCCATTCAACCTCATCTGGCTCCTTTGAATAGGAAGGAACAGTGGCTTGATGCAAAGGTCCCCTCATACTGTTGGCCCCTTGACCCAAGTAAAATAAGAGCAGTCTTGTTTAGGCCATTTGTATCTGGGATATATGGTATAATGCCATAGGTGAGGTTCATATTGAAGACTGACTGGTAAAATTAAGGGCGTTGCTGTGTTACTTTGTTAAACTCAATTACCATGATATTGCCCTGTAGCGTTTCCTGTGGTATGTATCACAACCACAGCAGAGTTTTTTCAGAAGTATCATGGGCTCCGATGACATATCCTGGGAGGTCCATGGTGGTTAATGGCAATAGATCTAATCAGACGTGGTAAAGCACTTGAGGCAGGTCATAGTATTACGTGCTTGTAGTTTCACAGATTATGTCCACACTCTAAGCTTGATTGGTTGAGATCATATAATGTATGTTTGACATGAGAGGGTCAGAGGAGGTGGGAACCAAAGTAACAATTAAAAGATTAGACGTTAGCAGTAGTCCTGGAGAGGTGCCTGGTTCTTACAGTTAATGCAGCTAAGTACAATTCGGATTATCTGACAGATATGTAAACACCAATTTAAATGACACAATTACTCTTTGGTGAACAGTGACAAGAAGATATTTACTCAAAGCATTACTGATAGCATTCACCGTTATCAGTCATAAGGTTAAGTTGCCACACAATATTTGTCATTTTTATCTATGGACATAATTTGAACACGTTCACACTCATACATGACATGTATGCAACATGTATGCATGTATGTATGTATGTAGCAGTTTACAGTATGCCCACCCTATGACTATGACAGAGCTAGGCCTTGCATTATTAATGGGTGTATGCAGCTGTAACATAGTGTAATGAAGCATATTTGAAAATGTTTAGTTAATTTTACTGAGGCACATCGAGTCATCAGTTTTGTAATGCATGCTCCTACCGTCATTTTATCCAGTGGGTATGACTCAGTGAGTGAGTGAGTAAAACATTTAAATGTGTCTTAGCTTAAATTTGTTTTTATTCAAGATGAATGAGCACCTCTCGTGCCCTGTCCAGATGCTCTCTGGCTCGACAGCTGTCCTGCACCGCTGCATGCAGAGGGGTGGATCCAGCTGCCCTGACACACACACACTGTACGGCTCAAGTTATGGGTGTTGTTGTATACAGTGCATGAGTGGCTGTTTCACCAGTGGTCGTGGGAAATGTCTCAGATGACACGATAGCTTGCGTGCCTGAGGAGATGCCAGGGTTTATTTGAACAGCAATTCAACTTAACATTTTTGAAAGTGTGAGTAGCAATTTATTGTTTAGTTGTGAGTCTGTCTGTGAGATTCTTATTTCATGACTTGTCTGATAGGTCCAAGAAAAATAAACCCACACCTGAGCTGCGTTTATAGGTCTGCCTGACGTCAGGCCCATATTTCAATGCACTGACTGCACATTTTTATTCCACTACAATCTGGTGTGTGTGGGGGGCTATACATAATGTCTGAGTGTTTGTGCACTACATATGTATTTGTTTAGGACATTTTTTAAACGGTGTGTGTTTGTCTGCTCACGAGCAACAACAGAAAAAAGTAAAATTAAAATGCAAAATATTTGTTTCAAGAATGTCTGAAGTCCAGTGATCCCTCGTTTATCACGGGGGTTACGTTCCAAAAAGAACCCGCGATAGGCGAAAATCCGTGAAGTAGAAACCTTTATTTTTTTACAGTTATTATACAATGAAATACTCCATAAAACATTCAAAGCAAGGAACAAAACCTTTTTACAGGCCCAAGCATTTGTTTAAGAAATAAAAATAGAAGCGTTTTCTAACAAATAACTATGTTTTTAGAAATACTGTAAAATAATCATTTTAATAATCAACCTATGCGGTTGGACACATTGTGACTGACGCGTATTTCACAGTTCCTCTGACTGTGCCTCTTCCTGCTGACTCAGCTCCACTGTAGCGTCTTTTTTTTACTGAAGTCCGTGGTGCAGGTGTCTTTGTCGGTGCAGAACGTTTCGTCGACATTGTGGGTTTTGTCGTGGAGACAATATGCCAACATGTAAATTTGCCAAGCCGAACGCATTCTGTACTGGACAGAGATGAGACACGGAGGAGATTGATTGACATTGGCCTATAGTCCCTTAGCCAATCAGGACACAGAGTAAAAGATAGCGAATGGGTAATTGATGCTGGTGGAAAGGTGAATCACTGT
>JAFBJQ010000744.1:460015-648424 GCA_016785345.1 Trinectes maculatus
TCTCCTATTTCTCTCCTTCCTGACTCCTCTGCTTGCGGGCGAGCCGGTCGGGTCTAAGCTCCGCCCTTTAAAGGGCCAGCGTCTCCGTCCCGAGCACAGCCTTTTCCACACAGAGCACAACGCGTGTGCATATAGTGTAAAAAAAAAAGCATAACAAACTGCACTAAAAAAATCCGTGAAACAGCGAAGTCGCGAAAGGTGAACCGTGTAATAGCGAGGGATAACTCTACAACATATCAAATTTAATCTACAAAGAAATCTTCCATAAGTAGATGTCAGCTACAGATAAACCACATGGAGAGATGGGAAGAAGCAAGGAAGTCATGGTTTGGTCAGTTATGGTTATGTGGAACATTTAACGACAATACTTAACTGAAAATCATGCGTACTATGTTAATATGTATTTGTGTCTCTGCATGGTTCACAAATGGGTCAGTGTATGATGTGAGGGTGAATGCAAACAAGCGTTACTGCATTTATTTTATAATTCCTGCACGAGGTATTGTGGTGTATGTGTTTGTGTCAGTGTATGTTTAAGATGAAGCCAGGTACATGACATCATGTGGGTCGGGTCCATGTCTTGGATGCTTTGCTACAGCAGAGCTCACTATTTTGCAACATTATCTCCCCTCTGTTTCAACATTGTTTCAGGGTCGTGACCTCACAGCAACCAAAACACAAGCTGAGCACAATCTTTTAAAGTTAGGTAATGCTCAGTGGGTGCTTGTTGATCATCTCTTGGGCTTGGAATGAGAGATCAGTTCATTTTAGCCTGTTGTCTAGTCTTTATTAGTGAGCTCCTCTGGAGCTGAAAATGATGACTAACTGCACCCAACATTGGGCCTGGATCCCCAAAAGTTTATCACCTCCAAGATCACATTGAGACCAAGATCTACTTTGTGTAGAAGTAAAACCTAACACACTAATAACACTCATATCACCATTTCCCCTGGTTCCGGAGAGGATTAAGTAGTTAGGTTGCCAGTAGATGCTTAACATGATTTCAAAGATTGTTCAGTGTAAGATTATACTTTCAATTTGAAACACTGGAACCTAATGCACCAAAGAGAGAGTCTGTTCTCAGAGTGACATATTCACAAGCAAACATTGAAAATTAAAGATTTTCTGGTTTAAAGCTCATTAATGATGATAATTGTTTTTGTGAGCATTTAAAATAAACTTTGGAAATGTGACCATACTTTTATCCCAGTTCCCTTTTTTGACATCCAATCGGTAGTTGCTGGGGGTATAGGGCTTACAGTGCACTGTGTGAGTAATGGATCTGAAAGTGAGAAATTGTGATGTGACTTGGAATGGATTATGGATAATGGTGATGATGGCTGTCTGAATCAGTGTCTGGATCTGTGTGAGCGTTTACAGTATATTATAGGGTTGACTCGAAATGCCCGAAAAAGAAAAAGAAGAAAAAACAGAGGACGACATGAGTAAAGGATCAAATTGTGGTAAGCAAATCGTCCTCCCTTCTCCCTTCCCTCTATGCCAGTGAGTGATTCTTGGGCGGATGGCGGACTTATAGACTCATAGGATTGAGGTTGATAATCATGTCAGTCCTTTGATGTGGATTGTTGTTGTTTCTGTGGGACTGTTTGTCTGGACGCATCCCTCATTCAGCAGCTGTGCACTGGGCAGCCAGCTTTAAAAGCACAGAGGGAGAGGAATACTAAGGAATGTCCTGAAGTACACACGCACACTTCTGAATATACAAACCTATAAAACAAACCAATACAAACCTATAAAACCTTTGACAGAAAATTAAAGTGCTTCAGTTGAAATATTGTAGAATATCAAAATAACATGCATTATTTTTTAATTAGACAGGGTGTTTGATGGACATGCATTACTAATATGTCATCAGACTTAAGTTTACATATGTACATACTCACATATGCAGTCTCCTCTTGTACTGGCACCGCAGCTGCTGTTTAGGCCAGTTCTGTGCTTATTCTCACTGAGGCCCGGAAAGATTCTGCCAATACTTACACGTAGACGTGGCTCAGTCAACACACCCTGTGCTCTGTATAACACAGCTGTAGCAGGAGTCATTGTAAGTAAGTCGTGACAAAAATACATCTAGAAGATCTTTAATGATCTTAAAAAAGCTTTTTAAAACAACTGAAAGGGAAAACACATGGTTGCATTTTTTAAAAACGATAATTCCTATATTAACTAAAGGTTGTATACTGTCCAGATGAATACATCCTTATAGGCTCCCCATGAAAACACGTTGACATCTATTTAGTGCACACATCAGTGCAGCATTGCAAGGTGCAGGTGCCTTCTAGCACAAGTGAACACTCACATTGTAACGGGCAGCTCCTGACACAGCTCAGATAGTGTGAATAGACATAACAGTGAAGATGAAAGCAGGCTGGAAACATGCAGGGCATGGCAGTAGTTAAAAGGAAGCCTTGGTGTCACCATCTGTTTCATCCTTTAGCCATACGAGTCATTAACCTTGAGGGGAGATCAAACTCAGGCCATAGCACAGGCCCAGGTGGAAGGTACAGCATCAGAATACCAGCCAGCACACTTACAGTTTACTCACTGTCTACTTTATGTTGTAGCATATTGCCTCATCACGATGTTTGTTGGAGTATACCTTTTTTTTACTTTCACTCCCGCTCGTCCCGCTCCCGTCCCTCCTTGCAGCAGCTCCCTGTGCCTCCGGCAGTTGTGTTCATTAACCCTGGGTGTAATTATTTTTGTTTTAGTCTCATATTGCTGACATTTCAACTCCAGGGCTCCTCAATCAGGATTAACCCAAACCGCAAGAAATCACACTTCACAGTCTTTTCTACAGCATCGCTTGTTGCCTCCAATTTCACTCAAATTAAAGGTTTATTTTATTTAGCTGTTTTTTTCACTCCGGCCCTGTGCCATGAGAAAACAAACCAGACTGTGAGGCTTTGATTTGCTGGTTGCTCGTGGCTTTCCCAGTATCCCCAGTATAACCACACTGGTGGTAGCAGTTTGACCATCTGCTATGAAGGAATATTTTCTTATGCGTGTAATGTATACAGTAATATATATTAAATTATATATGTAGTAATATATACTACACAGTTAATGTGTTATTAGCTGGAAGTTATGTGTGTATTTCAGTTCCAACGTGTAATGTAAATACAGCAGATTTAAAGTTACGGCATAGTATATACATGCTCAGCCAGCTCAGAGCTGTGTTTCCCTCTGTTTGCCTTGAGGGCCCTAAGGTCCACAGGAACCCTCAGCTTGTCTTCCTGCCCCTGGGGCACTTAGTCTCAACACAGTAGTAATAAACTCTCATCACTCTGAATCAGGAGTTTGTGTGTGTCAAGCTGTTACTACAAAAGTGTATATATGTGTGTGTGTGTGTGTGTGTGTGTGTGTGTGTGTGTGTGTGTGTGTGTGTGTGTGTGTGTGTGTGTGCGTGTCAGTGTGTGTGTGTGTCAGCAACAGTAGTTGAAGTCTTAGTTGTAAAATCTCATCACTTTGAGTGGTCCTCCTGGGGTCCTGGGCTCCTCTCGCTGTGTGTGGTTTGACCTGCTGTGCCCCCCAACCACCCACATGCCCACTTAGATAAACAGGCAGTAAACATAGGCAGTCTTAGCACCTCTCGCTTCCCCTCTTAACATATACAAAGCCTCCAGATGAAAGGACTAGTTCCCGACACTCGTAGCCAGAGATTACCTTCCACCAGCCCCCACTGGCTCTTAATTAAAACTTCAGCTACCACATTCAGAAAGCTGCTCGTAGTACCAGAATACCCATCTCCTGGAGTAAGTGTTATTGATGCTGTGGATGTGCCTCCATGTCAGAGCTGGTGGATATTGCCAATTTACTGACAGTGCAGTGAATTATCTGAAATAGTTCAAGGCCTGCTGAAAGTGGATTTTGTAGACGATACGCAGTGCTGTGGGCCACATGGTTAAACTTTTCTTTCAGCTCATCTGCTCTCACGTGGCTGTGTGGGCCACTAATTCTCAAGGTGGTGGAAAAACCTAATTTGTGATTTAAATGGGTCTAGACAGAAAACGTTTTCATCCAGTTTAAGATTTCCGTGGAGACATTCATCTTGGCCTTTTTTGGATTACCCTGGGATTTGTCCTGTCACTATGGTCAAATATGTCATCTTCACCTTTTCACTGGCCAGAGGGCGTCTTGAGGGAGAGGAGATGGATTGTTGGCAAGCTCGCCTGTGCCGTTCTCTCTGCCTGTGGTGTCTTAGTGTTGGATAGATAAGGAGTGGTGCCAAGGTGTTCTCAGATGAACAACAGTGTTGAGAAGAACACATCCAGTGTTCTTGTTCTGTCTGACAGCAGTGTGTGTGTGTGTGTGTGTGTGTGTGTGTGCTGTCTCTGCCAGTATGTGTGTTTATGTCTTCATATGGACATTTTCAGTAGACTGTGCATGTATTCAAAAACATTGTTTTTTCTAGACAGCAAGAGAGAGCTAATAGGACCGAGGGTGGGTCTTTGTCCCTCTCGATGTAGACTGTCCTGATGATAACTCTGAGATTAGAGGTTGAAGGATAAGTGCAGCCTCTCTGGCAGCAGCAGCTGCCGCTGCTGCTTTTTACCTTCAAAGACTTGTCCGTCCTCCCTCCCCCTCTTCTGCTTGTCCTCTCCATCCCGACATATCACTCCTCCTCTCCCTCCCTCTCATCCCTTAACTCACCTCTCTCTCCCCATCATTTCCTTTCCTTCCCCTCCCTTGTCCTCATTCCTATCGTCCAACAATCTTCCCTCGCCCTCTCCTCCCTATCTGTCCTGTTTGTCTGGGGAGAATTTCAAGAGTGTTTAGAGTAGCTGACTCATCACTGCTTTTGTGCAGTGATTTGTAAATTTAGGGGAGGTTTTGGATGTCCTGTGTTGCAGGTGGCCCAAGGGTTCTTTATTTGTGTGTGCATGCACAAGTACACGCCTCTCCGTATGTGTGATGTCTGACTGCATTAAATACAGCTCTGATGGGCATAAACACTTCTTCCTTATCATCAGCGTTTGTGCAGATAGGACTGACATCCTCCAACAGCACGTTTACGTTGCTTTCAGTGTGGCTTCATTCAGCGGTTACTAATGACAGGCCAAAGATGCAAAAGAGCTGTCCCTCTGAAGCCTCGGGATACACACACACAGATACACACAGGAACACACACACACATGCAGGCATGCTTGTACATTTGTCTCTGTGACAGCATACGTTGACATATTGCGTTGTCTGTCCTAACCCGTGACCTTACTGTAACGTAAGACCTCTGTGAATATAAAACAATCTACTAACTTCTATCTGAATATGTTGCTCCACCTGCAAACTTCTAATTGTTCTCTTGTGATCATTCTATCTCTGTTTTAGCTAATCCCTAGCATTGACACCCAAGTGACCCTCTTTCCTGAATAAGGAAATCCAGCCAATCAGAGTTAGTGTTTCATCATACTGTACACCCCTTCATCCCTCTGTCCCTACATCTCTGCATTGCAGCTTAAATAGCTCATCCTGAAACCATTAGACCAAATTGCTAAATGGTTCAAATGTGCAACCACTTATGGCTATGTCTTTAAGAAGGGTAATCTTCAATCTACTGTGGCAAGCGAGAAGAGAATGAGGTGAATAGTGGGAGTGGGACTGCGAGGGGACCCACAGAGACTGAAAGTGAGAGAGAGGGAAAGAGAACAGGTTAAGCGATCTTAGCTATATCATGTTAAAGTGCAAAATCACATTCATGGGAGTGTGAGAGGCTAAGGCTGTGAGCGTTATTATAGCCAACAGAGAGAAAAACACATGCTGAGATGTACAGGATTGCCTTGTAGACGTAGGAGTATGTGAGCTGAATTTAACAATAAACCAAAAATAATGATTTCAAATGCACTGTCTTAAGAATAATTGTGGTTGCTCATCTCATCAATTTAAAAACAATGACATTGCACTTGTGTAGAATAACACTTGCAGTGACAACTGCTCTATTAGCATGAAACTATGATCCTTTGGCAAAGACTCTGCTATTCCCCCCCCCACCCCCCGTGAAAACATCTGGTTGAAACCATAACCATTTGCTTTAATTAAGTTTATTTAAATACACTTTCACTTGTTATATGATGATACTAATTCCTTCAAGGGATCCTGATGGTTTTCACAAAGGTTTTTACACAAACTATTCTCAAATCTTGGTGTGGTAGGTTTTCCCAGGAAGAAATCCTCTGGTGAACAAAAAAATGTGTTCTTTCTGCTCTTCCTGGCAGCAGAAGCAACATTTTCTTTGGAGCCAACGTTAGACCTCGGTAGCTGTTGTAGCAGTAATCAACTGAATGTTCAAGAGAAAATATGTTAAAAACTGGCCATGTGTTTTATGAATCTCTGAGGACCACAGTGCAATAATACCTTTCCAGAGAAGTCTTATCTCCTCAACTGTTGCCAAAATAAAAACCAGAGAAAATAAAAGGCAAAAAATAAAAGGCAAGTTACCTGGTGGTGATACTCTGACCAGTTGACTGGGTGACAGCCACACCCACATATACAAAAGCATATAGTACAGAAACAGATCGACCAAAGGAAATATGACTGTGATCTGGACATTTCCATGCAAAGGTCAGGAACTTAGTTGCAGCATTCCCAACTTCTTAATCCACATAAAAATAGCAGGGAAATATAGCAAAAATAATATGAGACGAATGAGAGGAAGGGAGTATAAATGGAGTTAATTACAGGGGGTCCTCGAGTTACGACGGTCGCGAGGGGGAAATGCTCATTACACTCGGGATGTCAACCCCAACGGTGTGTCAAGAGGGTCAAGAAGGACAAAAGGCAATTCACCACAGTAAACTCTTATTGTAGGGTGGTGTTATAGCGACATCTAGTGGCACAATGTATGCACAATGGCACAATGAATGTATGTTCCGACTAACGTCGAAATTCGGTTACGACACATTCTCAGGAACGGATCTCCGTCGTAACTCGAGGACCCCCTGTATATCATTTCCAACTCATCATTTGTTAACTGTTGCATTTTAAACATAGTCAACACAAAAAAACATTATGTATTTAAAAACTTTCATTTTCATTTCATCATACAACCAGAGATCAGGCCTTGTGCATAGCAGTAATGACCAACGTGTATGGGTGGATGGGTCATACTGTACTGATGTCAAACATGTAAGACCCTTTGACTTATAGCAAGCTTGCCACACAACATATACATACACAACATATGAAACGTCTGCAAATGACACAGTGGCATGTCCGATCAGACCTTACATACCATTAACTAGAGGTGGGTCCTTTCTGGATCTGTTAGGAGACAGAGTCTTTCTGTTTGGTGTACCTAATGGGGGCTCATGTAAAATGGCATGAGGTGTGCGTGTGCATGTGCATGTGTGTTCTTGCATAGTTTGAGTGTGGGAAATGAATTCTGTCCAGTTTATGGGTGGATATGGTCCTAAAATCTCATTTTTATACACTTGACCTTACCCTTGCTTACCTCACTTTTAGTCTCACCCATTCATTTTATTTTTGTCATCACAGATAGACACCAAATTAATTGAAAATTGTTTTATCATCATGTATGATTTATTTGATTTTGTGTTTGGAATTATACAAACTCCTATGCAAACATATAAGAAAAACTGAATGTTACGGTCATGTACAGTAACTTTAAGCGGTGATGTCCAGTGTATAAACTAGGAGGTCTGCTTTTTATTTCATAACATCTTTATGGACATGTTACCCTCAGGAGTGCAATATACATTTATTCAATATTAAGTGAACTTCGGATTTTGCCATTTGCAATCAGCCTTTCTATTTGTTACTATGTAACTCTGTATAACGGTACTTGGAAGGCACCCCAGCTAATGACAGACATTAAATTGCTTGACTCCCCCTTTACTCTGCGAGAACTCAGCTTGAACTGTGGAGAAAGCCCATGAGTCAGCTGAATGATAGCAGTGATAAGGATTTTTCAAGGTAACTATGCAAAAACTGAAACTGCCTGTGGGAAAGCAGCAGCAGAAGCAGAAGTCTGTTTATTTTAATGAGCTCAGAAGTGTCTCTCCTGTTCCCCTTACATTAAATTCGGGCTCATTTAAAGTTCACACAGTGCACTGTATGTCCATGATGGATACGTTTAGTGATACATGAATGCAATCAGGACAAGGCCTGTTTTGTCTGTCATTAACAAAGCCAACTATCTCTCTGACAAGGCCCAGGTCATTTGGTCGTGACTTTAAGCCTTTTCCTTTTTTCGTGATTTGAAGTGAGCAAGACAGAATGACAGTGTATTTCTCTGGGCATATAGGAGAAATGTTGCAGAGGGAAAGAAGATAGGGAGAGAGATAACAGCTGGAATAGTCCAAATCTGGGCCTGCTTGGGTTGCAGCAGGGGCACAGGCAACAGTTGTGCAGTATCTGGTTGTCTTTTCAACACCATGTGAGTTGATGTGGATTTATGAAGGCTAGGAATTAACGAGAAGGGGATATGTGTGGCTATGGAGCCTCTTATCAACATCTGGAGCTCAACAGAGCTGATGTCTTGCTGCTTCAAACCCCTCATCTGGCCTTACTACCTCACAGTACATACCAGGGATGTGCACAAGTCTATTCCCATGGTCACATGTTTAGGCTGTTTTATAAAATTTACAATATAATTATGGGACTTGTTTAAAACAAAGACGTTATAAAGTCTTTTCAGGTATACTTAATCAATTGACTCCTTTTTTTACTTAGCTATAATTTTAAATACAAGTGCATTTAAGCATCGTGACATTCTCATTCATAGTATGTATGGCAAAAGTCTCACTGCTGTAGCATCATATACCAGCCAAAGCTATACAGACAACAGAGCTGCAGCATCAGTGTTGCCTGAATCTGAACATTCGTCTGAAATAAAAAAAAGTTCACACCTAACAACTACAAATCGACCTTAGCAGGCCTGATGGGAACAGGAGATATTTTGACAAATTCTCGATTGTATTTACATGCATACTTTATTTTAGTAATATATGTACATGCACCAATCCTTGCTTGTCGGTGCCAGACAGACTTTGTGTTTTGTATCTTTTTGTAAACTCATGTCCTGGGATTTTTCACACACAGCAGTCTTATGTTTCCTGGCGCTTGAGGATTTCATGTCAGGAAGAGCTGAGGCTGTTATGAGAGAAAAGGGAGGCCTTATTAGTGTTGTGTTCCTGATAAAAGAGCTCAGAGAGTGTACATACAGTTATGAAAAATGTGGTGGATGTAAGTGTACGCAGACCTTGCAAACATTAATTAAATGTAGATACATGCATGGTTATCCACTGCTTATCCAGACTTGTGTGTATGTGATATATCCAGTTCACTAGATATTGCATGTCTAGAGTCTAATTTATAGTCGTCCCATAATTCATACAGATCCATGGCCAGTTTTTGAAGCCTGCCCACTTATCATGTAGATTAGGAAAATTACTTAAATGCTTTCTCATCAGCCACTGCTTTATGTTTCATCTGTTTAAATACTTTGTGTCCTCTCTGTCTTGTAATTCTGTCTTTCACTTTTTTCCTCAGTGTCTCTTTGCTTCCATCCACATCTCCATCGCTCTGCAATTCACTGATTCCCTACCTGGCTGAATCGCTTTCCAGATTTCTTCCTGTCTCTTTTTGTTACTCTAAAAACCATAGTCAACTTTTATGAGCTGGGTCTAGACTGTCAGCTGCAGGCTGCCACAGTAGGGCCATGTTTGCCATGTGCTTATATTCTCTTAAAACCACACACATATGCACACACACACACACACACACACACACATATAAACTGGCTTGTTGTATTGGCTCAGACTGCGAGCAGGCTTTTTGTCGGCCAGGGTCTGTTTCCAGTCAGAACTGCCTGTGTCCTTCCTGAGTCCATGGGCTCCTGTGTTGCGGCATTGCCCCCAGGCTGCTGCATTGCCACCAGGCAGCGGGGAACAGTAGTACAGTGAATGTGTGTCACAGAGTGTTGAGTTTTTTATAGCATGAAGGTATAAATCAGGTAGTGTTCCTTCACACAAACGCACAGATGGTTGCAAATAAAAGATACACTTCCTTATGCACATTAAGACGTGAACACACCTTTATCATACACACTCACTCAGACAGAGCCATAACATGTTGTAAACTGCACACACTCTTACATGCCCCTGTCTACCCACATACAGCTTAGTCCCTCTTACATAGTGTCATCAACTCTCTCTCTCTCTCGCTCTCGCTCTCATTCACACGCACACACATTAGTAGAACACCTGTCGGGCTGTGTGGCTTGTATGGCTTGCTCCAGGACACCTTTGAGTCATGAGCTCATCGGAAAAGCAATTAAAGGCAGCGTAGGCCCCGCGCGCTGGCGTAATGTTTTGTTTTGCTACTTGGCTTCGAAATTAACCAAACCTGTCAGAAGTCATCTAGCTGACGCGGGCTAGGCTATATTTATTTATTTTCTGTTGGAGAAGCTGGACGCGGGGTCCCAGCCCTGCCTCACGTCCAACAATGAAGTGATTCTGCGGGGGCGATTAGCTGGCTAGGACACAAATCCGTCCCCCCTCTGTCTATCTGGGGGGTGGATGGTGAGTAGCCTCCACCTCTCTTTGCCTGTCTGTTATTCTGATGGTAGGGCCATGACCCTGTTGTCGAAAGGTTGTGCCCTTTGTAACCCCAATCAGGGCTTTGGTCTCTGCTGTGGGACTTGATTTTGAACTTGCACTGACCTATCCATTCCCAGTTTATTGAATTTCATGCTCACAAAGTCAGAGTAAAAGCATGTTTTGCATTCAAAATGTAACGTATAAACCATGTAACATGATAAAAAAAAATACTAGGACAGAAAGAAGTGTGGCAGATAGATAATTGGTGCTTTTGACCCACGAGACTGACAGAGGAACACAGATGGGGCTTAAAGGTTAGATGCCTTCTCTCAGTCTGGTCTAATGCTCTACTGTAGCCTGACGACAGATGTCCGACAGCTGTAAAACAACACCAGCAGCCTATGCTCTCCTTTAACTCTATTGCTCTTCACTGAAGAAAAAAAAAACAACTATGACATTAATAGGTCCACTCTGGGTGAGTCAAGGTAAGTGTGTCTTTGCAAATGCATTCACATATATTCTGTGGATGTGTGTATTTGCATGGCCTAGGCAACTGAGCGGTTCTCTGATGTTTGCTTTAGCAATCATTAAGGAAGTAAGAAAAACACCTTTGTTATCATTGTCATCGCTTTGTGTAATTACCCATATGCCGCCCAGTTTGAGCAGACAAAAACATCAGTTAACCTGCTGCCGAGGTCGCCCAGCGAGCATGCCAGGCTGTTTCACAGTGCTGCATGCTTCAAAGGAGCTGTCACTCTCTGCACTTATGTCAACACAATGATGAAACAGGAACACGCTGTGTGGATGGTAAAACCTTGGTCTTCAAAGCCTTCAAAAGCTAAGTCAACACATATTTTGTTTCTGTGTCTCTGTCAAAGTGGCATAGAGAGGAAAGAAAGGCTGTTTGCTCTGTTAATCTCAAAGAAGAGAGCTTGTTGAGTGCTGTTGTCGTGCATCCCCTCGCATGTCACTGGTAGAGGCCAGACAGAGACGACATCCAGCCACAACTAGATGATTGCTGCTGGAATGACACTGAAAACACTCTTGACATGCTGACAGTTACTTTAGTTTACTTAGTTATTTAAGAACCAATTAATTAGACTTAAATACAGTTTTGTTGTAATGAGGGTTTTGTAACAGTATTTACTTTGTATGCTGCTTTAATACTTTGTAGTTTGTAAATGTCAATGAATTTGATTGATTTGGTCATCAATAGTCTGAAAACATTTTCATAACTACGAGATGAGGATGGGTGAATCATATTTGTCCTCTAAAGTGACCAACTTCTTTTTTCTTTATAGCTGTTCCAAATTAAGTTTAGAAAAAAAAAGTTATTGGCAGGATATAGTCGGGTGCCTTCAGACTGCAGTGGCCTACATTGCTATTAATGTTGTGCAAAAACCACAGCTAAGCTGCTCGGGTTGAGATTGTTATCTGCAATTAAGCATTTTATTTTATTTGCCCATTTACCCCTGTAATAACCGTTAAATAAACAATCCACCTACTAAGTTAGATGATTTATTACTGTGTGACTCAGTTTTTCAGAGTGTGGTTTGTTGTGCTCAGTGCATCCGATCGACCACAATGTAGGGTCAATTTATTGAATACATCTTCACTACATCTTCACTGCTCAGCCCATTCCCAGACTTTTGGATCTGTACTGCTCATGCTGTTCAGGGCTATGATGAAACCACTTGAAGATGGGGCCCAGCACTACAGCCACAGCCACAGCCAAAGCCTATTAAGCAGCCACAATGTGGTAGAAGAGTTCAAGCCACAGGGCTGAGGTTATGATTCCTCGTCAGGAGGAAATGGAGAGAGATGGCTATAGAATGAGTAAAAGGCTGTTAGGGAGACTAGGTTTTTTGTAGACGGATCTGGAAATAGTGAAGAGACAGAGGAATCGAAGTGATGGAAAGTAAACAAAGCAGAAAGATCGATGAAGCAGTAGTGGAAGAGCTGTGAGTCAGTTTCACTTGATCCAGTGAGAAAGTTGTTGAGAAAGTTTTCTGGACCATTAGTAAACCATGGATGAGGATTAAAATGCACCTCGTGAATAATGATCCGACATATCATATAATTCATGTTTCACACTATTAAAACATGCTGTGAAAGCACACGCACTTCAGAATTACACCATATATACACATGCATATTTGACAGTGCTGGCACATTTTTCATCTTTCATGTTTTCAGTGCTACACATTTGCAGCAAACACTCTCACATACTTTCAGGCCACAAATCACCGAACAGTGTAAATGTGGAGCAAATTGGCATCATTTTAGTTGCATTGTTCACAGGGAATAATGGAAGTGAGTGGAATGAGTAAATGCTGCCAAGATGGCTTGTGTACCAAAAATCTGTGTGTTTATAATTGTGCTTGTCCGTGCTTTACAGACTTGCTTAAATGTTAGGCAAAGCGACAAGCACCCAGGCTTTGTCAGAGGTGGAATGCATTCTTACGATTTACACAAAGATTCTCTCTCTCTCTCTCTCTCTCTCCATCCCTCCCTCTCTCTCTCCCTCTCTTTCTCTCTCTCTCTCACACACACACACACACACACACACACACACACACACACACAGAGACTCAGACTCAGTTTTGCCTCGGGGCCTGAAACAGAAGAAAGGGTTCTTGTCCAAAGCTCCATTAAACTGCTGAAAGTCCTTCTAGAGCTGAAACATCCTCCTATCGTCATGCTGGGACATTCCACGGCGCACACACACACACACACACACACACACACACACACACACACAGACTCAGACTCAGTTTTGCCTCGGGGCCTGAAACAGAAGAAAGGGTTCTTGTCCAAAGCTCCATTAAACTGCTGAAAGTCCTTCTAGAGCTGAAACATCCTCCTATCGTCATGCTGGGACATTCCACGGCACGCCAAAGACCCTATGCTAATCCTGCCGGGATGGGAATCATTATTGATAGGATCCTAATGCATTACCTCAGGGCCTTCTTATTGTTGGTAAAGATTATTATTTAAGAGTAAACCAAAACCCAAAGAAAGTCTAGAGTTTCACAAAAATTTATCAAAAGAAAATGTTATTCTTGGGTTACTGTGATACCACTTTGAACAGACCAGTGGAAACAAACAGTGCTCCTTGCTGCTTTCCAACTGACAGGCATGATACCCACCAGTGGGTCATTAGGGCACAGTGTAAACATGGAAGAGTGGAAAAACCTGACAGTCAGTCTGAACAGATTTTTTCTTTTCACCTTTCAGCGATTTACATAGATGTCCCCCTCCTGAGCAGAAATTGTTTCAGGAGCTTTTTATGTCAGCATGAAATCACATAGTTCTCACTTCAGTCAGTAACTGCATATTTAGATCGGGAAACTATTAAATTAGTTGTTTTAATCCAGTGGTTCCCAAACCTTCTCTGCTGGGCCCCCCTTTGGTTGAAAAGAAAATCTTTGCAACCCCCCAAACCTGACACAACTACACATATTTTGTTTTCGGACTACATTGCACTTTATTTCACACATTGTAATTAATACAAACCTCACAAACTATAATACAAACCTCATGTACTACCTGACAGGAAAAAAAACAACAAATACCTAAAGGTTTGTTATGCAAAAATGAAATTGCGCCCCCCTCCTGGAATGACACTCGGGACGGGCCCCCCACTTTGGGAGTCACCATTTTAATCAAACATTTGTTTGCCAAAGTACATTTGATTTTGTTAGGGTAAGATAGCTATACTGTATATAATTAACTACAGGGGGTCCTCGAGTTACGACGGAGATCCGTTCCTGAGAATGTGTCGTAACCGAATTTCGACGTAAGTCGGAACATACATTCATTGTGCCATTGTGCATACATTGTGCCACTAGATGTCGCTATAACACCACCCTACAATAAGAGTTTACTATGGTGAATTCACTGTAGGGGTTGATATCGCGAGTGTAATGAGCATTTCCTTTAGATTTCTGATATCAACCGTGTCGACCCTATGTTTGTGAATAAACCTATGGTATTGCCACGATCCTGAACGCATCTGTGTCCGTGTGCATCTCCTTACCGGCTGCCACTTGCACCCCCCGCCAGCTAGCCATTTCACATAAGTAAACACAAGGCAGAGTAGCCTAGCTGTGCTGTGGAGGTGCTGGAGAGCCGGCAGGTGCGCTGAGAGACAGAGAGAGCGCTCACCAACTAGTTCCCGTGCGAAGTCTGTACATATTTACGGGGCAAACCGCTTAAGCCGAAACAAGGAAGCTCATGGGAGATGTGTCGTAACCACGAAAACGACGTAACTCGCGACCATCGTAACTCAAGGACCCCCTGTATTAGGTTTCTATTTTTTTCCATTTTTTGTTTTAAGAACTGTTGTACTATGCATCTTTATTTTATTTGTCTACAGAGTTACACAGTTTTTTGTATGTCCAGGTGCAGTACTGCTGGTCAGTATCCAGGGCATTGCCATCAACATGGATCCAGTCCTCTGCACATGGCTGCTGTACCAACCTCACAGAGCGAGCAGTAGGCAACAGGTACGTGATCCTCTCACCATGCTGTCAAACATGAATGAACCAGCAATTTTAATTCATAAATCACTCAGAGAATATTCTGTTGTTGGATTCGTTCAATATTGCTCTTGATTAAGACTCTAAAGCAAACGTAAATGTCTGGAATACCGCCTCCCTCCGTCCGTCTGCTTTGCCTTGTCTTTCCCGGCTACCTTTTTCCATGTGCTTTGCTCCCTGTCTTCCATCCAGTCTCTCTCTATTTATTTGACAGGGGTCATGGTGATGGCTATGGACATTGAAAGCTCTGTGCCCACACTACACACACTCCATAACATACACACACAGCAGACATGCTGCTGATTGCTTTGGATATTGTGCAGGTTCACCCCATAAAGGCACATAAATATAAATAGTATAAATAGGACTTGAAAGTATCATATTGTAATACTTTTATTGTTTTCCCAAGACATTTCTTTGTTTCACGGCTTCTGCAATTTGGGAGTGTTGATGGTGTGTGTGTGTGTGTATATGTGTGTGGGAGAGAGACAGAGGAAGAGAGAGCGAGTTAATTGCACCAACTGCTCACTGTGGAGGTTATTGCTCCATGGGGTTAAACACATGTTATGAGTTGGACAGCAGCCAGTGTGAAGGATACACAGGATTGGCTGTGTGTGAGGACCTGCTGCAGCAAACATGTGGGCATGTGTGCCTGTGTTCATTGGTTTGTTTCTGTTAAGCCATATACCTCAGCTGCCTGTCAAGGCCTTCTCAAGGCCTGGCTCTGACAAGGCTGTCAGCTGAAGGCCATTCAACAGCCTGTGAAGGACAGTGGAGAGGACACTGACTGGTTATGGTCAGTCCGGCAGGAAATGATGAGAACGGAGAACAGTCAGGAGGTGGGAAGGGGAGTGTGATAGACAGGACAGATATGGAAAGAAGTAAGTAGGAGCACATAGAAGAATAAATAAAGCACCAGTGAATCAGGCAGAGTAATTCATGTACCACAACAATGCTGAGGAAATAGAAATTACAAAGACTGTATTGGTAAGGTACATAGAAGGGACAGGGAGAATTGTTTGGACAAAGAAGTTAGCTCATGTTATCCACTAGGTATCAGTCATGGTCAGTGGGTAAGTCCATCTAGTCCAGGGTATATCAACCACTTTGCATTTTTGCACAAAAAAATAGAACCATCCAAATGGTCATGGGAATTGTGAATGTACTATTTTGGTGAAATTTGTACCAAAAACTAATATTTGAAGGTTTTTTCCCCCAAGACAGGTTATTGTTGTTAGATCTTTACACATACATATTCTATATTAATGTAACACGTGGGTCTTTACTGACTGAAATACTCTCACATGTTTCAGTTATTACCTGTATCTACTAACCTATAGTAGCCTTAAGGATTGTATTAACTTTGTGTCAATTTGCAAGAACCTAGGAAGCATTTGGCCTCATACCTCAGTCGGTAGCTTCAAATGCTAATGTAATTAGGGGGCCCATTTTTAATCTTGCCACAGCCGGCATTTGGGTCCTGACCCAGTCACTGAAAAACAACTGCATGTGCAACTCGTGCATATGTGTGTGTGTGTGTGTGTGTGTGTGTATAGGACATGGTTGGCCTGCAGCCTTTTGCAGCTGCACCATAGCCCAGTGGTGTTGTTGGCTGATGCTAATGGGGTTTCCTTATTTTCAAACCAGTCCTCCAGTCTTCTGTCTTTCAGCCACCCCTGTGTGAGTATGTTTTTGGCCTGCCAGCAGTATGGGAGACTGCTCAGAAAAACAGGGAGCTGTCACTAGGCCTTGTTGGTCTTGGATGCCTGAGTTGTGTTCCACTGCATTTTTTTTTCTCTCTCTCTGTCTGCCTCATTCTTTCTGTCTTGCACTGCATTATGCATTGCCTTGTTTCCTGATTAACCCACATCTTTGAAGTTGCCTGAAGCTGTGACGGGGTCAGGGCCTAACAAACACAACAATAATCACAGAACGGTTTCTAAATGTTTTGTACCCGTACAACATGCTCTTTTTTTCAAGGGCTGAATAAAGGCCCATTTCTGATTCTGATTTATTGGAAACACGTTCATGTGATTACATATTTCTTTCCCCATATGGCCTCACCGGTGCTCAGAAATGCTGTGATGTCATTTCAGAATCCAGGTCCAGTTTCTTTGGCTAAGAGGAGAGAGGACGAGATATCAATAGGAAGCACGCCATTGGCCAAACAGCCCTCCAATCAGGCCTCTGACTATGCCAGCAGCCCGGTCAAAACCAAGACAGTCACAGGTATGTCTAGCAACCTCAAGCTGTTCCATAAAAATCACTTTGACATTTCACATTATACAGCAACAGAGGTCGACACAAATGAAGGTAACAGCAATTGTCTGTTATTTGTGTTAACATCCATCTTCAGATGAAAAGTACAACAACATTTATTTCCCCCTCAGTATATGAAATAATCACCGTTGTATCTATGTTTCAGAACATAATTAGCAGAATAATGCTAATCTACTATATTTAACCTTGTTTCTATGCTATGTTACTATGTTGTTACATAACACATGACAGCTTGGCCACCACATATCCAGGCATGTCCTCCTCTGGTTTTCCTCCTCTGGAAGTATTACTATGGCTCTGTGGGCTCTGGATGCCCAGAACCAGTGAGTGACTTGGCTTTGCTGTGTGGAGCCCTTCTCAATTCCAGTTTTCCACATTCTGGAATCCCCCTGTTCAGAATAAACATCAGTCAGTCCACATACACATATATACAGATCTGCAAAAACAGTATATATACACACACACACACACACGCACGCACACACACACATCAACACACATGGTCATTCTCAGGCCAGTTTATACATGTACATACTACATGCCACAGATGGCCCCTCAGTCATGTCGCATTGCTTACTAAGAACTTTTACAGGATTTTCCAAATTGATGCCGTCTCCAAGTAGGAAACTCTGAACTCTTTGGATGGTGATTGACAAATTGGAGAAACAGAGGAGGTAAAACAGAGATGAGTGAAGATAGATTCTGCGTTAAATCTTGTGAAGTATGGGATTGCTTGCCTTGTGTCAGGACACACTGTGAATCACACCGGCAGTATCTATCATGTTTTATTATTATTGTTGACTGTAGCATGACAGATCAGCTCTTTATTTTCACACAATTAATCAGACGTGCAAATGCAGTGCAAAAAGCCAACTGATGAAAATTGTATTTCATTTCCATCAACGAAAATTGTATTTTCATCAGCTTGACACACGCATGCACACACGCACGCCTGCACGCACACACACACAGAATACAGTTCACGTGCTCTGTACCTGGGAGGATGGTCCAGAGCTGTCCATGACACAAAGCAGAGACTTACCCACTGTACAAATGGTTTTCATTTATTACTCTATATGGTTATTTATAAACTCAGTCGATCTCGTAGAGATCTGTGGGTACGCAATTAATGTGATGCAATAGAATGTCTTGGCTAGCGTCATTTATCTGAATACGTTTAAAAAACGAGTAAATAAATATGTTAAAAGGCCTCATCAGTCTGTGTTGATCCTTACAGTGTTTAGGCTCCAGGTCCTTTAAACACTTAAACGGTTGAAACATTGTCTGCCAGATCATTGCAGTGAAGAGTCACGGGAAACAGGAAAGCGGTGGTCCTTTATTCTCCATTTTTAAGTTCTTGGGAAATGTTTTCCCAACAGGAGTGATAATTCCCTGTTTCGGATGAAGTCATCCTGTAGCCATAAATAACATTGCATGCATATGACGTTCCCCATGTCAAGAGTTTTGATAGGAAAAATGCTCCTTTGACATTTCGGAGTCTAAAAAAGGCCATTAGAGTTCTTTCCCTGCTCGCTTTAAAAGCTGAAAGGTCACATCGCCATTCCTTCTGGTTTTCCCACTGTTCCTTGTTTCATCCAATATGCTCTAATGGCTTTTCCATACCGCAGCATCTTTGCTTACTCACATCTCAGCAATATATTCTCTCATTAGGAGTTGTCAGTAAACAGTCACCTTGGCTCCAACACTGCACACAAAGCTACATCAGGCTGTAGCTTGTCAGCAACACTCAACTGACGAGAGCACACTGACTATCAATGCGCCTGAACTCCTATCTGCCAGCTATCTTTCACTGGTCCTCCATCTTGCTGTCTTAACTGTTATTTTTCTATCTATGAAGCTGTTTTACTGTCTGGCTAGATGTCTGTTTGTCTTATTAAGCTTTTCATTTTTTTTATTATAGTCTTTTTTTGTCCCTTCTTGCTCATGCTGTCTGTATATTTTAAATTTTTCCTGAAAATAAAGGTGCCCCGGAGTATAAGATATCAATAACATGCGTTTACGTACATTTTCACACAGTGTTGGCTTGAAATGTTAAGTGGCCAGCATATCTGTTCTGAAACTGTGTGTGTTTTCATGGTGCATTGGACATATTTATATATGGCACCTCACTATTTGGATGCATTAGGTTGAAACATATACAGATATATACACAGATACTGGGTCAGACTCAAGCTCTTTCTTATCCAAATATGTCTCTTTGTTAGTTAAAAAGCAAGACATTGGTAACTGACGTTGGAAACAGAGCTTTGCATGTAAATGAATAGCATCTTCTCTGGAAATTAGTGCAGCGTTACAAGAGTAGATGTAATGAAACGTTACAAATTGTTTCCGTGAGCAATCAGAGGAAGAAAAGGGCAGTGGCATGTAACCCTTGTGGTTTTAATCATTGTGAAACAATAAGCCTCCCTACAGTCCAAAGATCTTGATAAACTACAGCTCAACACCAGAGTAGATTACAGCATAGCAGGTACTCTGTTTTCATCATCTCACAACTCCAGGTTCACCTGATCCATGTTACATAATAAGGTATCCTTCCTGCAATGAAATCTTTTGTTTCTGTCTATGTGAGAGACGATTTAATGTCACTGACCATGAATGAAAAATAGGAACTTGGTTTGTGGTGATACTTGATATGCTGTAAGAAATTCATAAATTGAAATTCTGTTCCACCTCATTTCTCCTAATGATCCATTCTTCCTGTGATTAATTGAGGGGTAAAAATGTGTTGTTAATTTATCATATACCACAAGGTTGGCTGACTATGTTGGGGTACGCGCAGATACATGAGATGGAGATTAATTTAGCTTGATATTTAGTCCCCCTTTTGGCAAGTTCTATTTGGTATAAAAAAAACAAAAAAACAAAAATGAAATTCCTGTATGTTAACCCCATAACCGAAAACTGTTTATCAAACGTATAAATGTCAGAACCCTGGTTAGCCAGGACTCCCAGTTGCCCCAAGGTCATGGGAATAGCATAGTTGGAAATTGTTGGATGGAATCCCCCCCCAGACATTTCACAAGAAGAGCTGCGGACATCTAACATGTTATGATTGCAATTAGGCAGCCTGAAGATGATTTATTAATTACTTAACCATGTGTGGAGCACACTATGAAAAACGTTTGGGTCTAACTGTTTTGTTTAAAAAAAAAACGCCTTAGCCTTGATCAGTATCTGAATACATTTTAAGTGTGTTTTGTTTTCTCGTGTGTTTAGGACTGTTAAGTGAACATAAAACTGACTTTGGATTTTTCTTGTCAGCAAGAGGCATTTCGTCCCTCAGGCGATTTAGCCACGACAAGTCCTTTGATGGATCTCTAAATAACTATTTCTAATTGCAGCATGTTTACCCCAGGACATCTGATCCAGCTCTTTTGCTTAAATACATCAATAAGCCATAATGATTTATTGAAGGGATAAGCTGATGTGAATTTAGTTCAGAAAAGAGCAGTATGTCTGGAGGGGTCTTACTGTCTTGCTGTAATCGAGAAAGGTTCATAGCAAAATTAATAAGAATGAATTGTGTTGCTGTAATCAAGGGACTAGAACCGCCCTGCTTATTATCCGTGTTTGGAGTGGGTGCACAGAAAGACAATATTATGTTCTTCTGTTTTCTACATAATCATCAGGTATTTTTATTATAAGCTCTGTAAGTGCTTGATCTAATGTGATTTTAAACAATTCTCCAGATATATGACAAGGTCAGTTGTAGCTGCAGGTTCATTGCTGGAATATGATTTCTCAGGAGACTTAGGGAGATTGTGTTGTTTGCAAACATTTGTTTTATTTTGATAGCATTGGCCTTTATTTTCTTTCTTAGAAAAAATGTCTTTAGCATGCAAGAAACAAACACTGCCATCACAGCAGCACACAAACTCTCCACATATGTGTACAGATAACTTTCAAGCCTTTACAGTGAAAATCAGCAACACACTCGGATACCCCAACACCATCATTCATTCATTCATTTTCTACCGCTTTATCCTGTTAAGGGTCGCGGGGGGAGCTGGAGCCGATCCCAGCTGACATCGGGCGAGAGGCAGGGTACACCCTGGACAGGTCGCCAGTCCATCGCAGGGCCAACACAGAATAAACGTTTGGGTCTAACTGCCAACACAGAATACATATACAAACAAACAACCATTCACACTCACATGCACACCTAAGGACAATTTAGAGTGGCCAATTAACCTAACCCCCACAATGCATGTTTTTGGGCGGTGGGAGGAAGCCGGAGTACCCGGAGAGAACCCACGCAGACACGGAGAGAACATGCAAACTCCACACAGAAAGATCCCCCGAACCGAGATTCGAACCAGGGACCTTCTTGCTGTGAGGCACGAGCGCTACCCACTGCGCCACCGTGCTGCCCCCAACACCATCATAAGAAAAAAAAAAAGTACTGGTGCGGCTGCTTATTTGACCCTGTGGGGAGGATGACTTGAGTTTTTAAATAAACATTACATTGGATTTCTTTTTCAAAAAGGTTCCATAAATTTATAAAGCCTCTATCAAGCCTCTGAATTTTTGTAAATGTGGCTTCAGTCCTGGATATCCTCTAAGATTTTCCTCTAAGAGTGGTGTAGGAAAAGCTTGTGATATTTAATAAATTATGGGCCACATTTTACACCCAATGCAAAACATGCCAAGAACAATGCAAGTGACTGTGGTAGTTTCACACCAGTGCAGTTTCTCATTTTCTCATACAGCACACTGTTTTATACTAAATGGACTTGTGCCCATTCAGGTGCTAATAAAGTTTCTGGTCGTTTAATAAGGTTATGTTGTCAGGTGCATTGCTATCTAACACAGCAAAAAGTTTTAGGGTCCAAATGCACTTACACAGGGGGGTGCACTTCACAGGTGTACTCTTGCCGTTCGGCACATCTATTGTTCTGTTCAGGTGCAAAATGTAAGTGAGTCACAGTGGGCCAGAGACACATTCTCCCTCCCCACATGGCAAATCTGTCATTCTAACAATCTTGCCACCCTGACCTAGTGAAGGGGTCACGGTAGAAGAAAGAAATCACAGCCCTTTTTAAAGCACATGCTTGATTTAAAGCCCCAAGTCTTTAATTTACAGGTTAAAATCCAGCTATTATCCCACTATAATAGTATTTTCAGCTGCCTCGTACTGCTTAGGGCAGACGTAATACTACAGTGACTTGCTGTCAGAATGTAATGAAGTGAACCAACCAGGCCACTCCACCTTCATTAGAAGGTTCTAACTGCTGTCTATAGACAGCTCCTTGCAACTTAAGGAATAATGTTTGCTCAAACCATGTTGTTTCTGCTTTGTTGTAAAGGACACAGCTGTTAACACTAACGCTGGCTATGTATCAATGGTAAAAACGTGCATATACCTTCTTTAAGTGATTCCTCCTTGAGTTTACAACGCTTAGATTTTCTGCTCCAGGATACATAATGTGTTGGCTTGTGCTGCTACAAGACACTGAAAGCCCACAACGTCTCCTCTAACCAAGCATTAAAGTGGTAAATTTAAAAATATAAGTTAATAGCTTACATGTCCAGAGTATCATTGTTTGAAATACAGTTAAGAGATTATATGACCTAATGTGCTGGATGTATGGAATATTGATATAGACTGGTGTTTTGTTCCACTTAATTATAAATTGGCGTGAGCAGGCCTGTTCTGTGCCTATTGATTATCATAGTTTTCCACTGGAGCGATTGATTTCCCCACAGAAATCACCTCGGGAATTAATAGAATAAATCATATTCCACTGGGAGAAAATCATTTTCAGAGTTTTTTAGCAGTTCAAAGCCTCCTCAGAACAATTGCACACGCTAGATGTCCCTGCTTCCAATTGGCCATTTGAACACATGCCTGGCACTTTTATGATGTAAAGAGAGTGTTATGTTGTTTTGTTACCACATTCAGCCTAGCTACAGTTTCGTAGTAATCAAGGGGGACTTTCCTGTAGGCCTTTGGAAGGTGCCTGTTAATGTGTAGGCAAATGTACAGAGACACAGAGAACCAGCTCACTGCAGATCATTTCCCCAGAAAGCTCTGAGGGCAGGGTGATATCATACTGTGGTGGCGGGGCTGCCCAGCTTAAATCTCAAGGTCCACAACCACTCAGCTCCTTTTGGCAACCAAATATTTCACTCGGTCTCTCTTCCTCTCTGGTTTTGGTCATTACACATGTTAAATAAACAGGCTCCATATTACAAGGCACCACAGACTTTCAGAACCAGAATTGCATTAACTGGACCAAAGCCAGTTCCAGCTGATGACAGAGACTTTGAATACCACGTGTGCCAATGAATATTTAAAAATTCTGTTATTTTTGTGTGAGACACGTAGCACACAGTTAAGATTGGCTTCCCATCACATAAATAATCAAATTTACTTTTAAATTGGTTTTAGTAGGATGACAAATGAACTGTATGTATAATTTTCTCCTAGCTGTGTGGCTCTGGTTTGTCTTTACATTAGCAAATATTTTAAAATATATGGTCCAACTAAATATTCTGATGGATAGACAAAAGAAACGGATGTTGGTACTTCATTATAAAAAATACAAATATAAATCCAAGACTTGTTTAATTCACGCCATTGATTTGGTCAAAATGTTGCTTAGTAACATCATCACAGAAGTGCTAACAGTTGTTTTGTGTCATTATCCTTTATAGTGAAGGCTGTGGAACGATGACTTAAAAAACAAGTCATTTCTCCTTAGTTTGAGGTCCATTTCTGTCTGCCCACACAATTACACCACAAATTGGTTCACATAAAACTAGCCTCTAAGTATTTTCTTTATTTGTCCCTAATGAATGTTCCTGTTGGCAGCAGCACCACGTTTCTGATTGTGAGCCTCCCAAACTCCGAGCTTCTCATTGTTCTCTAACATCAACCAAAGTAATGATCTCACTGGCTTTGCTTTTCAATTCTAAAATTAGCCGTTGGCGCTCTGAGGACATACCTCTTTTAGCTGAGAAACCTATCCTCTGATCTGGCTCTGCTCCTCGACTGTTGGAATGAGAACTGTTGTCGTTGTTCCTGTCTGGTAGTGATCTGGATGATAGAAGTAGATGTATTGTTCCTGTTTACTGGGAGGATTCAAAAGAGAGAAATGGAAGCATGTGCATTTTTCGTGCTGTTAATATAAAGGTTAGGAGACTATCTGGTTGTTGTCAAGGCTGAATTGCAAAAAAATAGCCTATAGTTTTTCTGTGATCTCAAACGCACTGCATTAGAAAGACTGATTGGACACAGGAAGGAAAGTCCAGGTTTCATGGTTGAGTGACATACAGTATACTTTGTAAAGACTTGTATTAATGAATTTGGAGAAACAAACTGATTTGGAGAAAACTAATATAACCATGCTGGTAAACACATACACTAAAGAGAGTTAACTGGTGAGAGGACTTCAGGCAGAACTACAGAATCATGCATTACTATATTTCAAGCCCAAGTAGCCTGATGGAAGTCAGGCAGGTTTTTATTGGCTGCTGTGCACTTTTTCGAAGGGGATAATATTTTCATTGTGGAGTTATTTATATAGCTTAATTTTTCTGGTAAAGTCAATAATTTATCAAGGTAATGATGGTTGGAGTAGGGAAAGAAAACAGGCAACAAAGTTATAATGAGATACAAGCACCTCCACCCCAACTCCACCACCAACCCCCACCTCTGTTGAAGAATGATTGCAGTTTGTAGGGGACTCAACATGTTAGACTAGAAAGTCTTTTGTCTCCACACATGGATGAGCCTGTGCAAACCTCTCGCTGACTTCCAGGACAGACAGAACAGATTTATAGCCCTTTTTTGCTTTCTCCCAATGATAAGGCTATTAGACCTTGTGGATGTTGGCCATGGTTTTTGAGGTTGAAGTGAGAGGAGCAGAGAGGGAAGTTGGGCTCGAGTTGTGGTTCATCAGATGTAGCGTGGATTAGTCCCCAGGCTCGAGGAGGTTTAGTTCAGATGGCAGGAACAGGAGGGGATTGGAGTTGATTGCACACAGGACATTTCAAAGGGTCTTAGTGTCACTGAAAAAAAGACATGCTTTTCTGTTTTCATTCTTTACATGTTGTGTCATTGTCTGGCACGCAGACGTTCGCTTCTCCACTATTCTCTAAGCATCTCCATTTGAGAAGATAAGTTTCTGCTCAAGTATATTCTCCTCTTACAGTGTCTTTATGAATAAAATATGGATTGGATAGCAGCCTTCTTGTGTGTCCACATCTTGTGATGTTTTGTATTATCTTCTCATAATCTCTGATTATGATAATGAGATTATTGCAATGACAAATGTGTTTCTTACCGGAGACTACTGTCAAAGCCTCTCTGCATATTTTCCAAGGTCATTGTCCTCAACTGTCTTAACTGTTTGGGAGAAAGCTAAAGTTGGCGTAAAGAAACCGTCCAGAGTGCATATGGAGGTAGAACTAGAAATGAAATAAAACTTTTCTCCACCACTAATCCTGATGTCTTACCAATTCCCGTCATTGTAGCCACACCATTACTGTTTCACCATAGCTTTGGAAACACTGAACAAATAGATACCCGTAAATATTAAAATAAACACCAAGTTGCATCCAAAAACAAATACACAGTAAGGTTTATTAAAGAACCCCATTGCTGCCTCTCCACACAGCTGCAACAGAATATACAACACTCCATCTTACTATAAACCATCTGAAATAGGGAATATATCAGAAAAATACCAGGCAGCGTGAAGAAATAGCCTAGGATCTCTCAGTAGGGCTGTTTGTATGGTTAAGTTGCTCAACAACTCAGAGTGGATTTAAAGTTGGAGTCAGCAGTTCTGGTGCAGGATTTTTTTTTAAATTCAGCAGCAAAAGAAATAAACATCTCTGATGATCTCTACTTCAGAACCTCTCAAATTCATGCATGTACCCACCTTTATGCCTTTCAGCTGGTGGACTTACCACTGAGAAAAATCCTGGAGTGTACACTGCAGTTTGTTTTCATGCATTCACCCATTCACATTGCCACATGTCCCAGAACTACACTTCCATTGGTGGCAGTGGAAGATCAGATTGCTCCTTCCCTCTCCTTCCCCTGGTTATACTGAAACTGGTTTTAAGCATTTACATTACTACTAGATTTACCACATTTCTTTCACATTTAACCTTATTCATCATTTCCCCTTCTCTCTTCTTTGTCCTGTCTCAGATCATTAATGCGCCATTGTTGCCGACTGGCTGGAGTAGTTCAGTTCACACACAGGATGCACTGTAATGTGATTTTCACGGAATCCGACTAAAGTGTATTAGATTAGAATCTGTAATGGAAAGTTTACTGGCACTGTTTGATGTTAGTGTTGTATTACTGTGGACGTATCAGACTGTGTGCAAGTGTGTGTGTTCAATTGTGAATTTCACATTTGTATTCTGTGTGATTCACCACACCTTACACATTTTATAACCATATTACAATGCGGTTGTGGTTGTATTGTGTTGTATATCATGAAATATAGCTACGCTGATTTATTTCTCATTTTACAGTCTGCAAATTTCACAATGGGGCTGGTCTCTGGGTTTTTTCTGATCACTTCACACATCTTCAAACTGTGATCTCAAAGATCCTGGCCTGTCGCTGTCTCTGTGTGACGTGATGTGTGACAGAACATACAGTAGATAATCATCAGAACACTTTTTATATTGCTCTGCACTTACAGCATCACACAGCAGCTGAGCACTAATGGAGAGGGACAGAGGGAGTGGCTCTATGTGTGAACAGTGGAGAAAAAGGCAGGGAAGGGTGTATGGTCCGAGTTTGGACAGTGAGATATTAGCCTTATAGCCTTATAGCCTAATAGAGGGTGAACATGAGGACATGGCTGAGATGGCACGAGGCTGCGGGAATAACCCCACTTTAAGAGCACTCTCAGGACTTGTTAGGCCTGGGAAGGTTTAAGAGCTTTGGACCCTCTTAAAATTTTTCTCTTTCATTTGAATGTAGGCCTTTTGTGTTACTCTGTCTTTCTCATTCTGTGTCCCTGCCTTCCTGTCTTTCTCTCAACCCGCTCCCTGCAGAAATGGCAGGCGCCAAGTCACTATAACAAGATATGGCAGTTTCATTCCAAATAATGACCCTAGGATTAACAAACAGAGTCCTGGAATGGTATTTAAAACTAAACGGAGAGCTGCATGCAGGCCCGATTTGTATTATTTCTGCCAGGCCAATATTTCTGATTGGCCTAGCAGACTTTCCCTGGGGAAGGACGTTGACAGTCTGGCCTGCTCCCAGTACCACCCAGGGGGTCTGGCTAGAAAGTAATAATATGGCAAGAGTGTGATAAGTTCCTGTAGAACAATTACTAAGAGTACATTTCAAATGCAGAATGGAGTTCAGGTGAGTAGTCAGTGGAAGGTCAGCCCCTTCCAAGCTGAGTAATGTCATGGCTTCATCAGACCATTGGTGTGTTGAAGAATAAAATGTGCATGGATTTGACGTTTTTGAGCGAAAATCTAATAACCAATACTGACAAAATTAAAGATATGTTTTAAAAATACAAATGTACAAGCATAATTCACCATTCACTCGGAGAGCAGACTGCCTTAAGCTTTTCCTGAAGAGAGGCCTCTTTTTAGACTCATAAAAGTCTGATTATGGTGTGCTACTTAGTTGGTCGTCTTTCCTGTAGGATCTTCACCTTCTGCTGTGGAATGCTGAAGCCTGACCATTATGTGTGTGGTGATCAAGGACCTTCGTGTCTTCAGTTTGGCCAGATGAGTCACTCCAGAAAACATTCTGCTGGTTTCATATGTCCTTCATTTCAGAATGATTAAGGCCACTGTGCCCCTGTAAACAGTGAAAACATTATGAGTGGGCGTCACTCTGTTTCTCCACATCACCCTTCACCACATTTTTATTGGAAAGGTCCATAGAAAGTTGCCTTAGTTTAAGGCTTGTTTTTTCTGCTGACATGCAGTGTGAATCCAGTGTGGGACTTTATATACACAGGTGCATTGCCTTAATGAACTAGGTTTCATAAAATCAGTTTACCACAGGTGGACTCCTGTCATGTTCTAGACACAGCACAAAGAACATTAAAGCAAACAGGATGCACCTGAGCACCTTGTAATAAATATATGGTACAAAGGGCTCTGATTATTTTCAAACCAGTGTATGAAGCCACTGCACACACACAGCCAGATAGTTTCCAAACTCTAGTACCTTCTTGCTGGTGTGGGTTCCTTGGCGAAAGGTTTCCTCAGTACACCAGGCAACTTGACAGAAAGCAGCAGTGACAGAGCTCTGTCATGTCCCTATAGATCTCCTGCAGAGCTGAATAGGAAACAGCTCTATAATGCTGTGTGGCAGGACTGTTATAACAAGTACACAGCCCTTTCACAGAAAAACTCTATTGACAAACCCAATGATATCACAGTGGATTACGCTGCACTCTCTACACATTACTCAATGAAAGACAGTCCATGAAACACAATCTATCCTGTCAAAGTCAATCGTTGCCATCTGTGACTTTGTGGATATTTTAAAGTGAATGAACATTAGAAATGGTTTTGTACAAAGCTCACCGAACCACAGCAGCTGACAGGCAAGACTGGGAGAAGGTAGATGGAAAATATTGGTTGTTAAATGTACACTGCTCTTGAAGTACTGTGCATAGTATGTAATGATGCACTGAGTGTAGGCATCATGACAAATGCAGTCTTTTTCATAGTCCCCAAGTGCCAGAGGCACCTGGATACTGAGTGTGAGAACAGACTGCAAGAGAGTCCAGACATTATGATCTCGGCCTTTAGTCTCCTTTTCTGCTTTTTCTCGCACACAGACACACGCACACATGCAAGCAGACACACACACACACACACACACAAAACCTCAAAACCTATACACGTATGCACCTGTGAGTATTAGTCACTTAGCTGTATAAACACACCACAGGTTTTAGGCAGGTTGCCATAATTGCCACAAACCAGAGTAACAAACTCTTAATGAGGCCGTTTCCCTGACAATACACTCTTGTTTCCATGCCAACCCATTTGGAAGTCGTAGTTATATTTGTGAGCGTGGTATCTGAGGAGGCATGGTGTTGCTGTGACATCACCTTTGTTTCATGACAACTGTGGGATAGGGCTGCTGAGCAAGGCAGGCCTTTAAATCATGGAATATGTCTTAATGTGTCTTCAGAGAGACCTCCCTTCCCTCACCTCTGACGCCCTGATGGCTTTAACATCCACAGGCCTGAGGCTAACCCGGTCAAATGTGCGTTCTGTCTTTAAGCCTCCATCTCAGTCCCTCTGCTTCCGTAGCTCTCTAACACTCTGGTCCGTCTTGTCTCGCAGAAGAACTGTATCTCAAACACTGTAAGTGTTTTTGATCTTTTTTGAGGTTTATATGGTTTGTGCAAAGGCTAGTTGTAGTGATTGTTGCTGTGTGATTTGTGTGTGTGGCTGTTGTCAAGTGTTTGCACTGACAATCAGACTTGGTCTGGACCACAGGAGGGATACTAGGACACGTCATCATGTCATGTCTAGTGTGTGTCTGTCTCTGTCTGTGTCTCGCCGAGTTCCTATGGTTCCCTCTCCCACTGTTAGACACAAGAAACCTGCCAACATTACATCACCTCAATGAAGTGTCAGATGTAACATATGACATGATACTGTACAAGAAATGAAAATAACAGTGACCGTGCAGAAAAGTCCATTTTCCTACAGATCATATATAATATGTATACTTCAGAGGTTATTTAACACAGAACCAAAATGTTAAATAAATGTAAAATGCATCAATACTAGGTGCTAAAAACACCTGGATATAATTAATCAGTGTTATTGATTAATTAAGAAAAGATGATTTCTCATATTATATGAATCAGAGTCCTTTGTCTTTATCACTTTCTTTCTCTCCCAGAATCACGTCCCTTGTCCATCCCAATGAAAGTGATGCCTGACACCAAAGCAGGAGATTCGTGGACGACCTCAGAGGAGAGAATGAAGGAGCTGATTGCACACGCCTGGGACGCTGTCAAACGCCTTACTCTACAGGTACTAAACTAAACCCTCCTCCGCTGCTGTTTTACTTATGGGTACGGAAATGTCGGCCACTGTTACACTGACTAGGTGTCCAGGGCGTCCTCTCACCCATACGTCAACTGGAAGTGGCTTCAAAACCTCTCTGCTATCTGCAGTGATAAACAGGTATAACTTATGGATGGATGAATGGACCTCAAACAGTAGTTATTGGCTGTTATGCACATCTGGGAGCTCCTTTGAGTTTCACTAGTCCCCAATCTGCTTTATAGTCTATTAACCCCTATCCCCCTCTTTCTCTCCTCTGTTACAGCAGAGTAGGGAGATGGAGCTCAGCCCACCCTCGCTGAGCTCTCTCTGTGGTTGTGGGCATGTGGCTTCCAGAGACCTCTTTAAGCTGTTCGCCTATTAGTTTGTTTTACATACAGATGCACACGTAGCGTCTCATGTCCCTTTGTGGTGGACTGACATTCTGGTTGACTGTCTGGCTGGCTGAATGTCCCCCTCCATCTGCTTAAGTGTCTTACTGGAGAGTTAAATGGCCCCATTGTGCGCCGGTTAGCAAAGCCCACATCACAACCAGCACCATTAGAAATGCATCAGGAAGCACTGACAACTCTGACAGGGCACCTCTCCATGCAGGAGCAGGACCACATGGTGCATGCACATGTGTGTGCTTAAAGCACACAGTGCTCGTGGAGGAGATTATTGTTTGGACCATGTGGACGTTTTTGTGTTCAGCGGTGTGTCAGGTTTATTCGTCAATAGCTGGGCTACAATGTGCAACCATTTACCCAGAGTTTTTCTTTTTTGTTACTCAGATACATAGTTTCATTAGTTGACCGCTGGATCCCATTTTCTGAACACTGTAGTATTAGATTGCTCATCACAGACTTTTCTATTAACCTGAGTTTTCTATCCTCAGGTTAATTCATTTGACAATAACATGTATACACAGTTACAAGGCATTCAGATGCAGGTAAATCGCTAAATTAGTCTTTAATTTGTACACAATCTGTATGTTATTTTCATTATGCATGTAAACAACAAGCCATGATTCACAAGGCCAACGTTCATTCCTAATTTATCTTAATTCTTCTTGCTGGGACCACACAAACTGATGTCAGTCAGACATGAAAGAAAGCATGACACATGTGAATTGAAGTAATTCTCCAGAGCCCAGGTCCCATGTCAGCCCACTGAGCTGTTTACAGTACCTCTACAAAAAATTAACTCAACCCTCTAATAGTTTGCTAAGCCCGTCATTGCCTCCACTTTCCTCTGTCCCCTTCGGCTGTGCAACTGGGACCACACCATGCACTGTAGCAGTAATTAGGAAACAGTCTGTCCCGTTGACATGGGAGTGGGAGCGGACCAAAAGGAACAACCTGACAGCTGGCACCCCAGGCCTTGGATATCCCCAAAATTAAACCACTCCATTTATTTTAGCGTGGTGTAAACAGAATACCTAATGGCTCACACTTCTGCTGCACATGTGCCCAGTTTGGCATGCAGGTATTTATTTCAGTTCTTCACGGAAGAGAGAGGTGGGGGCAAGAGGGAAACCAGTCAGGGACTGAGATTGTGGAAAGAAAGTTGCACAATTATAATCCATTAATTTCTTAGTCTGTGTTTGGTGAGACTCCTCAAAGGAGTATAAACAAAATGGTCTCATAAATGAGTTGCAGTCATGAGGCTTTGTCACCATGACATAAATTCCTTCCTACATAGATTCACAGCAGGAGGTAAAGAGGTGGAGGTCTTGCCCAGATGCTAGACTGTGGGCTCGTTTGATGGCAGCTAAAAAAAAACACTGATGATCAGGAGATGAAAGAAGGTGCAGTACACGTCTGTCATTAATTCCACGACTGTCAGCAGTTTACAAGTAGCAGAGTGACCAGAAGGGGAAAAATCTTTTATATTTTCATTTAGTAACATTCAAATGGTTCATCTAAGCTCCAATGCACTTTGCTGCGTCATCGCTTACCTCAAGAAGCAGCATAACCACAAGAAATCTGTGTAAGCAATTCTGTCACACTGCACTGTGTGACTCGAACCTTGAATATAGTTTATGTAATGTCTTAGACACATATCCCGTACTTAGAGTCTAAAACTAGAACAGCAGCTGGAAAAAGCAGAACATGCACTGTTTCTATTTGTAGTGTCCTGCTCTAAAAACACTCACATACACCAGACTTGTCATGTTAAATGACAGATGCTGTTAACACTGACTTGTAATGCTTTGTAATACATAGGACAACACCAGGCACAGATTATTATTTGAATCCCTAGTGCTTCTGTCTGAGCCATGATTCCCCCATTAATTCCAGTGCAGTGAATTTCTAGAACCCTGTCTCATGTTACCTTGCTAGTTATCAGAGGCAACGAAAATGGCCGAAAAAATTCTAATCGATTCAAACTCATCTGTGAAATTCCTTTAATCTCTTCAGAAGACTTTTGGTGATGTGGGCAAATGGGCAGCTAATGCAAAGAGCAGACAAGCCAAAGAGAAATGGTTCATTTTACACGGACTTACTTGATGTGAAGCACTGCATAGGGGTCCCACATTCCTAAATAGTTCTTGATTGATGTAGATGCCTGAGAAACAATGGACTAAGAGAAAGAGAGAATCATGAGGGGGACACAGTGAGACATACACATTTATTTATAGCCTGTGTCTTTCTCATACCATTGCACCAGGCATGCATAGGTCAGAGGGACATACCATCCAAACCACAGGCCTGGGTGGTGAAGTCTCCCTGACATTACATATAGCACAATGAGGGTGTGTGTTCCCTGAAGAGACAGCTAGGTTTTCTGGTCATGCAAAGCTATTATATGAGTAGGTGGTGGTATTTTAATAGTCACTTCACATTAGAGTTGATGGCCAGTGCTGCCGCAGTTACTGTGGCCAAAGGGCCACTTGCCCTCAGCCTTGGAGTTTTGACCCTCAGCTCTTACTTTTTCTTATGCTCTAATTTATTCCTGTGTAGTTGCATGTCATGTAACTCATTTACTTATCACTTTAAATTATTTGTTCTTCCCTCTTATGAGCTTCTCTGTCTTTTGCTTATTTCCTGCCTACCCCTCTCCCCCAGTGTTCAACCAATACCCTTTCATTTTGTCATCTCCCCTCCATTCTAGTTGAGGACACCATGCTCTCTCAGGGCCCAGATAATAATTGCAAGTGATCAGGTTGGTTATTCTATTTCAGGAATTTAGCAATAATTTCTTCTATTTAACACATGAATGTGTTCAGCATTGGCTAAAAAGCACGTTGCTACCAAAACTGAAATGGGATCCACTGAAACAGAGAGACCGTTGCCATGGAAAAATGAGGTAACACTGCTCCCTGCAGCTGCCATGCATTAATGAGTAGGATATTTTTTGTGAGCGAAAAAAGAGGAGAAAAAGCAGTGGGGTAGAGAAGGTGAAATGATGGAAATGAAGGGGAGGTTAGAAAGTGAGGAGGAAGGAGAGAAAATGGGCAGAGGGTGTGTTTGGGGACAGGGGGGAAGTGAGAGAGAGATAGAATGGAGGATCGTGTTCTGTATGTTTGGTGTGGCTTCGAATGAGCTGGCCAGATGGTTTCCATGAACAGGATCTGACCCTCGGCTGGAGCGCCTTCTGCAGGAACATGACTTCATCCTCTGCCCTCCTCCCTCCATCCTATCATACCCCCCTTCCACACCGTATCCTCTGTGTCTGACAGATCCCACCATTTCCAAAAGATTTGTAATTACAAGATAATTTTGTGCCTTTTAAAACAGAGTGTGTCTTTGAGGATCGCTGTAAAACCCTTTTACCTTTTGATATTTGACTGTCACTTTCCAAACCTTTAGGGATCCGAGAGAAATACAGGTACAAGTTTAGATTATCATGTCAGTCAGAACCATTTTGTGAAATATCCATTACAGTAAAACACATGTATTAATTTAAATTTAAAATGTAATCATCCCATCTATGCTAACACAGTATATTCCCACCCACCCACCTCCCACCCCCAGAGGTCCCCTTAACAAGTACTACTGTTCTTGTTTGAATAATACTGGCAAATATATCACACATGCTCATACACTGACCGGTACCTGAAAATATTGATCTGTTATACAATCTCCATGGCATCATACCTTGTTGCATGCGGCCCAGCCTCTTTCAGTCAGACTGAAACTGTGAGTTAAATCACTTTTGTGTTCTCTGACAGTGTTATGGTGTTAAAATTAATTGGAATTAATTAAATTCTGTAAGACCTACCTGGTTCTGTTAAAGAAAACTAAGGAGTGATTGGCTGTGATACAGAGAAGGAGGGGGTTAGTGCTTAGGACATACGTTCCCCTCCTCACATTGAGTCTCCACAAAGATCTTCACACTTGGGTTGTCAGAGTCACTCTCTGACTTGGGTTGTGCACTCACCCTCTCTGGTGTCAGCTGATCCAAATCCAGATGCCATAGTGTAACCGTAGATGTATCATTAGATATGTACAAAGAAAGAACACTCTTTTTCTGTGCATGTGTGTTTGCAAACACTTTAATGTGTGTATGGACAGAATTGCCACCACAGCACACTGATGACCTCGCTGTCAATGCGGACACACACTGATATGTGACCCCCGTCAGCGTGCTACGCTGTGCTGGAAAACTAGAACACTGCTAGGACCCTCTGGTGGCTGTAACATATTTACCTTCAGAGAAGTAGAGATCTGGCATTGATTTTCATTAGAATAAAAACTCTGACACACTGCAGCATTTGCTAAGTACAAAATTGTCACAGCGGCTACAGCTTCAGGATTGGCATGTTATATAAATCGATGGGGGGAAGGATGTCTGGTTTTTCCCCTGGTCTTCTGAAAGTATTTTGGAAAGCTTGTTTCGAGGTAATTCTGGTTACACTGTTGAAGTATGCAGCCATGCTTTGTATTGGCCACTGAACACAGGTCAAATCAGATTAGCTGTTGGTACAAATAGCTCAGTTTTTTTTCTTTTTCCAAAAAATGTCTTTACATCTGTTATCTATCACTTTCTGATTCAACCGGACCTGTGAAGTACACAGTATATAACATAAACACTGCCACATCCACTACTTCCACAAGCCCATACTTATCTGGTCACAACGATAAACAAAGCCAAGCTTATTTAATTAATCTCAGCAAACTGTACCCCGACTGGCTTTACACCGTATGTCGAGGCTGCTGAGTGAGCTCTTAGATGTACCATAAATCTTGTAGAAGCCCTAACTTGAAAAGGATTGTGAGTTACCCTCAATTTTGTAATTTAGTCAGATTAACACAACCTCTTTTGGTGAACTCATCACCACCTTAAGCCTTACCCTGTCCACTCCTGTCCAACTCACCCAATTCTCAAATAACAGTCAGTCTCTTGCATCTTAACGAAAACACCCATCTCAATTGTCCCGAGTCCTGCTCAGCTATCAACTTAGAGTAGTCATGATTCCGTCTCCAAGTGCATCGTCAGTGCTAGTTTTGGGTGGCCATCTCTCAGAACCCATCTGTAGTGTTGAGGGGGTGGAGTGGGGGGTGTGATTGTTTGAGATCGGGGGTAGGAGCAGGCGAGACAGGCCAGGCCAGGCCAGGCCAACTGCGCTCCTAAGGCCACTGTTGGATCAATAAACGCAGCGATCAAAGTTGCAATTAACCCACCGCGCTAACACAAGCAGCCAGGCCAGCAGAAACAAACAAAGCCGTCATGTCACCTAAAGCGTTTATTTTTGCAGATTTCCACCTCGGCCAGAAAGACCTCCAGTGCTTGTCAGCTTCTGTAAGCAGTGTTATAGGAGAGGAATGCAGAGCCACAGGGATGGCTGGCTGCCTGGCCGTGCTGCTGTGCCAGGCCACAAGCTTATTGCTTGTGGTGGCATGTGGGTGAGACCTAGCCTATCTGTTGTCAGGAGGCATCATGCATAGATGCCTCTCTCATAGACATCAGGGAGAAGAGCTGCTTTCTGTGGTTGCAGGAAAAACTGAGGTTGTGTACGTCCGTGCAACACAACACACATATGCACAGTCTCATCCTCAGATACACACATTAATCAAGTTAATTTACTTGAAGACAGTATTTACACAATTACACCCATTATTCCAAATGTGCTTTTGGACAAAGCCTAGAATGCATGAGGATCCGCAGAGGAAGGGGAAGCAGAAGGTTAACAGTGGGTGTGGTATCCAGAGAGATCGGAATGGGGGGTTGCTCTGTGTGGACCTTCTGTTCATTTGACTTGCCATTTATGAAACACAGTGTCCCGTCTGGTGCAGTCACAGGAAGATTGCATTTGGAGAGGTATCAGGTTCTTAAAAACAAAGAAATGTGCTTTCCGCTTGCTGCCGATCTCTCCACTGAGATTTTTCTGCTCCAGAGTTGCAAATGTTTTCACCGGGGATGCTGTGAGGGTGTTTCTAATTTCCTCTCCTCTATCTCTGAATGATTTCCTGTGTGTCATGGCTTGCTTGTTGTGTGAAGAGAAACTGAGGAAAAAATGTGTTGATTCGTTCGTGCCTGAACGTGCACGTGTGTGCGCTTCCCATGTTATGAGGTCAGGCCACAGCGAGGTGATCTTGGCCTTCAGGGTTTGCGCTGTGCTGAGGTCCATACAGACCCGGGGCCTCCAAGTTTCTGTTCCCTGCAGTGATATGAAAACAATGAGCCTAACAGCAGATCTGACTACATCTCTACAGGACAGATGTCAGACACATATTTTATTCTTTGGATCCACGTGAGATGACTTTGTTAGAAATGTGTGTAGTGCTGTCAGGATGATGTTGCAAGATAAATGAAACTAGATTTTAAAAATGTGGGCACCAGGCACTGTATTTTTATTATATGACAGTTAATGTGTCGACCAAGGTTTTTAGGTTCATGGGTTCACTTAGGACAGGTTGATTCCAAAAGAGTTATTTACTTACAGTACTTCACACAAGAGAAACATAGTTAATATTACACAAGCTCACACAGTTAGATATGTTGGGAAGGCTGCTTATCCATTTATACAGTGGGGCAATTAAAGACCTTTTCTAAAATGTTATCCACCATTTAATCACTGTGTGCAGACATGTACTGTTTAGTAATGATAATGTACTCTGAAGTTGGTCTCCAGTGTTTACAGGCTGTCCTCTGTCTAACTCACTGTTCTGTCATTTATTGGCGTGGGCTGGCGGATCCTAAGAGCCTCCTGTGGTTACATAGGCCATTCCCACATGGCCTCTGTCTTTTAAAGCCAAAGTTTGTTTGGCCCTCAGCTTCCTCTCTATTAGAACCTGCTCTGCTGGAACCAGATAAACCATCTTCAGAAAGACTCAAGGGAGAAATGCTACTCGAGACAGATCATGTACTCCCACTGCAGGAAGAGAGAGACGGGCAGGAAGTAAGGGACGTTTTCGGGGGGTATTAAGACTGAAAGATTTGAAACAGGGTCCACACATGTGGCTGGACTCTGAACTCTATCTGATGGTGTAGGGAAGTGATGAGGAGTAAGACTGAGCTGAAGTTGCCACAAAAAATGTAAGAAAGCCATATTCAGATCTCTGTGATGTGATGCCAAGCTGTGATGAGAGTGAAGCAAAAGACAAAGAAAAAAATCATTTGGCATCTTCCCATTTAAACAGAGTGCCCTCTAAATGGATGTGTTTCAGGACTTTTAATGTTTCTAGACTTCTTGTTCTTCTGTTCTAGTAGTATTTATTTACTCCTGAAAGCATATGTCTGATCCAGGATCCAGATTGAATTAATGCCTGAGTGATTGTAGATCAAAGTGTAAGAAGATCTTTGTTCATTTAGAGGCCTAAGAAGAAGGGATCAGGCCCTAAGTCTCGGGATAAGCAACGGTCACCTACCAAATAACAGGCTGTCAGTCAAGAGCCACTGGCATGCTCCCCCTTTGAGGTCTTGATCTTTATACCAAAGTGTCTGTCAGTGTTCACACTAAGACCTATGCATATGAAGCACACAGACCTATCATGCCACATGATTCTTTTACTATTGCCGGCCAGTCTCTGTTGTCTGATGGCTGCATCTTGTCAAATCTCTCCTTCCTGTGTCTCAGAGAGCCAACAGACTTTTTCTCAACATACCAAGGATTTAGTGATGAAAAGCAGCAATCAATAAAACTCAATGAGAACAGAGAACACACACAATCCTTGCTTTGACGTTTTATTCAGTGCAAAACAGCAGTATTATTAATACTTGACAGTATAAATCATATTAAAGGGCTGTTTCCAATCAGTACAGCTTTTTGATGCCGATTGCGGTGATGGAGAGAGACGCAGCAGTCAGGTTGTTGTCTTGAACTACTTGGGCACCCAGCAGCAGTACGGGGAGGTATAATCCAATAACTCAAAACTAGTTTGTGTGTAACTTGAATTCTTTGCTTTTACATCTGCAGTCTTTGAGAGGAAGTGGTGAGCACAGTGCCAAGTCTCAGGAAGCATGTTAGAAAAAGATGGTGGCTCTCAGAGTAGAAAGAAAGTCAGGAGATGTTAATTCAGGTGTTTTTATTTTATGTAGTATTTAATGCCTTTTTATTCTGATGGGATTTTTGTCTTGAAACAACTGATAATTGCATTTGCGAGAAGGAATGTGATCTGTGGCTTTCCATGTATTGCTCACTGTATGATGTATGCGTCTTTGTAAATTGTGCCCATGTCATTTGAGCATGTTTTCATAGAGAAATCCCAGCACTTGCAGCCTCATAAGGAGTTGATTGGCTTCAATCTTTTTTTTTCAACAGAGATTTCCTGGTTAAAATTGAAAAGTGTTTCCGCTGTTTTTGAAGTATATTAATAGAGTGTGCAGCAAGTGATACGCTATACTCCTGAATACACATTAAATCACTCTGTGTTGTCCCGCAGTTTTTTTCCCTGAATAAGTCTGTCATTAGAAGCAGTGGGTAACTCAAGTGCGCTCCCAGGCTGCTGACAGTTAACTCCATTTGTTATGTTAATAGATTTAGTTTCACTTTGACAGGACATGATGTCATCGGACTGAAGAAATGAAGAATCATGACTCTTTGACACCCCCTTTTCCGCACTGACCCCTCTATAGTGACATACAGTGCACAGCCACACCTGCTATTCTTCAACTTGTAACCAGCTGTCAGATTTAACTTAAATCTTAAATTGCTTTTTTAATAATCCCAACTCCTCCTTCTAATTTGTATTTTCTCCTTATTCTTCTTTTCTTCTTATCTAAGGCGGAAGCAAAATCCACAGTAATGTCAAAACATTACTGTGGGTTGTGCATATGCACATTCACAAAAGTGCTGCAGCACGCCCCTATGTATTTATTGTTTCCTCTGCCTGAGTCCTATCCAGAGGCCATCTTTCTGTCATCCTTTGCTGCAGTTGTATTCCACATTACCCAAAAGCCCACAGAGGGTAAAGTTGTGTAACAGTTATTCCACAAGGCAATTAAACTTCTGGCTTTCAAATCTTATTTGTGCCCATTTCTATTTTTAAATTTCATCTCAGAATATTCCCTTTCTTGGAAAAGCTGCCTTTCCATGGGTCTCCCTCAGCAGAAAATACATTTCCACTATTCTATTATAGATGTAAATATAATTGAGTTGGTGGAGTCCAATAACATTAAGCGCATGTGGCCGTTTGCCTCTGAAGCATGTCGAAGAACAAACTGCGTTTTAGGTCACCATGGCATACCTGTCAGTTTCCTGCCCTGTTCTGCATTGGACAGTGTGCATGCCGACTCTCTCTCTCTCTCTCACACACACACACACACACACACACACACACACACACTGTTCACAAACCTGGCATGTCCATCAGCTTGCAGTTACGTACATTGTCACATAGACTAACTGCTTCCAGTGCTGTGTTTATTGGCCTGTTACAGGGCTGTTAAACACAATTTTGTGGAATAGCAAACACACGCCCTCACAACCAGAACTTATACACCTGAACTTGTGACATTAAGCACACATACTCTCACTTTCCAGTTTGACCTGTGACTCAAGAGATTTTTTTTTTTTTTTGCTGTTTATGCAACCATGTCATAACCCTTAACTCAAGGTCCTCTCCTCTCCTCTCCTCTCCTCTCCTCTCCTCTCCTCTCCTCTCCTCTCCTCTCCTCTCCTCTCTCTTTATAACTTCTTTTGTCCCACCCACATAAAACAATGCCATGCCACAAAGGACGCTGGACTCCAAACTGAAGTCAGCATAGTTAGAGGGGGCATTTCTAAAAATTTTCTGCTTTCTCATAAATTATTTTTCCTTAATCCAAAAAACATTTGGCACATTTGTCCCATGATTGTCTGTCACTGTGTATATTGCTCTAGATCCAGATGCAGATTAAATAGTCCAAAACACTGATTATTATTAAAATAACAAATTTAGACAATTGTGCAGCCTTGGCAGAGGCAGGCTCTCTTAGTTTTCACTTTTTTTTTGATCATACTTGTTTACCATGTTTGTCTTGGATACATCATTCAGTAACTGTGTTACCCCTGGACTATGTAGATATTCAGATAAACTGTGAGTTCATCAACCTTAGCATGATTAAATCCAGAGCATTGGCAGCATATTTAATGACCAATACACTTATTCATTTGTTTATTATACCACAATTTCCCATGTGAGTCTTTGCCCTCATTTCTTTTTTAGCAGCTCTTTGTTTTAGTGTCAGATATTCATCCATGGCTACAACCTCTGCTCCTCAGGGTTTGGGGTGCCCAGTACACTACTGTCTTATCTTCCACTGTGATCGTTTCCTGGTGTACTGCTGCGCAGCCACCATTGTGTATCACTGCATTTTTCTGTGGTTTTTGAGTTTTTTTATAAGCTGTTACCCAAATGTGGGAAAGGAGAGAAATCCTACTTAAGATTAGTTTTCTATCAACCATATTTAGTCCTGACATGTCGTTGTTTTTTCCATTACATACTGAGGCCATTTGAATCATTTGGATCCTTTTTGCCTTGGAGTAAACATCTAGAAACAGCCGTCTCCATGCCCAGGGAATGCCATGCAATTTTTCAACTTTTTCCTCTGTTGTCATCTGTGAGATTTTATCTGATGATTGTTAGTATATTACTGTGTGATGTGGCAAGACTCTAGCTACCATACACTTGACATCATCTTTGGTTTCACATTGCTATTGGAAACAACAGTGAAGCCTTATAAAGTCATAGACTTAAGTAAACACCATTGAGGGTAATGCATTAGGTTTTTTGTACGCATTCACTATAGCAGTTCTTGTGATAACATATGCCCTAAGTTCACGTTGTTATCTTCTCTGGTATAGTTTTGAACACAACCAATGTTTGAATATGCAACAACAACAAATACTGTTAACACAGCTTTCCCCAAGTCTTAAAAAATATTGAATTTACTTTACTTTAAAAAAATATATCGTGAATATCATTAAAAAGTGTAATACTATCATATAAAGACATACATCTGTACCTTATCAAATGCATACAAAGTAGTTTTTGTCAGTATTTAAACAGAATGAACATCCATCAGTTAACACTGAGGTTAGTGTTTAATATTTTCCAATGATTTTGTGTAAAAGTCTGACTCAAAGTTTGATATATGATGACAGATTTAGTCAACCATCAGACACCGTATAGGAATTAAAATAATAAAAGTAAATGTATTTGGTCATTTAGAGTTTGTATAGTAGCAAAGCCATGTTCTGAAATGACTCATTTGAAACAGCAAATGTTTCAGGATAGGATTACTTTCCTTATTTGTTATGGTTGAACCTAAGTATATATATCTTTACCCATGACAGCAATAAAGTGAAATGTTTCACTTACTCTTTATACAGAAATATATGTCTTCAGGTATTCCTTTGATTATGCAAAAGTTCAAAACATTTTGCTCATAATAATTTTAGTACTAAAAGTTCCATGATAATGTAGGTAGATGATGCCACCTGTAATACAATCGTATTGTATTTTTTGTGTTTTTCTAGGTTTTACTTACTTCCTTATTCTCTCTCTCTTTCTCTTTCTCCCTCTCTCTCTAAGTCTATAGATTTTATCCCACCTATAAGAAGAGTTCATGTGTAAAAATGTTAACTAATGTATGATTAAACCATGGTGTCCAGCAGGAGAGCATTAGCCTGAGGCAGAGTGTTAAAGGTGCAGACCGCAGTCACAGTGTTGGGCCTGGTGTTGGTGCGTGTGTCTGCCTGCTTTACAGCTTAACCCTGTCAGATCTGCTGCAGACCAGCCAGTGTCAGTGGATTTTCATCCTGCGTGCCAGCTCTTAAAAAGGCTAAAGCCTTGTGTGTCAGTGTGCTAAAGTGTTCATATTTCAAACCTCCCTTTGAAGAGCAATCAAAAGAGGAAACAGCATGAGATGAATGTGTAACTGTATCTTTTCTGGTCTCGGTCTCCACATCTCTCATTCGCCGTTCTTTTTCTCTGTCGTTGTTCTTCTCTCTCGACTCCAGTGAAAGCCAGTAGGATTGGGCTCCGTATGCAGGCCCATAGGAGCTTCTCCAACATCTGTGTGTGTGTGTGTGTGCGTGTGTGCGTGTGTGTGTGTGTGCGTGTGTGCGTGTGTGCGTGCGCGCGCATACAGCCTCCTGCTAATATCACACACACACACACACACACACACACACACGCACACACACACACACACACACACACACACACACACACACACAGAGTGTGTTGTAAGTATTTGGCAGCACCTGCTGTTTGCCCCCTGGACCTCGTACTCTTGTCCTTTATGTTAACTGCTCTTTTAAATCAGTGAAGTCCCAGGGCAATGGAAAAAGAATAAAAGAAAAAAATAGAAAAAGCATGCTGGCTCTGACAGGTTTAACACTGCTCATACTCTTACTCATACTTACTGTCTACCTGCTACTGGTTACTGACCTAATGGCTTGTAAACTTAGCTTTTTCAAAGTGTAATACATGGACTGAAATGTGTGATACATTGCAGCTGGACTAGGTGTCAATTCCTTGAAATAAAAAGGATCTCAAAAATGACTTAAGTTAAAGATTTAACTGTCAAAAATCCCTGAAGTTGTAAAAGGTTTTCTGTTACCTAGATATGGTATTTCACATTGGCTTTAAATGGGCATTCAGAGTCTCAAATTTTACTTTTGAAGAATTTGAGGACAAATGCTTCTTTCCAAAGAAACGCAGAAGCTGTAATAAATGTTATAGCACATAGAGAATTGGTTTTATAAACATATTGAGCAAAGTTTAGTTCATCATAGGCGTCATGCAGAACAGCGTAGATTACTGAATGTGAGATGAACTATTTCCATTTTGAAATCAGGGAAAGGTTTATTAAGCATGTTCTGTCTTTTCCAGCAACACCCAATGCTGTGCACACATTCTTTTTTAGCTCCTTACCCTTGCAACCCACGTTGACTCAGAGCTGTGCCCCTTGAGTCCCCTGGCTCACTGAAAATGATCTTGTGAGGTTGACCCAGGTGGCTGGTCAGCGATCAAGTTACACTGAATTGCTAAACATGATTTCATGTGTCCTGTATTTGTCTCTCCAGTTGGAGCTACAGTCATGCTGCGTGTTCCTGCCTAATGACAGCCTCCCCTCCCCGAGCACCATCATCTGTGGTGACATTCCCGGCACTGTCCGCAGCTGGTACCACAACCAGGCCTCCATGCCCGGGACCCTGGTTGTCTGCCTGCCCCAAATCAGTGTCCTCAGTGCTGGGCATAAGTACATGGAGCCGCTGCAGGAGCTCCCCTTTGTGGTCTCCAAGCCCATCTTGGAGGAAGGTAGGTGTTCATTCTGTACTTAACCAAACTTCAACTTAAATTACAACTATTAAAATGCATGGAGAAGAAGAAGACGCACACACACGCACACACATGCACGCACACGCACACACAGTAAAAGCACAAAATAACCTTGTGTGAAAAAGACATAGTTTGAAGAAGAAATGGTGATAGGTTAATAGGTGAAAAATGAGAGATTTAATAAATACATTTCAAACAGTGGGAAAAATCTACCCAAGTCGTCCTACTAATGAATTTGATTTTGCTTTTTTGCTTATTTGCTTTTTAATAATTTAAATTAATGGTTTAATAATAGTCATGGACTGCATAATGTGAATCCATCATCATTATGTCTTTTTCAACACTGAACAAACCTTTGACCCTCCACTACTCATTTACCATGACAAAAGACAAACAAACTTAAGTAGAGCGACTTTGAGAAATAGATCTTGCACATGTGGTTTGCACACCTGGGAGAGTTAATATAAGCAACACTCAGATGGTTGAGCAGTGTTTTCTCTTCTGAAGAAGAAAAAAAAAGAGCCACCCTTCTTTTTTTCTCCCTCAACTCTTCAATGACATCAGCATCGGGCATACAGATTTCAAAAATAGAGGAGAAAGAAAAACGACAGCAAAAACAGTGACATCAGCAGCCTTGTCAATGTTGCCGTTAAAATTAACAACCGGAGCTTTTAGTAATCCATTCCTACACTTTGAAAAGCTCTTCATTACTTATTTTCAGTGCTTTGGATCAAAGCATCCTACACATAATGCAGGGGAAATGTGCTCTTCATGGCACTGTGCAAGCTCACACGTTTCCTTCTCCGTTTGATGGTGCTACATTCAAGTGTTACCAGCGTTGCGTCTGGTCTCAAACCTTCAGCCTTTCTTCTTATTGGGTGTAGAAAAGTTGAAAAGTTCTCTTAAAAGCGGCGTACTTCTCCATAGCGCCATAGTTTTAAGTTTCGATGGTGCTTTCTTTGACATTTGTAGCGGACGCCTTTGGTTTGGAAATAAAAATCGTCTTGTCATGCTTTTGATTAAGATCTTGAAATTTTCCCCTCTGTATTTTCTTGCCTCTTTCTTTATCCTTTCACATGTGATCTGTGCTCTCCCTCCATCCGACAACCCCTCCCAGCTTCTCTCTCTCTCTGGCAATATGTCGGTTTTTCATTCATTCATTCTCTCAGTGTTTCCCACATTGTCTCTGATGTCTGCCCCTAGGTGATGCTTTCCCATGGACCATCAGCCTGAGTCAGTTCAGTGTGTACACCCTGCTGGGGCAGCAAAGAAGCCTCAGCCTACTGGAGCCCATGGGCTGCACCTCCACACTGGCCGTCACATCTCATAAGCTGCAGAGCTGTTCTGAAGGAAGGCACTCGTTTGTAGTCTGCCTTCATGTTGATCTTCAGCCCGTCCACATGAAGTGCTCCAACCCTCAGGTCAGTCACACAGCCCCAAATCCCCTCTAAGTAGTCATTAGAATTACATGTATATTTATACAAATCATCTCCTTGTAAACGTTCCTGAAATATGAACACACAGACGCTGGCAGAAAGATCCTGCTTCTGCATGATTCTCTGATGGAGTTGACTCCTGTAAACAAAGTGTCTCATCATTTTACCTTGTATAATCTGCATGAAAATGGAAGTGTAAACAAGAGAGTGTTGACTTGTTAGTTTTGGTCAAACTCTGTGAGGTTTGAGAGAGGAGTGGAGAATCAGAAGGCTCATTGTCATTGCTTCTTACAGTGTGTTGTTGAACATGACAACTGTGGACAGATTGGAACGCGAACATGTTTGTCCCCTGTTTAGGTCTCTGTGTTGTTTTTCATTGTGCTCTTACATGGATAATCACATTTACATGTACCATTACACATGCTTTGTTTTTGCTCTATTGAATTAGCTGTATCAAATTAGGTTCCTGTCTAAATTGGGGTGACCTTTTGAGTAGTCACACTGTTATATGTCACTAACCACAGTGATGGGCCATGGTGATACTGAAGGCAATTGGTACCAGAAACCAATGAAAGGTCTCAATCTGTTAATGCTGTTTCCCACAGATTAGATAGATATTAAGGCAAATTTTCTTTTCTTCCTTCTTCTCTGTTCCTCCTTTTAATTGGAGTGCCTGTGCTTTGGAGGGCTTATTGCGATTATATGGTGACTCATTATTAGCTTTCAGGTCCAATGAATTCTCTTCTCCTCTTTTCTCTTCTCCTCTTTTCTCTTCTCCTCTTTTCTCCTCTCCTCTCCTCTCCTCTCCCATCTGTTCTCCTGCCATCTTCCTCTGTGTAAACGTCTGCCTGGAGGGGGGTGAGAAGTGAACGCCATTTCAAGTCATGCAGCTGCTCTTTAAGAAGTGCTGCCAGAACCACTCCACCCTCTCCAGAACAAAAGAGACCTCACACTTTGTCCTATATCTCATTGGCATTGCCACTGGTGGGAACATACACAGGGCTGTTACATTACAACACAGGCTTCACCATAAGAAGAAGTTTATCTTTAACACACATAATGTTTGAAAAACTAACAACAACAAAAAAAAAACTGCCAGACCCATTTTAGTTTGAAAATCCTGGGACTATATTTTAGTCCAACTGGACAGAGACTAAGATTCAGTGATATCAGTGATCAGTGATGTTCCAATGATCAGTCCTGACTCAGCTACCAGCACTGAATGCACTGTACAGTCAGTATCATTTTACTTGTGATACTGAGACCAAAGACTAGGATGTACATTGTTTTCATGTCGTATTAGTGTAAATGTAACTGGTGTAGTAGTTGTAGGGAACAGGATTTGTTATACATCATTTCAAATCAGTTCCTTGTCAACAGACTCACTTCTAGCTTTTGGGGGGGCTCTTTTGTTTTAAGTCAAGATTATTTACCACTAACAAACAGTCACTGTGCTGTACTATCTCTTGGCAGAACAAAAGTTATAAGGCCAGGGACGTGGCCAGGAATTTTGGGCCCCATGACAAAAAATCAAAATGGGTATACATACTCTCTGCACGGGTTTTTTGGGGCCCCTGTCAGTCAGTGGCCCTTGGAATTGTCCTAACTTTTCCCCCCTATACGCCGCCATTAGTTAAGGCAGATATGCCATGACCTCTGTCAGGGTTATGGGTACATCCCAGACACATACAGAGGTCTGACAGTATGTGGCTCCTCAACAGGGTCTGGTTATCATATTATCATTACACTTGTGTCATGATATTAATACATTTGAAGTAAACAAGTTTACAAACAAACAGACGAGTTTGGCAACCTAAGGCCTTGTGCAATTTAGTGACATTAAATTAGAATTCCATAATATGAACTATTGAATTCATGGCATAAACACAGGTATTTGTAGAAAATTGAGTCAAATGCAATTTTACATTTTACATATAACAATAGGTAATTTCACTGTGTAATCTATATCTGTTTCTGCATGGATTTTTGTATCCCATGAAATACAAGGATGCAGCTGCAGCTAAAGTAGAAACTTAGACAGAAGTGTCACAGAACCCATCAAGACTAAACTAAGCAATAAGCTGGAGGAAAGAGTGAGAACGAAAAGACCCCAGTTCAGGCACACGTACATGTGTGCGCTCCCATGCACTGAAACCACACATACAGCTTTGTTGCTCTCCAGCATATGTTCTCTTCGTTTTAATGCAGAACACCCACAGTGAACTGTAAGCGGGACACAAGAATGTAGATATTTAATATATGCCGGGAACTGTTTCACCTGTCAATCCCACCAGATATGTTTAAATGAAATGGTTGTCACATCAAAGCCTATATGTGTTGTATTAGAGCACTAAACATGCCTCCAGTATGACTTCTAGCATATGTGTCTTTAACTCATGTGTGTGGGGATGCTGTCAGGTGATGGCAGGAGGTTGGAGTTAGTAGCTGCAGTTCCTGACTACCTTGAAATCACCACACTGACACAATAACAATATGCTTTGATCCTGTACATTTCACTGTACTGCATTTCAGAGAACACATGCATAAGCACACACGTCTTTGCACATGCACATAGAGCATTACCTCACACGCTCAACAATATGTCACTCATGAAGCTTTTGTATAAACTATCTTGAGATAAAGGCACATGAACACTCACAATTTGCATGATTCCCCATCTTTCATCTGTGTGTATTTATGAATGACTGCGGAAGCCTCTGTTCAGTCTCCAGTTTGTACTACCGCAGCCTAGCAGGCCTCCTGATCTGCAGATGACAGCTCTTTGGAGGACCCGGCCCTCCAAATGTTCTGCTCACTTCCCCAAATCACAAACTGTGGAATCTGCATTGTGAGCGCATGTACAGTATGTATGTATGTATGCATGTGTGTGTGTGGGGCCCCAACTGCCCTCTAGCCTGACAGCAGTAGCTGATGTGAACCAAATGACCCTTTCTTCTTCAAAGATCTGGATGTAGATATATCGATTGAGAGAAACTGAGCAATTTTAACTGAGGGAAGATAAAATGGATCACGTGTGGTCTGGATATTAAAGAAGGCATTAATGCAAAAGCTCAGCCAAAAAATAATTTGGGTATTTATTAATCATTTCTGTTCAGAAAACTTACATTCTGAAACACCTTGAACTTCTGTAAGCAACATTCTCTTTTTCCGTTGACTTTACCATACGTAAACCAGAGAAGTCAAAATTCTCAGTTCAGGGTTTTAGGACATAAAACTAAGTGCCTGTCCTACAACCTAACAGTTTGCTAGTGACTGGCACAATGTACTGGAATAAAATGGACATTGAAGGATGAGGTGAGTCATCTCCCCGTGCTTTTGCTCTCTTTATGGATTTTCAGTCTGAGACAGGTTGGAGTCCTTCATTTGAACATGTCTGTGTGGTTGTTAATGCAACTGCTGACACGTACGCACAAATTGATGTCAACACAGAGGAACTGAAAAAGAAGGATTGAATGGATTGTGTCGATAGGTCGGCTCTGTTGTCGCTGGTACGCAATCCAGCTGTTTGAGCTAGCTGCAGATCGATAATGGTGAATCCCTACATAAAGCCATCATATAAACTGAAAGAGGTGCTGAAACATAGCTCACGAAACAACACAACACAATTTTTAATTTTAATTTAATCGGATTCTCATTTTCTCCATCTTTACTGTGTTCCTCCACATCTGCCGCTCAGTGCAGCAGGCTTTGTTGTGCTTGGTTGGACTTCCACAACCAAGGCTCTTAGAAGAGGGAGCATGGAGCCATATCTCTCCTTGCTGGCAGTGCACTTCCATTGCGTATGGCAGACAGCTGTTGGCCTTGTCTCTGGACGGCTGCTTGATTGGCGTTAGCAGCTCTTCCTGGACATATTTGAAATGGCCCAGCTGTAATGTATTGCACCGTTTTTTATTTGATTTATGCTTATTTATGGAGGGCCTCCCTGTAATGCGTGTGCTAACAGGCTTGCATGTGTATGAGCGAGCAAGAACGAATAGAAATGAGTTTGGAGTGGAGAAAGCTTTTTTGTGTCTGTGCACCTTTACATGCGAGGGAACCACAGTAGTAGGGGTGTATGTTTGGGGGGGTTGGAGGGGGTCTGGGTGTTTGGCTGCAGGGCCGAAGCATTTGAAATCCAAAAATTAGCTCACCGTAAAAGAGTGTTGCATTTCTTCCTCTCCTCTTTGAAAAGCATTGAGTGAATGCATGGATAAGTGAAAGCATCACATCACATTCCCCTGCTTTGCCCTCATGTTTTCCACTCTTGTTTTTGGCTTTGTTGTTGTTTAAATCTAAGGCCTCTTTTCATGTGAGCGCATGATAAATAGTTGAGAACGCTTGACACTGAGCCTTCACTTTTTCCTAACTGCGGTGAGTTTTTCAGGGGAAATCGATGACACAACTTAACTTTCCTTTGTGGGTGTTTTGTTGTTATGGATAACAAATTTGTACGGTGAAGCATGTGTGCGAGTATGCTGCGCCTTTCAAATAATCACCCATCCAGTGGAAACATGAACAGGGGTTATGCGTTGCGCTTGTGAAAAGAGGCCCCTCTGAATGACAAGTACAGAGTCTGAAATAGTGTTTGAGAGTTAGAGAGTGAAAGGAATGGGAATGGATAGGATTCCATTTATGGCAAATGTTTCCTCCTCCTTTCGCTCCTCTCTCTCTCTCAACTTTAACTAGGTTTAGTGTCACATAACTACATAGCTGCCAAGCAAAATCATGCTAATGGCCTCAGAAGTCAGATCTACATGAGAACTCCCAAGTGCAGCTGTTTGAGTCAGACCTTGGCAAAAAAAAAAAAAATACAGTTGAATCTGCTGTCAAATATTAAGACTACTTGTGGTGTGTTAGGTTTATCTTTTAAGGCACTCCATTGGCACAGTACGCTCTATATACTGAAATGGTAATCATACTGCCGTTGTCAGTTTGTGCGCGCAGATCTGTCTACATCGGTATAATTTCAATAGTAAAAGTAAATTGCTTTACATTATAGTTTTCCTTGCATTATATTACATCCGATTATATTTGATCCCAGTCAATTTTAACATTCTATATTTTCGTTTTGTGAACTAAACTACTCTCTGGTTCCTCCTCAACTGTCACTCACCAGGTTCAGCTGTTGTATGAACTTCTCCTGAGCTGGAGCTCTACATGGGCTCGTCTCCAGAGGCACGGCATTGTGCGTCAGACCTCCAGCATCCCAGAACCCCCTGCTGGTGCTGCACCATCCTCGCCGGTTCGCAGCAGTGCAGGCACAGCTCTGCCAGACACCAGCACCTGCAGCCCCTCTGCAGATTTTGGCTCGCCCACCGAGGTCAGACTTTTTTTGTCTCACATTTTTATTTTAAGAGTTATCAAAATCATCTGCACATCTAAGACACACACTAAAAAAATAACACCGCAATCATTAATTTGCCCTTGCAGTGAAATGCTGTAACAATTGTGTTCAGTCAATCATTCAGTGAACTTTTTGTCACTGCTGAGGCTGAGCGACTACACCCTGCAACCTCCGAACTATCGGTCTGTTTTCATAACTACGATGCCGTGAGTCATACAATGACACATGCTGTTTAAGCCTTTGTTTTATATACAGTATAATTCTGCTGATGATTTATGATTTTTTACCATAGTTTTTATTGTTATGAGCAGTTGAGTCAGTGCTAACATGTGCGTTTGTGTTTCGTGTTTTGTTTTGGGAGAATTTTCAAGGCTGGAAAAATCTGATCACTGCTGGTGTTGCTTTTCGTTTTTCTCACTGAGAGCAGATAGCCCAGATAGGCTGTTAGTTCTGTTTGATTCGTGTGAGCTGGGGTTTGATTGAGTATAAACCTGCCCCATCATTTAGAGAAAACAATAACCTGTATTTACATTTTGTCACTCATATAGAATATCAAACCCAGAGAGCGAAGTACTGTGGCATAAGCAGGCACGTACAAAGTCAGTGGAGAAAATTACAGTCAGTGTTTTGGGGGCTACACCCCATGTTGATGATGAGGCTTACCCCATTCTTGCATAATGTGGCAGGTGTTTTTTTCCCTCCTGTCAATTATTCCACAGTAGCAGCAATGGTGACAAGCTGTGGGTCCATGGCCTTGGGGCCTTAGCCACTAGGGCCTTGTGTAATACATGTATGCTCATGTAACATATGAATATAGGATGCAGACAAGGATGGTGTTGATATGTGTTTATGTTGTTAAGCAGTTGCAGCTAGTCCAGGGCATAATTCTCTATGACCACCAGGGCCCTCTCTGCAATGTGAGGTCCCTTTGGATCACATCAAAATGTGTTTATGTTTGCATTCACACTTAAGTGTTTCATTTATCAGAGTCCAGTAGACTGTGCTTTTTTCCAGTATGCATATGCATGTTGTGTTGTGTGTGTCATGACAGTGAAGTGAAGCCACCATAGAGACAGCTTTCAGTGTGGCAGTGAAGGCCCTGTGGTGAGTGTGTTTCCTCTACAGCAAGGCCCCAGTGACCCCTGCCTGCTCGTCACTGTTTAACTAAGCACAAACACTGGTAGAAGTGTTTAGTCCTCTGGGAGGCGAGTGATTGAGCAAGAACGCAGGAGTTGTTTGAGAAGCCTCAGCAGTAGTGGTAGCAGTCAGTCCTCAAGAGCGCTGCCTCCCCGCCCTCCTGTCCTGCTCAGTCCCAATCTAGCATTTCCTTCCTCCTCTGCTCTTCATTCAAACCAATATTCACATACAGAGTATTTAGGCACCGATGCAACAGTGTTTATTCTGACACTTGTTTCTTTCATGCCACTCTCGTCACCATAGTCATCATGTCTCTTTCCTCACATGTTGCTTCAGTCCTAACAACCTTCTCTTATAAACTTGCTGATGCTGATTCCTGAACCTGATCGTATCTGACCTGACAGGAGCTTGACCACCACCAACTGCGACACGTGAAACACAGACCCCTCTAAAAGCTCAAACCAGTCACAATAATAACCAACTCTTATAATGATGTCAGACCTGATGCACACTTCACTTGAGTATTTGATGTCACAACTTGATGGGAATAGTCAAGTCTCTGCAAAATGATTTTACACCATATTTTTTTTCTTTGATCTGATAGCCTTCCTTTGCACTGCAAACTTCCAGTTGCCTCAAACCCCTTCTCTTTTCCCACTCTTCTTTCATAATCTGCTTTTCCCCCCATCTTTCTTTGACACTTTCCAGCCTGCTGTTGTCTTCCAATGTTTGGGTCTCCCTGATGAGCAAAGACAAACTCTACAGAGAAAATAAACCCGGATCCTCAGCTCGTTTATAGCGCAGAGGCCCAGGAATTAAATTGTATACTTTACAACTTGGCCTGTGGAGGTGTGGGAAAATAGCCCCCTCTTAGAATGTGTGTGTGGCTGTGTGTATGCGTTTGGGGCCCCAATCTGGCAGCTCAGGAACGTGCCAGAGCCCACCTCTACCTACACCACATCAACACATCTGTTCCTCAAGGCCTCTCACCTTGATGGGGGGGCTCACCGTTTAGCTTGGAGAGCTGCATCAACAGTGGCCTCTGCAGCCACAACTGGTACTTACAGGATGTTGTCACATTAAATTCTGTTAAGTTCCCAGGCTATGCAGCATAAGCTCATAGAGAAAACATGACCAATGTATGCCTCATGCAACAAACAAATTATTAATTTAATACAGTCCATCATGAATTTTGTCTGTTTTATAACCAAGGAGACACTAAATGTTGTTAGCATTAGGGCAAAAATAAACCCAGTCATGCTAAACTATGAGGTCTTGTTTTCTAACTTAGAGTCACATGCACATTCACTAAATAAACACACTCGTCACAAAAATAAACTTTTCTACCTTGCCAGACAGTCACCTCAGGACTAAGTGTTGTTACCCGGATGCCATCTCACATGACCGTATCTTTCAGCAGGCATATCATACCAGCCAAAGTAGGATTGAGCAGCCAAAGTAAATGTAACAGTGGGTTTGGTAGAGATTTTTATTGCATCAAAATATAACTAAAAAATTTTTAATAAGAAATAATATGTTTAGAGCTTAGAGGTAAACCATTGTGATGAAATACAGTTACAGTACATTGATTTAGAGCCAATAACAAGGTCACGGTTCCTCACTTCAGCATATTAAAATTGTTTTACGTTTCTCTAATTCTAAAAAGGGTAAGTTGGTCTTTTTGCTCTCTGTGGTAACATTATATGACACAGAGCTCCAAAGTTCTGGATGAGGAAGTAAGAACAGTCGCATGTTCGATGCTCCCATGTAACCACACTACAGTACACAGTGGGCTTCCCACTGTGCCAGCGGCTGGCTCCTGTTTCCACACATGACATTATGGAGCCTAATCCTACCAAGTGGCCAGAACTGTAAACTAAATAGTCCTAACCACACACACACACGCACACACACTCACACTCACTCAGAGTACTGTGTTATGACTCCAACTCAAGAACAATTAGTCCTCAAATGGCAGTTGACATCAGAATATCTCTCATTGAGACTGACTGAACACCATTAGTACTTGGCTCATATTACTCACTGCCACTCACATTCATTATACACACAGTGACACACACACACACACACAAACTTGACTGCTTGGTTTCATGGAATCATAAAATGAGGTACATAATTGAAATAAATGCTTATTCTGGACTGATAAAGTGAATTTGCATTGCATTGTTATTCTCATGTTTTCTTTAAATGTACAGCATTTACAGGATTCATCATTTTCAGGTGGTATAAAGATGTATATGATATGATTTGTATTGCTGTTTGAGCTGCCCAGTCCACCTGTCTGCTGAGCTTTCAGTCTCCCCTCAGCATCCTTCAGTCTAACTTCATGCTTGTGTTTTTGTTGTTTCCCTTTTACTTTTACATTTTTGATCTGATGGATTTTGGATCTTAAATATGTGAAGCACATGTTTTCAACATACTGTAAAAAACTGTTTGATTTCTAAATTCTGGTGTGAGAGCTGGTGTATATGTTTCTCATCAATATCTTTTGATTCTCACATGCTGTAAAGTGGAATCTACTCTTGTATTGGTATCATCCTCATTTATTTATACTCCCTCACTTATTTATTTATATTCATTCGTTATTATGGAGCTCTGCTGTCATCCACCCTCAGCTACACAAATGAATTAAATTTGCAAAGTGGTGTGAGGCCCTCATCACTCCCCCCAGTTGTGGAGAGGGGACATAATTCACTCATCTGGATCCTCTTTAAGACACTGTAATCAGCCCGGCAGCTGTGTGCTTTCTAATTGAGATGGTTGATAACCACCTCACCAACCACAGCCAGGCTCGATAACCCCGACACAATCTATCATTACCACACTGCAGTGGGAGAAACTGCGGAAAAAGTGAAATCCTGCAGTGCTGGAGCTGCAAATTGCCATATTGTCTGAGTCAACTGTGCAGATATATATTTGGAAAACAGATTTACCAGGAAGAGAGTGAGAGAAATAATGAAATGTCCCTAGTGCTTCGCCAAACCCTTAGTAATGAGATGAGAGCTCACAGAAGGCAGTCTCTTCTGCCGCATCCTGCTTCCCTCCACCTCATCCTGCCACCTCACCACCCATCTCCGGTTTTCACTTCTCATTCTCTCCCTGCCTGCAAGACATTGTGTCCTGGCACACTTGAGTGAAAGCGGGCTGTGTGGATGCTGGTGGCTTAGTTTGGGGTGAACACCAGTGACAGGCCCAGACAATGGCCCATTTTCCCCCCACACAGCTCAGCTCTGCTCACCAGAGTTCTGTTCACCAGACACTGATGTCATTTACTCTCCAAAGGGCTTGATCGCGGGTGGTTTCTTTGTTATGGCTACATGCAACGCGACAACACGTTCAAACATACTTGTGCGTTCGCCAAACATATGGTGAAACATGCACACAAGCAGACAGACAAACAAACAGATACAAGACAAATATACTAGTTCTTATGGTAAATTTTAAACTGTGCTAGTGTTTTTTCCAAAAAAAAAATCGAGTGTGTCATTTAACTCACATCTTACTAACTACAATGCTTAAGTTTAATATTCATTCACAAACTTTATTATACAAATTGGTACTTCAGAATATTTTTTGCCTTCTGCGTCACATGGCGTAACCATCCTTTTGGCCTACACTGAACGGGTCTTGTTTTGTCTCCATAGGGTGATTCCAACCCTGCTGCAGACAACAGTCCGTTTGCCGACACAGTGACTTTGGAGCAGAAAACGAGCAGCATTGGTGGAACCAGTGGGAAGGTCAGCCTCTGGATGCAGTGGATGTTACCCAAGGTCACTGTTAAACTGTTTGCTCTTGACCCAGCTGCCAAAAAGACAGGTACATCAACACTCACATAATAGTCGTCTCTCAGTTAGTGCATACGTGGTGAATTTTAGTTGATTGTCCATATCGTTTTTTTCTCTCTAAATATTTAGCGATCATTTGCTTAACTTAACACAACATAATTTGTAAGTGTCTGTGTTCATGGCAAGGGATGCAGACATATGAAATATCCAATTAAGAAGTTGTAAACATCACAAGCAGTGGCAGTAATTATGATATGAATTTATAAATTTGACTTAAAGACAATGGAATAATGCTTTAAAAGGGGCACTAGTTTAAGTTCCCCTTTTAGTTCAATCTGTGTTTAGTGTAACTGAAAAAAGAAAGCCATTTTCCAAAACTTGTTCCATCAGCATTATAACTAATCAATCCCTGCCTTCTTTCTTATTCAGTTATTAAACACTCAAACGGAAAAGCAGCTGGGAAGGAAAAGGGATGAGAGGAAAAAAAAAATAAATGGGTGATGATTCCCAAGTGAACTGCCTTTTGTCCCCTTCAGATTTAGAGTGATGAAAGGCAAGTTTTACCTTTAATTGGTGACTGGAATATTTACCATCTGCCAACCAGATCACCCAGTTTATGGTCTTAAATAGTGGAAATGGAATGTATTGGCGGACCTCACAGAGATGGTTTGACTTTGACACATCTTAAATAGGCATTACGTTGGATTCTGGCTTAATATGCACCATCTGAGTCGCAAGATGAACTAACCACTGGATGTTCTGGATTTTTTATGCAGCACATTAAACATGTTGTTGAAAATAAGAATAATGTGTATGCATGCACAGATACCCCAAATCACAGTAGATTATTTAAGATAAGTATGCCACAGATGGAGTGTGATTGCAGGCAATCTGCTATGATGTAATATTTTTCAACTGCAAAGGAAGTGTCTTCCTTGGAAAACGTAAAAAAAGATATTCCAGATTTCGTATTTATAGGTTTTAATATAATACTATTATATGTTGGAAGGTTAGCGGTAGAAATTCAAGCATGTGTCTCCAAAGGCTTCGCTAAAGGCTCAAATCAGTGGTGCACTTTTCTTCTTTCAAGATGAGCCATTTAAGACGGAGGGACTAAGGGTTTCCAATGCTTTTACCGGGTGGGTTTCGAAAACTCATACATCAACATCAACACCATGCTGGAGACTATGACTTTTTGAGTAACTTGGGGGAGTTTTTTCCACACAGTATCCACAATAAAGCTAACAGGACTTGTGTTTCAATATTAATAAGCCATTAGGAACTGCTGCGTTTCTCAGAATCACCACAAGGCAACAGTACAACAACAACAACCATAGTTTCACACGCATGAAGTTCATTTTCCCAAGCAGGTCTGTGATTGTGGGACTTTCTCAGTGGAAACAATGAGAGAACCAACAGTTAAGCTCAGCAGCTTGGTTCAATGCAAAGTAAATCAGTTCTTCTATAAAGTTTATTCAGTTTGCCTGCAGTGGGTGGGATTGTTTGCACACAAGGTACATGGAGTCACACACATAGAATTTTTATAATTGCGTGTGTGTGTGTGTGTGTGTGTGTGTGTGTGTATGCACACCTGCATTGACACAATATGAGTATGTGTGCATACATAGATTTCCTGCCTTAATTAGCTTAACTCTGGTCCAGGTTCAAAAACACACTGTGCATGCTCTGTGCGGAAACTGCCCAGAGAAGCTGGATCAGGGCCACAGGTAGGACCTGGCCAGGGTTAGCTACAGTGCAGGTCCTTGCCCACAGAAATGAAATTCACACACACAAACTTCCTCTCCTGACGTCCAAGTTCAGCTGTACCTCCTGTTTGCCAAGTACAAGGGCAACTAATGTCCATTCTAAAAGGAGAACAGAGACAGTCTTTCTGGGCCAAAACATTACAAACTCAGTGAATAATTGTTACACTGTGACATAGATCATTGAATTAGGAATGCAGGAAACATGATTTTCTTTTCTCTGTGTCTCTGTCAGAGATCTGTGTTGTCGGTGAACTGGAGGACCTGAGTGCCTCTGTGGACGTCCAGGATGTTTATACGAAAATCAAATGTAAAATCGGCAGCTTCAACGTGGATCACTACAGACGCAGGTAGAGTGCATCTACTACAAACACATGCACACATTTTTCCGTTTTTTTGCTACATTAAGGCTATCAACAACCAATTCATATTTTCATTGCGACGCACGTGTTGAGTGACCTGGTTGTCAAGTGGTTAGCGACCATACTTGAAAATGCAATAAAGTGCATCCCTTTGATATGATTCCCGGATATATCTGTCCACAGACAGATGACACATATAATCATCTTTACTGGAGCATTTCAGTCCATCACTCTGATAGTTCCCTGTACAGAAGGTGTCTCCTCCATCCCTTTATGCCATGATGACACACACACACACACACACACACACACACACACACACACTTGCAAAATCCCTGGCCGTGCTGTTGTGGCTGGTAATTGCATTACACTGGCTGATGGCCTGCTGCCCCCGCATGTCCATGAGTCCACGAATCTACACACACACACACACACACACGCACACACACACACACACACTTCGACCACCAGTACCACTATCGTCTGTTTCCACTTGTGCTGGTATCAGTGATTTTTCAGATTATCACCTCGGTGTCATCGTCTTTTCAGCCAGCTGTTGTGGCGGGGACCACAGATTAACAGACAGATGGACCAACAGACTAGATGGACGGGTTGAGCAGACTCGGGCTGGCCCAGCTCTGACTCACAGAGCAGAGGAGTTCAGTCAGTCAGTCAGTCATTTTCTCTCAGCCTGCGGTGTCTGAAGCGATTCACAGAAACATTAACACGTTGTTAGGGGAGGAAAACCACCGGGCCATGTTCCACTACATCTTTATGGTAATCTCTCCTCACGTCAAGCTTCAGTCAAAACGGTGTAATTTAGCTCTGGGTTCTGAAATTCTGAAGGCACATAGTGCAGCATAGTGAAACTGTAGCTGTGACTAATGATGATTTTTTTTTCCATGCCCCCCCCCACCCTCGCCCTGCACACACACACACACACATTCTTGCCATTAATTAGAGTGGCCTCATTTTCAATATCTAAATCCCTCTTTTCCCCTCTGCATTTCTTTCTTTTTGCCTTGATCACATACATCTGTGATAGAGTCAGCAGCTCCAAGTGTGCGCTGGGTACGTGCCTGAGGTCTTGTTCTGTTGGGAAGAGCCCACTTAGCAGGAGACAATTCTCCATGTCTTAATCTGAGGAGATAATGAAACGGCATTCTAGCACCCCACCATGTTGCATCCAGTGAACCAGAGAGTGTTTCTAAACATTCTCAGGTCTGTACAGAACAGACATGTTGCTTCTCTGATTGAGCCAGATAGTGAAAGATAGAAATTGACCTCTCGGGCCCTGCACCATTATCGAACCCCATCATTAGCAATCGATGGTCTGACCACTGATTTGATAATAGAAATTGCTTCTGATTTGCTAGATTTTAAAATCACCTGAGCTCGGTCTGTGGCATTTTAGTTGGGGGCGGTGTGGGAGTCGGGCTGTGTCTTGGCTTTGAATCCGACTGTCTAGCAGACTTCTCAGACCTCCCTGTTTCCCTGTACTCAGCTGATTTACAGTCTGTCAGGGTACATGTGATTCATGCAGTATGGAGTACCACACCAAGCCAGGATAATGTCAGTGATTAGACAATTTTAGGGTGTGAAGGTGTTGTGGGTCATATCATACAACTCTACTCTTACAGGTGTGTGTCCAATTGCCTCTGAGAGAGCGCCAACTGTGATCTCTTTAGTAGACCTCTGTGCCTTCTTAAATAGATAATGAGTCAATTTTCCCATTTCTAGGTTATTTCAGTATAATGTGCATTTAACAACGTGTTCTCAACACGCTTTAACCAACCAAAGTTCTGGCAGCAGAGACATGCTATCATTCGAGCCAGGTTACAGTCATGGCTGTTTAGGACGCAGTGGAAGACCTCTGGGCTACTGGCCCACTCTAATCTGTATCATCCACGTATACAAGGGAGTCCACAGAGGTTGGAGTCCATATTAATCATTCTGAACAGATAATTGTTAGGTATTTCATCACCCAGCCCAGGTTATTTGTGTGCAGTGGGTCAGATTAAATCAAGCTTGACAGAGAAAATGTTTCATCTGGTCTCAGCTATCTCACTTATGGAAAATGAACGGAAAGTTAGATGGGGAGGCAAATATGGGACATAAATATATAATGGAGTGCCTGGTTGTATCAAAAAATAGGAGGACAAGAAAGGGTGGAGGACGTCAAGAAAATGACAGAGAAGACATTCTCAAGGAATACAAAATACTATCATGGAGCAGAGGATAGAAATTAAAGAGAGATAAAGATGCAAGGGAGTGGTGGGGTGATTGTAAACCCCATGGCGGCTGTTTTCTTTTGGAAGGTCTCCTCATCCTGAACATCCAACAGCTTCTTCATGCTTTAGCCAGGTCTTGCCTAACAAAGGTGCTCCTTGTCCAGTTCTGAAATGCAGGGATGCCCCCCCTCCCACCCCCAACAGAGGGGAGCTGGTGACAGTTCAGCCTCAGTTGCTCCAAAGAGCATCTCACACAAATTGAAGCTGATGTCTTCCAGCTGTTTTGCAAATGGCTGGGAGTGAAGGATGACTGGATGGGAGCAAAGAGAGAGAAGAATGATGAGCTGTGGGGGGTCCATATGTATGATTCATTCATACAGCCAAGTGGCGAGATTACTATGCACACATAGGCACATACACACAAGGGCTGACATACACGCGAGATAATGATACATGAAAACGAACGGGAACACAACTCAGCCAGCTCCTCACTCACTGAACTTGTAGTGCCCTGTTGGGGAGTAGTTAAGAGGGGGTGACGAAGAAACAGCACAGATGGTGTCAAACATTGTCACTGAGTGATTTTTTTTCTGTCATACATGATTTGACGTGCATGAATGTTTACATACTGTACGTTTTGTCTTTCTGTAGTGCGTGTGTGTGGGTATGGGAGGTGTAATATTTGTGTCTGTCTTCATGTTAACTACTTTTGATTTCTGCTTTATAGGTTCTCCCTGCAGTTTATGGATGGCCACTAATGGAAGTCTAAAGCTACTAATTTACCTAGGCAACACATTATCTTTGCTTAGAAAAATTCCCCAAGTTATTACACATGTTTCATTTTTACTACCATGTCCCAGCATTATCTAAAGTTTCAAAGAACCTGTCATTTTATGCATGTTTGGGTGTATGGCTCAGGGCTGCTGACAGTTTGATAAAATGTCAGTATTAGTCTGTGGTTCACTTATCTAAATGTATGTTTGTAAGTACTGTTGCCATTAAAAAGATATGATCACGCACTGCCACAGCGGTGTGAGTAATACCAGATGCCCATTTTCAGTTTGCCCTTGTCTGTCTCTCTAGGCCAGGGCATGACTGGCTCTCTGGCCACTATGAAGGAGTCATTCTACAGTGCCAGGAGACAACAGTGGTGAGGCCTGTGCCTGTCCAATAGCAGCCATAGCAGCCTTAAGCCTTTTCATACTGTGCCTCTGCCATTCTGCTCCTAATCAAAGTTCCTTATCACTGCTGATGCTGGACAGACAGGACAATAAAGAAAGTTAGGATTTAGAAATTCATACTAAATGTTTTGGCTGGAACTCTGGAATCGAAATAGAAAATGGAATATTACTGCAATTAGATTCATCTCCCCTGTCTCTCCGGTGGCTAAACAATCATACCAAACAAAATCTGGTGACAACTGTTCCTGTATGCGTACTATTTATAGTGGGTTCCAAAAACTTGGTCTTCTTCGTCTGAATGGTCTTCTCAGACTTTTGGACCCCACTGTTGGTGTGGGAGGAGACTCTGATCGAATCTATTCTCTTGTTGATAAAATCTTATTCTGATGATGGTCTTATACTGGTACCTGCCAAATTCCAACGGTCAAATAGTGAGATTATATAGTTTATATGATTTAAAATGTCCTTTTATACAGTTAAACACTTTTAATCTTATGTGTAAATGTCTTCTAACTGTATTTTTTTTTTTTATTTAAATCATCCTAGAGTGAAGCAGATGTTTTTGTGTTATTATTGCTGGATAGTATAAGACCATTTCTCAGTACTGTCGCTGGTTCAAGCTGGTGCGACTTCCTTTCACTTTTAAAATTTAAACTCTAAAATTACCCAAATCATTCTCAATTTTCATGCTCTTCCCTTTTGTCTATTTTCTTCCCTTCCTTTTCAACACCTTCAATCATCTCGTTCCCCACTCCCTGTGACTTCCTTCCATCCCTGTCCCTCTCCTTGCCTCCAGTATGGAGGATGGTGTTCGGAGTTCAGGCGGCTGTGGAGGAGTGGTCCTCTCTTGCACTGACAAGCTGAACAGACGCACTGTGTTGGTTCGACCAGTCAGCAAGCAAGACTCTATCAGCCACTTCTCTGGCTTTTTCCCCTCTGTAAGAATCCATTTCTCCTTTTTAGTTCATTCTGCTTATCCTCCATCAACAGTGCTTTAAAAGAAAGGTGATGTTTACTACTCAGAAATGTTTGATAAATCCTATGAGTTTAAGCTGTTATAGTGTTGCTTTGAGTTTTTAAAAAAATGCATTTAAAATACATTAATTACATAGCGTCTTCCAAATGGACCCGTTATGTTTTGTTTTTAGCTGTTTTTCAGTTTTTAATTATCAGATAATACGTCCACTGTTACAGGAAGATTTTTACAAAATTTGTAGTGTTCAGAGCAGATCTACCTTTCTTTTAATCATGCAGTAGTTAGATGATTTGTCTTGAGAGCTATTTAGTGATTTCTTTTCTCCAGATTTTGCTTTGCAAATCAGAAAAGTTGGCTATTATCACTATTTGGGTTTACAAAGGGGGCTGATATGATTATGAGATCTGAACAACTGCATTTAGTCAGTAGCTTCAGTTTGGCTTTTGTAGATTGCTATGTGTGATTATACTGATGAGTAGTGTGATTTGTCCTGTCTCATCACCGAGCAGACAGCAGCCAAGGTACTGGAGGGCTCTCACCAGCAGCACGGCTTCCTGTCAATCACCTACACTCAAGCTGTCACCAAAAATGTCCGTCACAAACTCACCTCTCGGTCTGAGCGGCCAACACGCGGCACTGCTACTGTTGCCAGCCAGCGGATGACCACTGATCCTCTGGCAGACAGCTCACCTCAGTACCTCAGAGAAATCCTGCTCACTGCCCAGCCCTTTGATGTGGTGCTGTCATGTCCCTTATTGGCAACCATAGCTGGGGTGTTCCAGGTAGACAGTCAGCTTTATTAACTATGTAGTAGCTAATGGAAAGTTAACAGCAAAAAGAAACTGTTTTTAAATAGGTTTGTATTAGTGGTAACTGAAAGCTGAAATTCTAGAATAACTTTTCATCTTTACATTTTCAATGTACTAGCTTAATATTTGATCAGGATATATTGGCTTATTTATTATTGGAGCGATCCAATAAACAACTAGTTAGTTATGATACACATCTGAGGAATTTCTTACTTATACTTTTGACTTGCTGTTAGGCTATTGTACCAAGACGCTATAGAGAGCGTGGGAAGTCAGCAGGCCAACCAATGAGAAGCCACACACTCACCTCTCGGTGTTTGCCTCTCATCTACATCAACACCAGTGTGATCAGGGTCTTCTGTCCTGGAGCACAAGACACAGCATCAGGTCAGAGAAATACTGTTCTCTTTTCAAAGTACACTTGTGTACACATGGTAATACTTAACAACAGTAAAACAGTATTATGTCACAGGCTGTGTTGTGGAGACTTTAGGTCTGTGGTGCCTGTATGAAAGTCCCTGTCATGGTTGACAAGACATAGCAGAGACACCACATTATTGTGGTATCATGCCGAGACATTTGCTAAATAAATATATTTGACGCAGGGAAGAGCCAACAGTTTTTTATATGTGTGTGTGTGTGTGTGTGTGTGTAAACAGGCCAGATTGATATATGTTGTTTGTCTGCTGGTTGTGCTGTAATGACTAATAGTGGAGGGCTTTTAGGTCTATTTAAGGTTCTGAGTGTGTATGCATTCATTTGTGCATGTGTATGTATCTGTGTCCTAGTGGGTCCCCCTGTGAGACAAGAAGACACACTGGTATTAAAGATGGGATCCCTCAGCATGGCTCCCCAGGCTGATAACCCCCTGACCCGCACTGTGCTGCGAAAAGACATCTACCAGTAAGACACAACTCTCTTCTCACTCAAAGTTCTCCACTAAATTGATGTTTGGGTTTCTGTGGTTGACAAGGAAATGAATATTTTCTGTTTTCAATATAAAAGCAAAATTATAAACAGCAAAAAGTGGATTTATGGCTTTGTTAAAAAGGAAGGTGTTATTTTTAGAATAAACCTAATTCATACAAAACAAGTTTTTTTTCCATCTGTGGATGCTTTACTTTGAGTAAGATCAAGATCATTTCTAACCATGTGCAGAATATGCCTCACACCTGTCCTGCTAAATAAATCTCATCAGACTTCATCAGAGCACTTGCTCTGTAACACCTTAGATAAACGGTGCATAAATTAAATGTAACATATGTCTCACCTTTACTCACACGCCTCAAAACATGTTGCAAAGCAAGTATTGTTATTGTGTATGTGCCTGTACATGAGTACACATTCATGCCTGATGTTTCTGCCTCATGGGAGATTTGTACGGCACAGTAAATGATAGCGCTTCATTGTGGTGAGGCTGCCCCTGTAATGACAGAGAGCAGTGAGTGACACCTTGGGGCACTGCGTGGCCCTAAAGCTGAAACACAAAACTGTTGACACAAGCCTCCCTTGCCATGTGGATCAAAGCTGCTCGACAGGGAAAATCTGGACTTCTGAGGGAAATAGCTCAGTGCAAAACACATTTCCCTACTATAGGCAACTAAGAGAATCTGGATTGTGTCATAACTGCCTCAAAACCGCAACCCCACATCGTGTGTGTGTGTGTGTGAGAGAGAGAGAGAGAGAGAGAGAGAGAGAGAGAGAGCATTTGTGCGAATGGGCAGATATGGAGCTGGCAAACACATGTAATGAGGGAGATAAAAGTGGTGCCTAATGCTTTGTGCAGCTGTGAGTGAGCTGACACAAGATGTAAAATGCAGAAAAAAGAAGAAAGGAGAAAGGAAGGTGGACAACAAAAGAGAAGGAGAGGCCGCTTGAGGCGTCATTTCTGCCTTCAGTTAGTGGACGTGTCGTATGAAGGGAGACTGCATGGAGCAGGGTCCAGGCATATGGGCAATGTGTAACCAACAAGGCAAGACTGAGAGAAATACCACATTCTTTCCAACCTCGTCCAGATTTCCCCCAGAGTACCCAAGCTGTCTTCCTCACAGTCTCTCATTTACTCGTTTGATGTACTGGAGAAAGGAATGTATTGATCAGTAACCATAGCTACTGTTGTGCAGGGACTTTTGAGGGGTAATTTTTATCCCCATGAGTTTCACACACTGTACCCTGCTGAAGCCTTTGATGGTTGTTTTGGTGCGAGTCAGTGCAGCTAATAGGTTTTAACTGCTCAGTTACCATGGCAACTCTAGATCGATTTACATTGTTGACATGTTGGCCTTGTTGTTATCACCTCAAATGATAAATTATGTTCTTGTGGGCATGGAAAATTTCGCCGGCAAAAAACAGTTTAACCAGCCATGCAATTTCAACTCGTGCTGGCCAGTAATGTTCTGTCTCTGGTAGTTACAGGATTGGTGGCTCTGTGGCTTTGGTGCCCACATTCGATTGCATCGCACAATGCTAAGCCCAGGCTTGAGTACATGCACAACACCGTGCTCCGTGTGTTGCCCTCCACGTGTGCAGGTGTAGAGTATGCTCAGTCAGGCACACATACTCGTTACACATTAATATCACAGTGCTTAGAGCCACATGTTGTGCATACATACACAAAATCCACATGTGCATGCTCTGTTGCAAACACTTGCAGTGGGCATGGCTATGTGTACAAACACACCCACATTCATTCACCCCCTTAACCTCTGCACACAGAAGCCAAAAGCCACCACTTCCCTCTCTGCAGCGAAACCCAGGAATTATGTCAGACCACTCTCTGTGTTCATCCTTCCACTCTGAACCATGCATTATCCTCACCACCTTCCCTGTTCACTTCTGCCCTCCAATTTAGGTTGATCACACTTCTGAGTCACATGGTTGAAAAGAGGGACTAGTTGCCATACTATTACCAAACCCTGTCATGTGCTTTATGTGTGCCAAACTCTACTGTGTGTGCTCCCCCAAGTTGTAGAGAGAAAATCATTGTGAGAGCCTATAATCAAGCAAACCAGTTTGTGTTTACAATCTATAACCAAATGTGGCTACAGGAGGAAATTGTGTCTTGGTGGTTTAGTAGTCATTTGATGCAATCTGCGTAAAGCTCACCTCGAATGCCATGTGTTGTCGTAAGTGAATGACTGACCGAAGCAGCTTCTCTCTAATGTACATGTCTGCTGTACATGAAATGATTTCTCGGATTTACTGTAATTACAACCAAGGACAAGTGAAGGCTAAATAGTAAGCATGTGTAAACATCCTGATGGGGCATATCTTGATACTTTAATAACTAACACTGTTTTTGCCACACCTCAGAACTCCCCAGCTTCCCTTTCAGCCACACCATGTTTCGGGCACAGTGTATATTTATCATTTAGAGTAGATGTATTTCTTCAAAGAAGGTAAAATAAACCAGTTTGACTGTAAAGCTGTGGAGCTAAGTTGATATCCACAACCAGATTCATTTGGTAACAATTACCACGGTTTCATTTGATCATGTGATGTTAAATTTTGTTTCCCTGAAGGAGAAGGTCCCCGGGGTCTTCTTTACCAAGCAGGAATTATGACGCAGAGCTGCAGGCTTCCCCTCGTTCTCCCTCTTTCTCCCTCTTCATCTTCAGCTGCAAGGCCGCTGTCAATTTACACAGCTGAAATCATTTTCCTGTCTTGAAAACGCTGTACATGACTGTCAGCCCAGGGAATGTCCAGCATGCATTCAGCCCTGACTTTCTTGTGGTTTGGGCAAAATCTTAGATCTTTTACTCCCCTTTCCTATTCTCTTTCAATGTCTCTCTCTCTCTGCCTCTCCCCCTCCCCCGTTTTTCCAGTGAGTTTCTACACTAATGGAACACTTAATTGAAAGCTTCTTTTGTACTGAGGTGAATGAGGACTCATGTGTCAGAAACACTAAGGAGATTGGGTTTCCCATTTTAGGGGCACATAGATATGATAGATTATATCTGTGTGACGGTCAAACAGTTTATGTGTTTGCGAGTATCATGGCCTAAATATAAATTTCACTTGCTTTTAAAAACATTCATGCCTTTAAGTTTTTTGACTAGCTGACTTGATGTGTCAACATGTGTGTTAATATGCTTTATTCTGCGAATGATAAGAGAGTTTAAAAAAATACACATGCATGGAGTCCTGCAAGGTCCTACATTTGGAATTTTTATCCTACTGTGGGTATGTAATTAGTGCTGGACTGTAGAAAAGGATTGGGTGGACTTCACCAGATTCAATATTAATAAGAAGAGTAACTAAGGTTTGTGTATCCATAGACTTGTGTTTGAAAACTGACTTTAATAATTACTATAGGAGGAAAGTTCACAGAGTGGACTTGGCATCGTTTATTTGTATGTGTACTTTTCCCTCCCCGTGTGCCTGCTTGCATCAGTGTGTCTGCACATGTTTCTCCATGTGTGTGTATTGGTGTCTTAAAATATCCTGCACATTTCCCGACATCCCCACACCTAGATGACACAGCTCTGAATTCCATCACTTCCTCAGTTACCTCATGGTCTGTCCGAGGCTGTCGCAGAGCATCCCGCTGCCACAATATATGGTTTTAGGTTTGTTGTTTTGATTAACACACATGTCTGCGTTTCTATGGCAACAGCAGAGAAGGCTGCTGTGTCAGTCGTGATGCTGCGCCAAGTCAACATGATGTGGCTGTGTCAATGATCTCTATTACATTCCCTCCTCCTGTGATTTGTTCCGAACTTTCAAAAGTCTGAACATTCATGGGAAAGAGTGTTCTGTCCTCTTTTCTGTCCTCTTTTCCCTCCATGCTTTTTTACATATATCATATCATATCATATCATATCATATCATATCATATCAAGTATACAGTAAAGGTCAAAATTATTAGCCCCACCTATGAAAACTTAATTGTTTTAAAAGTATTTCCCAAATGCTGTGAAATAGAGCAAAGATTTTTAACACAGCTTTTTCAAATATCCTAGTTTATTTTGAATGCTTACTTTGTACTTTGCATACAGAAATGAAATTATTCTACAAAAAACAAAAACTACCAGGGTCAAAATTCTTAGCCCCCTTAAGTACTGACATTTTTATTTAGCCATAGCACCAACCACTGTTGTGCAATGATGTGATTTAACTTTGTAATGCTCAAACCTTGTAAAATCTAGTTAAAACTGAGGGTTATCTATAAATTTGCACATCATGCCAAAAACAAAAGAAATCAGTTCAGACTTGAGAAAAAGAATTGCTGATGCTCACAAAGCAGGAGAAGGATGTACAAAGTTATCACAACATTTCCAAGTGTCAAGAACTGGAGTGAGAAGCATCATCAAGAAATTCAATCAGAGCCACACAGAACAAGCCCGGCAGAGGTAGGAAGAGAAAGATTTCAAAGACTTTGGAAAGAAAACTAGTGAGAGAGTGAGAGATGCTTCTAAAGACCCCAGAGCAACTGCTAAGACACTAGTGATTTAACCAAGTCAGAAATATTGGTCTTAAAGAAGACTGCACAGGAATGGACTGCGAGGCTCCAGTCCAAGAATTATACACCAGTTCTGCACAAGAGATATCTTCAAGCCAGACTGAAGTATGCTAAGAACAACCTCGAGTAAGACTATGCATACTGGAAGCATGTCCTGTGGTCAGATGAGACAAACTAGAGCTCTTTGGCAATAGAGGCATTGGAGAAAGAAGGAGGCGTATAACCAAAAGAACACTGTCTACACATTAAAACACAGTGGTGGGATTGTTATGCTGTGGGGATTCTTCAGTGCGTCTGGAACTGGGAATCATGGCAAGGTGGAAGGAGTCATGACGAAAGAAGGATATGTGGAGATTTTGAAAGAAAACCTTTTGCGGTTAGCAACAAAGCTGGATATGGGTCGTCACTATGTCTTCCAATATGATAACGACCCAAAACATTTGTCAGTCCTGGTAAAGAACTACTTTCAGAGGACCAAAGTGAAAGTTATTGACTGGCCTGCACAAATCCCTGACTTGAATCCCATTGAGAATCTGTGGGCTGAACTGAAGATGAAGGTCCATGCTAGAAGGCCATCAAACCTGGACAGGCTTGAAAGCTTTGACGAAGAAGAATGGGCTGGGATTCCTCAGGAGAAATGTGAAAACTTGTTGATCACTACAACAAATGACTGCAATAAAAAGGATACACAATTGACTATTTTGATTGGGGGGCTAAAAATCGTGACTTTTCATTTCTGTATGCAAAGTACAACAATGTAAGCATTAAAAATAAAGCTAAGATGTTTGAAGACTGTGTTAAAAAAAATCTCTGCTCCAGCACTTTGGAAATACCTTTTAAACAATGATGTTTTCATAGGGGGCTAATAATTTTGACCTTAACTGTAATTCACTCATTAATTTCAGTTCCTTCCTTCCTTCCTTCCTTCCTTCCTTCCTTCATTTCCTTCATTTCCTTCATTTCCTTCATTTCCTTCTATTTCTTTCTTACTGCCTACGCTCTGCCTCTCTATTTTCATGTTCAGTGTGATTTACTCTTACTAGTTTGCTTCTTCCTTACCCTTATGCTGTACGTTTCATTGGGTTTTTTCATGCTCCGATCATTTTTTTGTTTCTCTCTCGCTGCCTGCTGTCCTAATATTTTTTCTCTGTCCACGTGTACTTGTTATTTCCTTCCACTCTGGCTTTTCCTCTCTGTTTCCCCAGTGTTGGTTAGACTGGTCCCAGTCCCAGCACACTATGGTCAGTAAGCCAGCCCCTTATTGCTGTTGAATGGCTGCCTGGTTGAACCCATATATATGTTGTAATAAGTGGTTGTGATGGGGATCTCCCCTCCACAGATAAACACAGCCTGTTGAAGCCAGAACCCAGCCTGTTACTAATAAAATTCTCTGGCAGTACATAACATGCACCCTTCTCCCACAGTAGCATCCTCTCCATAGCAAGGGGAATGTGGATGGAGGAACAGAGGAATCCAAGTTCTCATGGAGATGGGAAAATAAGAAGGGTGTACTTTCTTTGCCACTGGCTGACAGGACATCTCACTAAGTGAGTTCACCTGCTCAGAAGATTTCACCTTAATGGACTCAAGTATTAAGTACATACACAAATACAGTTTAAAAAATGCTGCAGCAAACACTGTACGTAAATGATTTAAAATTTATGTTGTGTTTACACTTTATTAACGGGAATTATTCCATTTTACTAATTGGTGTCAGATGTCAGAAGTGAGTTTTGTGATATATATTCACAAATCATGAATGGACAGAGATGAGTTAAAGACAATAAACATATAAACATATGTTACTTCTGGGAACACGGCAGTGGTCATTCTAATTTTAAAGCTACCTGACATTAGACTTATCCTATAATAAATGCTGATGAGACTGATGTTGAGTTAGGTGTTTGTTCAGTAGATGCAGTAGACATAGCATATCAGGATTTATTAATTTGAGGCAGCAGTAGTGATAGATGGGTGAAAGCAGGATATAGGCCAAAGCTGCTTATAAGCCTCCCGCAAATCCCCTCCGTTCAAAGGTGCAAAGCTGTCACTGCATCAACAGTCACCTCAGTAAATTCACCAGCGGTCACTGGGGTTCACATACTACTACTACTATTACTGCTGCTGCTGCTGCTGCTGTCTGTGCTCACCAGACCGGGAGACCCTGTGAGTTTTATGCATTATAATCTTTTGCCCTCACAGAGGAGGAAATAACTCTGACTGATTCTCTTAGGCGTCTGTATGACAGCTGCAGCTCTGAGACTTTCTTTTCTTTTCGTATGTAATGCCATTCTCTTTTGTGCACTCTTCAGCTGGTCTCCTTCTGTCATGTCGCTCTCCTCATCTGTCTTTTCCTCATAAAACCCAGAGTTCCCAGCAAATGATTCATTAGATGCTTCAGTGCACACTTGCCTCATCACTCACTTTAGTCGACTGCCAAGTACCCCATTTCCCCGTTTGTTTACACCAGCGAAAAGTGTGCCGGCTTTGCTTTGCTGCCGCAGTGGAGGGGAAGAGCTGCCTGGGCCACACACAGTGACACCCAGGACCTACACTTATACTCTGATTTAGGAGTTGGTTTAAAAATTCCCCTGGCTGCCGAGCAGGTTTAATGATAAACTCCACTCTTAGGCAGTGATGGCAATGATGGTAATATCTGTATCACCAGAATAAACAAAGTCTTTATTGTTATTCCTTTGCAAATACAGTTGCAAAACAGCCTAAATGGCCAGTCACATTGATAACTAAGCATTTTGGATGTATCGTACTTTGGTTTTGTAATTGTATTGATGAAAATTATGTCAATGATTTTGTAATTTCTACTATGAAGTTATGTGTGGACATGGGGTTAGAAATTACTCCTGTCTGCTCCTGTAGTACCACACAATTCTTAAAGTCCAGATGCAGAGTAGCATGATGCAGTAGTGGTGTCTGTGGGGATTGCCAGCCAGACATGGGCCATTTGAAATAAAGTTCTCTTTATCTATTTCTGTCTTTTCTTTTTAAGCTTTAAAAATATAATCAGAGGATCTTAATTCCCGCGTCTACCCCCTTGCTATTCTAAATTTTGTCTTTTTGTGAAATATGCCAGTGTGTCATTAACACAGAACTGTGGGCAGAACCAAACCAACTGAGTAAATCTCTTTAATTGCATTGGTCCATTTTTGGCTAACTAGCTCTTCTGATCTTTTCCTTGGGTTATGTGTGTATATTGATGCCATTACTGCACCTCTTCTGACTCTGATTTAAATATATGTTTTTGCAAGAATTCCCTTTTGATAGGACACAGTTAACGTGAGTTTTGCTAGAGTGTGTTAAACACAAATGGTCAGTCAGCATAATGTAATGCAGCTGTCAATCTAAGCGTTCAGGGCAGAATAATGGATATGGCACTGAGCCATGAGGGTTTGTTGAACCTGAGCCAAGCGCCAGTTGTAGCAGGCCCACTCAGCAGTCACACAGAGGTGAAGTGGCTCATAGTTTGAAAGATTTCATCAATAGGAATGACAAACCGTTTGTACTGTGTTTGGGCCCGGGAGACAAAGGGACATCCATTTGGGATGATAAGCATTAGACCTTTCCTGGTTGACTGTAAATCATTTAGCTCCACTTACTTCGCTGCCTTTTCTTTTAATCCTCTGCTCTCTCACTTCACATGTACACCCATGTTCTCCGTATTTTCTCTGGAGAAAGAAGATAAAATAAGCAAAGATCTGTGGGTCAGCCAGAGTAAACATTGTCTTTTGTCAGTCCGGCATATGAAACACCTGGTGCTGGTCAACGCAGACGACATATTTCACATTGCCTTGACGCTGTGGATTAATGCAAAATCTAATTGTTTTAAAAAGGGGACAACCACAACCCAGAGTAAATCATACACCCTTTTTTATTAAAGTTTGCACTGGAATTTATGATTGGATTCAGACAGGAATTCGCTGCACAAAGCTGAATGATGAGACTGGGAATGGGTTCATACAGGCTCCTGCTGAAACAGTCCTCAGACAATGTGTCGTAATACGAACAGGAAGTTTAGACTCGGCCACTGAATTCTGCTGCTCTAGGAGGATTATTTCCATGTTCACCTTTTTCTGTTATGTAAGGTGATCGTTCTTTTTCTGTTCTGTGGGAAGCAGTGTGATTGATAGATTTTTCTGTCTCCCCGATGACACTGCAGACATATCATGCGAGCGAAATTTCCTGGAATGGGAGAAAATGCCATTTTCCCCCACTGCTGCAGGAGACGGGAGAAGACTCGATTTGTGTTTGCGGAGCTAATGTTACTGAAGCATAAAGGAGAGAACCAGATGAATGTGGAGTGGATGTGACCATTGATCTATGAATCTGTTCAGTCAAGCCAACTACTCATTATGAAGCTATCAGTCTTCTACATCTGAACTGCACAATGTCCAGGCTGACTACCAGCCATTCATTCCTCTTCCTGTCCACCTAGAAGGCTTTTGAACAGATCATTACAAGTAAAGTTCATGTAAAGGCTGAGTGGTTTATAGCAGTGACTTTAGAGGTTACTGAAAGTAGTCTGACCCCTTTACTTTCAGTTAACACTTTGCAGTTAATTAATTTTAAATGGACTGAGGATAAGTCAAAGTCTTGACATCATCTTGTCTGTACACAATGGTGATGACCTCAGACACAGGTCACCTGCACTCTGTAGTAGGTTTTCTATGTCATTGGCTGCATTCACTCTTCTCTCAATTCTGAGCACGTTCCATGAGAAGCACCCCCTTAGCATTACACTGCCGTCACCATGCTGTGAATGATGATGATAATGATAAGCTCTCTATGCGCAAGACATATTTGAGGATTTGCCATAAGGGTGAATTTTTTCTCTTAGATTCGTTTTATTTTTTTCTTCAAATACACCATGGGCCTATGTGTCATTAGACAAACTGGCAGTTATATGTCTATGTCTCCAAGTGGCTTCCATCTAGTTGCCCTACCATAAAGGTCTGATTGATGGTGTGCTGCTGAGAATGTTTGGATTGGAGTAAGTGCTCGGTTCTTGGTAACTTCTCTCACTGAGTCACCTCTTGCTTGGTCACTAGGTTTGGCTGGGCAGATGACTGAGAGAAAACACTGGTTGTTCCAGGCTTCTATTCTTGCCTTGATCCATATCTCACCACAGTTTTATTGCCAGAACTACAGAGGGCCTGCTGGGACTTCAATTTTTGTTCAGTCCGTTGTGGGACATAAAATACAAATTAGCAGCAAGTTGTTTTAGAAATGTCTCAAGGACAATTAAAACAGCATGTACCTGACCACAGTTTATGTTTCTCTCTCATTGTTTTTTTATTTTTCACAGAAAATCTGAGAACAGGTTTTTATCAGCAATCTTTGTTACTGAGTGTAGATTGATGGGTACAATGGCCTTTTTTATCAGTTCTAAATCAAAAAGTGAAGGGGTTTGAATACTGTCTGACTATTTTGTCTTTACCTATATATCATATTATACATTTATATCACACACCTGTAATTCCAGTTTTTTAATCAGAGCACGTCCCTGTGTGTTTAGCTGCCACTCTTGTATTGTATATGAGTTGGGAGCCGTATACAGCGTCTTGTTGTGGTGTCTGCTGACTTCTGTGTACAGCCTGTGGTTCATTCCATAAATATCTGTGGCCTCTGTGATGTTATTCTCAGGCCCTCTGCTCTGTGAGAAGATTGCGCCACAACACTTGTATTCCTCTGCCTGCAGTTAGAGGTTTAGGGGGATTTGGAGAGAGAAAACCTCAGCAAGGGCTCTGCTATACATTTTTATGGCCATTTTTATGCATATGATTCCAATGTAGAGACGGGGGGAGAAGAGGGAGAGGAACGGGTATTAGGACTCACCACAAGGGAATCAAACAAGTAAACCACAACTTATTTTCCCTTCTCTTTTGGCTCGCAGTGTTGGAGGCTGTTGGAGCAGCAATCCGTTTGTCTTTGGGTTCACTGGTCCAACACTTTTGTCCAGCCTATAATGTCTAAATAACATTAGACCTATAAAGTTTGACTCACATCATCTCAAGATGATGAATTCTAGTCATTTTGAGAACACCTTAATCTTACCTGTGTCAACATGAGGTCACTGGAAAAAGTCCAGTTCATAATCATTGTCATCAAAGGATAAATAGTCATATTTTTTGTGCTACAGCTCAACATTTCATGTTGCATTAATGACAGGCTGATGTTTTAAATTTTATGGAAGATAAGATCTCTAATGTCATCTGTTGAAAACTATGACTGTGAGTTAGCGCTATGTATAATTGTTACCGTTTCTCTAGCACCACCTTCAGGGAAAAGAAGAGACATGCAGATTTTCATTCTCCCCAGTAGATAAACCCTTATAATTTGGAAACAACTTGCTCCTTCCTGTAGTGACGCTTATACAAGCTGTCCAAACGATCTCTGAATCTGTGCATTACAGTTACTCTTGCACAGTTACCCCCTTAACATGAAGGTCCATTTAAATATATAACCAACACAACCACACTATGAGTTTCCGACTGCTCTTTCCTTTGCTCTCCTAACATCTGGCAGTTTTGCATTTGGCACTCGAGGTGACAGACCAGCTTCCTGGAAACTGTTGTCGTGTTTTGGCATATTGCTGTCAGTCAAGTCAGAGTGCATGCTGACAGAGGCGAGAGGGATCACCCCTCAGCTGTCCTGCACTCAATAAAAGGGCCTGATCCAGGGGTTGACCACCTGGCTGCAGGACTGCAGCCTCAATGAGTCTGCCTACGATTGTAAATGTTTCATCCTGAAACAGGATACAGGGGTTCTAAGAATACCCCCACAACACCAACCTAGGAAGCTGTGTGTTCAACTACTGCATGCAATACACACGCGTACCAATATGTGTGTGTATGAAGTTGTAAGTGTCCGTGTGTGTGTGTAGTCCGACCTCAGCCTTGTGCATTATAATGTTTTAGTTCCTTTTCTCCATGCTCATGACATGTTGATGTTCTGGCATCCTGTTTAGTTGGTTTGAAGCTGTCATTGTACTCGCAGGGAGACTGACTGGCCAGTCACACTACACTATCTGAAGCCAGGTGGACTGGAAGGGGAATTTAGGAATACTGGGAATAGTTACCTGATAGTTAGTGTGTCTCCACTTTGTCTCGTTTGTTTCCATAGGATTTACGTGGCAATAGCTGAACTTGATCCCTGGGTTGATATGCACAGCGAAGTCTGAGACAATAAATTTGGAGGGAGAGTTGTTGGCAGCTTTTTTCCCAGAGAAGAAAGCCTTTGTGTGTCGGGTTACTGTGTGGCGCTGTTATAGTTGTCAGCAGTTTAGATCTTTGGCAAATGATGCAGAATACGTGATCATAAATATGGTCTTGTGTTACAGGTGTTAAAGCACTAAACCGATGTGTTCTGTTACATATCATTTGTTGCATATTTTTTTATTTTTTTGTATACTATGTGTCCTGTACATGTATATCTGGTACCGGGCTCCAGTTATCAGTAGAACAAAGCAGCTGGAGTACGAAAGACAGAGAGAGACAGAAAAAGATCAACCTCAGAACGTGCAGTGCTTTCAAATGTGTGTGTGTGAAGACATAAGCTCTCCTGTGGCTCTGGGAAGCCAATGAGAAAACAGTGGTGTAATTGCTTAATGCTGGTGTAATAAGAGGCACATTACAACCCCAGGAGGTCCAGGCCGACTTGAAAGAACCAGAGGCTGGCACTAAAGTGGCTCTTTATCAGGTCTTTCCCAGCTGCTTCAATACATTTTGCGGAAAAGCTTTATTTCATATAGCAACTAATACACAACTTAGCCAAGGGCAAGTCACGTCTTAACAATATTTAATAATTCACCTGAGGTCACATGTAATGTATTAATAACTGTATGTAATCCTCCACTCCAGGTTGATTCCAGTCCATATTTATGTCAATATATATTTTTTAATCTATATGACACAGGGTGCAGATCTTACCCTTCCCTATTCATACATATAGAGTTATTAATGAATGTAAAGCTGCATGTAGTGTATACTTGCATACCATATACTATCTAAATGAGAAACAGTTCTCAGTGTTGGCAGAAAAAAGTACGTCTGCACACAGCCAGTGTTTCGTGAAACTTACTGCAGCTTATATTGTAAGCCGTTTAATAAAATGGCAGGTAAGTGCAGTGGGAGGCTGCAGTTTAACAAGGGAGTGTGTGTGTGTGTGTGTGTGTGTGTGTGCGTGCGTGCGTGTGTGTGTTACCTCAGTTGCAGTTTTGGGAGAACCTCACTGGGAAATGTGAAGCCACCGTGTAGACAACTCTACTGCGGTGGTCCCCTTTCTTCTCCCCACAATTTCCCCCACACACATACAAGACCTCGAATCAGCACCCCACCCCATCACTTTATCATTGTACTCATGCACAGATCGCGTTACACGCACGCAGGGCAGAAATTATTAACTCCAGCAAATATGCTTTACACTATATATTTTTGCTGAAATTAACTGTCCAGCTGTTGGCAAGACTCTCCTTCATGCCTTGGTGGTGACGAATGTTTAAAGTATCATTGTTCTCTCATTTATACGTTTCCATTAAGTCTTGAAATGAGAGGAGAAGGGAGCTTTTCCTTACATTCACACAGGTCCCACATTATGTGTACTCTGGTAATGGATCTATATTATTACTCTACATAAAGATTTTTTTAAGACGAAGGAACTGGTGTGTAGCTGGTGTGTAAGGGAGAGCTCCAGCCTACATGCCCATGTTAGTGAGGTGCAGTGTCACAGTGTGCAAACGTAAGTGTCCTGTACTGTATGTTGCATCTCTATTCATCACTTTAACATTTTATAGGGGATACATAGAGATATACAGGGCTATTCAGTAAAACCAAAAATTAAACAGACTCTGGGATGAAAATATCATAACTGTATTCAAGATGAGTTTGATGTTATCAGCACTGACCTCTGCAAACTCCGATATATTTCTATGAAACATTCTCACTATCCCACATCCAGATAGACATCTCTCTCTCTCTGTAAATGATCAGTATCTTTAAGACTTAAAACCAAAATGTTGTTTTCTTTGCCTTTAATTAATTCCACTCCCTCTAACCCCAACAGGCCATGGTCAGCTCTTTCTTTAATGCCTGCATTGTATTACTCCCCTGTCTATGCATGATTCAGTCATCATGTGTCTTTTTTTCTCCCAAGTGCTAATTCATCACACAGGATGTTGTTTCCTGTCTTTTCCCTACCTTCTTCGCTGCTCTTTACCTCATCCCCCTCTCCTGACTCACTCGCTTCTCCTCACTCCTATCCTCTCTCCCTTGTTCTGCAGAATTCCCTCTCTTCTTCATCTTACTGTTTCTTTCCACGCTCCTCTGCCCCTGTGTGTCCCCCAATCTCCATGTGCAGGATGTTTTTGAACATTTTCTACATCTGCCCTCTTCTGTTCTTCACCTCCCACTTTACTTCTTGCTCCTTGTTGCTCCCTCTCATCTGTCTCTCTCTGGTCAGCTCACAGGATGCTGTACAGCATTTCCTGCCACCAGGGCTACAGGAAAGAGGCTGAACACAGACTCGTTTGATGTGCCATCTCCTCTAATTTTTTACACCTGGACTCTTTCTATACCCATTTTCTTCTCAACAGAAGCACCGCTATGTCTCCTTCCTTCCTTCCTTCCTTCCTTCCTTCCTTCCTTCCTTCCTTCCTTCCTTCCTTCCTTCCTTCCTTCCTTCCAGACCAGACTAAATATACAGCTGCAGCTGGGTGCTACACAACATGCTTTTTTGTAAAATACACTTTTACCTGACCTGAGGGGGTATAAGCTTCCACTTCGCTGAGACATAGGTCTGTTGTCGTATCATCGCTCTCTCTCTCCTAATGTAACCAAGGCTCAGACCGGTTGCTAGCTCCACGCAGACACTACCATTGCTCTGTTTTGCACGTTTTTTTTATTACTGTTTTCTTTCCATTCCTTTCCCTTTGTTTTTTTCCCAATAAAGGTCCTGGGTGCCTGCAGCTGTTTGGATGCTGGTCAGGAGTTTTGGCATTGTGTTGTTTAAATGCCATATTTTCACAGTACTGCATGTTTAGAGTTGCGGTTTGTCAGGAGCCTGGCCCACAGAGGCCACTTCCTCCTCACTGTTTTGGAGTCACTGTACCAAAACAGTGACTGGCGAAAAGAGAGAGAACAAAGAAATCAAGTTATTAGGAATGGGTGTGAGGTGTTAAAGGAGAATACTGAAAGACAGGTAGAAAATTAGTGTGGAGGAAGTTTTGGATATGATATGAAGTACAGATGTGTAAGTGACAATAAAAAGGAGGAAAGCAGGGGCCCGAGGTGAGATGTTGCTGTAGGGAACATGGCTCCTGTGATATATCCCAGTCACACAGCCCCAAAATCATTTCTCTATTGTAACTTTTCATCCAGGTTCCTCTATGTTTGTTGCATTATATCAAACTACCATTATAATCTTTCCAGTCATTCTTTGTCCCACTCAGCAGTCTGTGTCCTCCTCTCCTCTTACTGCTCTGTCACTAGCCATGAGGTTCACCTCCCTTTGCACCTTGCTCCATTTTGTGTTTCTCACATTGTGCATGGGCTCATTCTCCTTATTGGAACAAGGTGCTGTGCCAGAAAACACACCAAACAGCCAGACCCAAGCTGATTTTTAGACAACACTGTCATTCCACATGTAAAGTGTGACATGCTCCAGATGAGACTGATTAAACGCAGCCTTTATTCCCGCTCCGGCCTGATGAAACTCTCTGATATGAGGCCATTTCAGCAACCTGTTCGACAGTTGTTGGGGATTCCGGTTACACCTCGCCTCTTTTCATGTGACATTTCTGCCTGTTGCTAATAATCTCTGGTCCCCTTCTTTCTCATTATATTTCCATACAGGAAGTATGGAAAGCTTTCACTTCACTCAGACCACAGATGCTGGATTATTTGACTTGCAGTTTAAGCAGTGGCACTGGTGTGATGACATAAAAACTTTTTGATGACACCACTTGACACAACAGAAAGTAATGAGAGCCAGTGTTAGTGATTTGTGTTCACATGTTTTGTGTTCGCATGTTTATTTCATGTGAATAACTTAGAGGGTTATTTCTCTGCTTTAGGCTGTTAGTCTAAGTATAGGAGCTGAGGAGCCCCTTCTTTTCCAGGTATCAGTGAGCATTTAGCTACTTTACATATATAGAAGCACTGGAGAAGAATAATCCTGACATGTCACAGTAGGAAAAGCATGGTGGGGCTAAATATGAATAAAATATTATCATAGTTTACTTTAGTTTACATTAGTTTACCAGAAAACTACTAGTTATTTGTAGCAACTTTGCTTTTCCCACTATAACAAGTTAAAACACGTGTTGTTACAAAACTTATCTAAGCTGGACCTTCACTCAATTTGTGTATTTCTACCATACCTTCAGTTTACATGGTCAGAGTCAGAGGTAAATATGATTTTTTTATACATCATTTATATTTTTGTTCCTGCTGATTTCAAATGTAGTCACAGTCTGGAGACTTTGCTTTAAGTAATTTCCTCTTCCATATCTTACCTTTTCTCCATTTATCCTTCCCAAATGGGGGGCGGGATCTCTCATACAGAAATGTCACTTTGTATAAACACACTTGGCGGTGTGGATGAATGCGAGATCCGTTTCAGAATTATAAACACTGGCTCGGCAGTCATTCACAGAGTAGGAAGAATTAGCTGATGTAGGAAGCATCTGTGCCCCAGATTATTGTAATTATTTTATGCTGTTTTTCCTTGCTGACATTAAAGCCGTTGAACACTATCTCATGAGAAAGTGGTTGTAGCTCTGTAATCTTGGGCAGCACCACAGGTTTGCTCTTATATTCTATAGATTCAACCTGTCTCCCCTTAAAGCTTGTAATTTAGACATACGTTTTTAATTCCATTACGTGGGAGCTTCCAGCAGCAAGTCATTGTATTTTGTTTCATTCTGCCTTTGGTTTGCTAGAAGGAAATTTGAATGAGAACAAAATGTTGTTTAAGGTCAAGGCAGACGTGAACAAGACAGACCTACTGTTTGAGCTATTTGATAACATGTTTGTTCAGGCTGTCTGCTAAACCTGTAGCATACATTAACCTAATCAGATATGGTCATCACTGTCCCGACTTTGTTTAGGAAAGATTTTTCATTCTTTATCCAGAGAAGATTGAGACCTTGATATAAAAGTTTGATGCTTCAAACATTTGTCAGAATTCAATAATTGATGTAAACAACTTCAAATTGCTCTGCCAAAGACCCTTGTTTCACAGATAAAAATGAGCATCTTCAAGAATGCACACAACATCTGCGCACTAATGTGAACCAGTCTGGCAACCCTGGGCCCCTTAATCAATATCAAGTGCAAAAAACAGTAGTGGTTCTTGCTGTTGGTTCCATAAAGTGAGTCTAATTTTACAGCTCCATAAAACACCCGCCTTTGCCAGAGCATGGACCGAGCAATTTATGTGCAGAAGTGAATCACCAGGAATGCTCTGAAGACTGTACACATCTTGGTTTCAGACTCGATTCTTTAATGCATGTGCTTGCACATTATCATTATTATTCATTTATCAGTGCCTCATGTAGTATGAGATGCAGCTGTTAAAGTATTGGACTCTATTATCCTTGGCTGATGGGCTTTCTTGACTGTCTGATTCATTTTAGGCTGAGTCAGTGACCAGTGAACAGACAGTGACCAGTGAACAGAGTGCTTTGCTAAAACTAGGGGCACAGTTTGGATTTTGACTCTTCCTCCAGCAAAAGGATGATTTGCCTTTAATTGGTGTAAAAGCAGCTTTGAGGTATTGTTTCTCTTCCCCTTATATTTGATGAAAATTATGAGGCCATGCCAGATCCTTGACCTCCCCTGCCACGTTCCTGACTGCAGCCAGTTATGAATAATCTATTCCACTCGTGTGTTTAATGATTAATTAAAGATAAGGCCTCTCAAATTAAAATGGCAGTGAGATTACATCATTGGGAAATTGCTTGGTGGGGACACAAATCTGGTTTCAATCAGATGGCTGAGGAAGTCAGAGAGGCATTCCCTTCACACCTCTGCATCAGGGACCCGCTGCTTAAACTCTGCCTGACATGTGTTATAAAAGCAGCATTATGTAGACTTTCGCAGCGGGGAGGAAGCATCTCGAATCTGTCAGAGCGAACAGAGGAAGTGATTTCACAAGGAAAAATGGTAGCTTTGTCCTGCGGTGAGGCGCACTTACGGAGTTGACTTGTAGTAATTCTCCGCAGCAACTTCAAGCGCTCGTATGGTAGAAGATCTAAGACAGGCGAGTGTGCGCACATATGCTCACGCACGCCTGTCAGTGATTTTCCAGCAGCAACCACAGCTTTAGTTTTTCACTTCTCAGTGATGGTCCAAGGTGACCTCTCTGAGTGGATACACTGCAGATGTACCTACTGTATAAAGGAGTCCAGTGTGATGTCAGACAGAGAATACCGTCCCTGTGTGTGCGTTTGTGTGTGTGTGTGCGTGCCTGCGTGCCTGTGTGCGTGCATGCGTGTGTGCATGTGTGTGTGCGTGTGTGAGGATGACATCTGTGTGATGCAGAGCACTTAAGCCTGAATTAAAAGTTTGGAGTAGAATCAGCCAATTACATCTGATATTATATGGCTTGAGAAATACTTTGTGAAATAATGTGTTAATAAATGGGTCAGTGTCCAAAGTGTGATTGTAGCAAAGTGTATGTTTTTACTGCACAATGAATCATGGAGTCGGATGAAAGATTAGCGGTTTAATTTGTTTAGTCGCTGGCATGTGTGAATACCATGAAATACATCCGTGGAAGCCAAAGGAAATATCTGTGCAATCGTCACACATGGCTTCTCTGCAACAATGATGCAAGAAGCAGATTTTAAATGAGTACATGATGAGTTTATTAATTATACCAGCCAGACTAACATCTTTAACAGGCCATCGTAAATGGCCGGTTATCCAGTTCCTACAGTGTAGCACATCTTACAACAATATAACTTATTTGATATGTAAACAGTGCGTCAGATAAACGACTCCTGTAATGTCATTCTCTTTTTTTTTCCCGATCATGTACCTCTGTCATGATGGTGGGGTGAGTTTGAGCCAAGCCCTGTTTGTGTTGTACATAGAGGCAATAGTTTTCTTCTAGGTTCTTAGGTACAGTATATGTATTGTGTAATTGGTTAAGTACATAGTATCTTTAAGTCCAATCAGCCTAATGAGTAACAGGCTTCTGTTGGGAGCAGCAGTGGATGAGTAATGCAGTTGGGATACAAAGGAATAGTTACTGAGTTGTCTCCATGGGAGTCTGTCAGTACGTCAGAGACTAGACACTATGCAAGTATGAGTCTATTTCTGTTTATTGTGTATTACACCAGTGAGAAAACTCAACCGTAAATTGGAATTGGTGTACTTGCCCTCAGTATGATGTCTTTTGTTATTGCCAAGTGACAAACTTTTGTTACAACATTGTTGTCTTGGATATTTTGTTGTTTTTGTAACTGGGTTTGACTCCTGTTAAAAAAGCGTCAGTCATCAAAAATCATTTTAGTAGCAGGAGCATAAAAATGCTCAAGTGACTGGGTGTTATTCTGCTGACTCGCCTTGTTCCACAACATCATTTTCCCCTCTCACTCCAAGGGCTGCTCAGCATTCAAATTCAGAGCCCTAATTACCGTAATTGGTAGATGCAAATTAACAGCAATTGGACTTGACTGGAGTCATAAATCCACATCTCAGAAGTTGCCGAATCTTTGGCAATTCAGAGCGGACCACCGTAGGCCAGGGTGCTTAACTTACTAAGTAATTGCAAGTTTCATGAATCATATTGCTTATGAATTCCCCCTCGGCGCACGCCACTCCCAGTGGGACTCCACTTTAAGCCACTGGGAGTCATGGCAAACTGATTGAGAAGCCACTGTGCAGCTTTGGCCTCTCCACAACAGAAATACCACGGAGGAGTTGCTGGGTGCTGATCTTGTTTGGTTAATAACATTTGGAGCCACATAGAAAGAATAGCATAACTTCAATGGAACAAATTAAAAAAAGCGTCTCCATTTTGGATGTTATATTAGCAAATGGATAAGTGGCGAAACAAATGAAACGCCAAAGCAAGACATCCAATGCAACTGTTTCACAGAACGTTTGTTTTTTCTGGTCGATCATAAATACGGGGTCTGCTTGAAACAAAAGAACATGAACCACTCATGAAAAATATCACTTCTGTGTACAAATCTGATTTAACTCGACTCGGCCAAGTTAAGGCTGAAATCTCAATGAAATTTCTACTCACTACATATGTTCAACCAGGAGTGCAGAAGCAAAGGGCCTCATTTCTCACACTCACACTCACACACGCACATGCACATTTACATCTATTTCTGCCTCTGTCCAATGTGTAAGCAGACATATATTGCATGTGATTGTTGAGGAAATGAAGTGAAAAACAGGTTTGGGGTTGCGGGTTCAGGTTGCGGGTTTCAGAGTGACGAGATCCAGAAGCTGGAGGCGCTTGGTATTACCCCGGTGCTTCCTGCCCCATGGCCCGGGGCAGGGGATGTGGAGGGTGTGGTTGAGAGAGGGAGGTGGGAGGCCATTGAAAGCCAAGAGCCATGATACACCCTCTGCCCCACAGGATCCTCTCAACAAGAGGCTTTAACACAGCCCACGGCTCCCACACTACTGCCATCAAGCCCTGAACCTCAACCAGATCCCACTGTGGTTTGTTTTACAACCTTGAACCACTGTTAGCCTTCAAAACCTCAGCATGGTAATCAGGCTCTCCCAAGATTCCACTTTCACTCTTTTTCAACAAACCTTTTTTTTCCTATTTACTTACTGGCTCTGTTCAGCGTGATATTCTATTCTTTCTCTCCTATCATGCGAGTTCTGTATTCCACGTCTGAGTGTTATTTCAGCACAGCTGTGCAGCAGCAATGTAAATCCCTCACTGGTTACACCTAATACCACCGTGGTGTGGAGCAGCTGTGTGACTCTGCATGAGCTTATTTTTTGTTTATCTTGATTCGCTAATTATTAGCTTATTATTAACTGATGTCTTTTGCATGTGCCCAGAAAGTTCCCCCTTGAATCCTATGACTATTTCACCAAACAATCTCAAATCTGCAACAAGTTAAGCACTCACTCTTCTCCACAACTCTAATTAATAGCACAGATCATGATTGATGCTCTGCTCTCATAGACCCAGAGAGCGCTAAACAGGAGAACCAAACGTCCCAATGATTTGCCCATTTGTAGATTTGTCTACCTACCTTCTAGAGGAATTTGGAACATCGTCACTGTTTCTCAGTGATGAAGCACAAGTGAATTGCTCTTTCCAAGTCCTGCATTTCAGATACATAACACTGCCATGTCTTCAATATTTTGTGTGCTGTTTCCCACTGGAGGGTTTGAATTAGATAGAGGCTTTGACTTTGGGCCATAATAATGTTGGAGTTCAGCCGTCATATTTCAGCTCCGATGCGAAATCAGCCGAGCTGCTTTTCAGAGTCAAATTGGATTTAAATTGTGTCAGAATGGGGAGAGATGTTTTTTTTTAAATAATAGCCGTGAATGCCATGAAACTGAGCGTTCTGACTGCAGTGCTTTTTGATCCGTTTTTATAAATAGCAGAATTTTGTCGTAAAAAATAATGTTTCTGTGGTCTTTTGCTGCAATTAAAATACGTTTGGCTCAGGAACAAGGGCAAAACTAAGTACTTGAGTTTGAGAAAAAATTCTCTCCCTCTCTAAACCTCCATCCAAGCCTCCCCCCACCACTGCTTGGCCTTCCTTAGCTGCAAGAGCATGTCATGTACCGTGTCACCATATGGTAGTGGCAGACAGATGTTTGACAATGGTAGATCTGGAGATTTAGAAGACGGGAGTGTTCCACCTGCCCCCACTGTGTTCTCTTTTTGGTGGCCACGTGTCTGGTGGGCAGAGTGAGTGCCACGAGGTTCTATGAATCCTCTCGGTCAAGCGGTGTGGTCTTTACATGACCGATCAGATATGTCAAAACGCCAGTGTCCCCCTCCTTTCCCCCCCACATGTATGACAGGGACATCTGGCTCCAATTATTATTGCACCCCAAGGGGAACTTCCAAAATTCCTCCCTTCCTCATTTGTCAGAAATGAAGCTCTCGTTTCCCGTGATTGGCTGAAATATGTCTTTTGATATTAAATCACACCGGTTTCCACTGGCTGCATGACCAAGACAAATGTTTATCATATTTATTTATGTCATTGGAGATGACCCTGCAGTTCAGCAATGCAGGGACTTGGCTACAGTCTCCCATGGTATGTTGATTATGAGTAAGAGAGTCTCCTAAATAAGCTGAAGTGGAGAGATAATTTGGAAAGCATATGAGGTAACTGTGGTTTGTTTAATGTGAAAAATACAGTTTGGGGTTGGGGAGGGTGATGGAGGTACTGTTACAAAAGCCCTAATGAATCTAGACTGACACATCCCACCCAAAACTTACAGGGCTCTTGGTTTGATTTATATTATACTCTGTTGATAAATGTGGTTCCAAATGTTGATTAAGGATCTGTTTCACTTGTTTGTATGTCAACAAATCCAGCTAAATCTAGTTATGCACCTCTGATCTCCCATTGCCATTGTTTTTGTACTTGGTGCTTATTGTCATAACATCACGCTCTGGTAGAGGCCTTTCCAGTGTGGCTACGGGAGGGGAAACGCTATATGAAAATTACCATTGACATTGCAGAAACAAATAGGACTACTCATGCTGCCACTACATCTGTAGCCATTTTAAGTCCTTATTTATACCATTTAAGCTCTCATTTGAATTCACCAGCACAAATAAACAGATCATAATGAAGCAAAAGCCCTGATGTCATATGCAGATGTTGAATTTTGATTATTCCTGTTTCTTTGTGAAATTGTCAGGATCTTGTCTCTCAAAGGCAAAATAGATGACATCATTCTTTCTTGGTGCTGATGGGACACTTTCACTCACTTGACTGTAGCGGTTCACAAACCATGCGGCCCACTCCTCGCTTTATCTCTCCGTCTCTACCACCATATTTCAGCCTGTGCACACTGCTGAGGTTCTGCGTTTTATGGAGGCAGGAATAGTAAAAGCAAGGCTGTAAGATCTCCATTCTCCAGACTACTGTGGCATCAAGCCAGGGATTTCAGCAGTGTTTGGTGCTAATGATAAGCTGGCATGGATCACAACTTTATAAAAGGCAAATTATTTCACCTAAGGCCTGTGGGATTATTTATCTGAGGTCTGGCTGTACAAGTACCAGAGACTTTGATGTAGTCATAAATCATCTTGTAAGAAACGTGTGCTACTAAACCACTGAGCAGGCAAAGGGAGGAAAAGAGTCAGTAGTGGTTAGGGCCCACTGCCAGAACCTCTTTACTGGCTCAGTGTGACAGACTACCTGCTCTATTCCTGGGGTCATGGGCTTCATTGTAATTGAGTACAGTCTTATCCATTGTGACCCCTGCAACACCCAAATGAAAACGCTTCATGTTTTATACATTAAGGCGAGCAGGACTTGGACACCTGCTTGCTGAATGAGACTGTAATGTGTTGTTAGTAAGACGCATTCCATCAGAGATGGAAGGCTTGGCCTGGCTTTGGCTCTCTGGAATTCTCTAAGAGTAAAGTTTTCCTCTCTCCCCCCCAGACGTGCGCTGAACCTCGGCATCCTGCGTGACCCGGGTTCAGAAGTGGAGGACCGTCAGTACCAGGTCGATCTCCAGTCCATTACCATTGGAACAGCTCAGTGGGTGCAACTTAAGCCAGAAAAGGAAGGGATCAAAGGGGGTGTGTCAGCAGAGAGTGAGCGGAGCTCCCAGAACCCAGCGCTGGAGTGGAACATGGCCAGCAGGTCAGAAGTCACTTCTGTATTTGCATGTTAAAGCTGAAAGAAATTTGCTTCATGAGTGATTTTCTTATATTGTAAGTAGGTTCCAATGGAGCAGCGCTTCCCTTGACTCCTGTAGTCTCAGCAACTCTTTACCCTTTAATGTCCTCACATGGACAGAGATGATCACATTTTGCAAATTGGACTGTAAAACATGCTGGAATCACTGACAACAATCCCATCACAAACACCTACACAGGCCAACGGTTTGTCAGCAGTGTAAGATGGCTGTAAGCAGAGGTAACTACTGATGAAGTCATACATTTAACAGGCCAAACACAGCTCTGTGTATCTGCTTTAGGCTTTAAGCCGGCAGTTGCAGGCCGTGTTGTTACCCATATTCACAAGGGTCAAGGAGTTTGAATTCAAAACGAAATATCTCATTATACGTGAGGTTTCCCTGACAGTATTAAACGACCTCAGTAGGTCCCAGCAGATTGTCAGAAGTAGATTAGGCTGAAATAGAAATAGAAACAGAAACTTTCATATAGACACATGTTCCCAGCCAGTGCATCCTGGTGATGTACAACTTTGTTAGATCATACATATGTCTTTTTTGTTTTTTAACTGACATTGGTCAGCAGTGGAGTTTTATGAGCATGAATGTCATTACTGCCAGAGTAAATCATTACGCCCACTGTCAGGGGCTGTTTGTGTGATCTGCTGTTAATGTCCCGTAATTCACCTCATCAGTTCTAATGTGGGAGCAGCATGCAGTTACTGAGTGAGCTCCCTATCATAGAGCCTCCATGCACAGTCATAATTACAAACCCTGTCATTTTTTATAGACCCGGGAGCTAAAACAAGCATGAGTCTAACAGCCTGTTTGGCCCCACATCCTTTTTTTTCCCACTCATGTTTTGAGAGGGAACAGGCCCAAAACTCACAGAATCACAGGCAAAGAGTCCAGATTCGTTCCCCGTCAACTAAAAATAAGCCTGGTGCAAGAATGCAGCACAAAAACAACATGGGCCTGATTGAGACTGAGAGCTTTCGGGTCATCGGAGCTCGGAGGCTGGATGAGATACACACACCTTCCACACACAGAGTGACACACAACCCCTCATTCATATTCATTATCAACACCATTTTCTGTACTTCTCTTACACACACACAAGCACACGCCAACACACCCACATGCACGCACACGCTGATAGTGTTTGGAGCCGTGCCAGGAAAAAACACAGTGCTGCTGTTGCTGATGATACTAATGCTGAGCCCTCTGCTCACGGGCTGCAATAAGATCCTTTATTGTGACAACCTCTCAAGATTTATTTAAAGGAGACCTCGGTCTTACAGTTTCTTTTTTCTATTTGGAGGAGTCGCTACTGTCTGCTTTTTAATACAGACAATGTCTATTCAACTCTTGAACATGCAAGTTGCTTCACCTCCTCTGGGTAAGGCTAACATAGGTTTATGCTAAAATGAGAAACACTGGGAATAATTCTGTTGATGTCGTTGTGTTGGGGTTAAAATGCTTCACTTTTGAATCCTGCCTCTTCATCAATATGAATACCACACAAGCATTACTGTAAAGCTGTGATGCACTCGGTTCTTATAGAACATACTGTATGGACCCAAGAAGAGTTTTTCAGCTGGTTTGTATATTCTTAAATTATAGTATCACAATCTCATTTTAGATGGCGCTTTTAGCCACATTGACTGTGAGTGAGCAAACAAATATAATGTTGGTCTTGTAATATGGTATATGAATAGATACCATGAATAGATGTATGGGATGGTGTCTAACCATTAGTCTGAGTAGTTTCCCCAGTAGTTTTGACCATCTATTCCAAAACCCTCACTTGTCTGGGCAGTCTCCAGACAAGGACATCAGGGCCAGTTACTAAACAGCTCCTTTAAGCAGCCCTTTTAGACCTATGTTTGTCTTACACTCTCACTACTGGTTCTGACAAGTCTGACAAGCTTATTTGAGCAAACGGCTACTGAAACTTAAACCACTTAAATTCTTTCTTTCTTGCTGTCAGTATGTTTCTGTTGTTGAAAACACGGCTGCCTGGTTCTAGTGCCAAGGCCAGATTGTGTGAAAGGGCAATGAGGTGAGATTCTGGGCTCACACTTTGGGCTCCACGGTCTGCTGAATGCTTTCATAGCTGGTTGGGTTGTTGCTATACTGCAGATAATCTTAATTATCAATAAGAATAATCAATATTTGATCAATAAATAATTGGTTTTACCTGTAGACAGTGTCAAAACTGAATTTAAGTCCCACTGCAGCATAGAGCTCTGTTTTACTGGATAAATAACTAATTAGATTTATTTACGTCAGTTGTGGTCATCAGTCTGTGTTGTTGTGCTGCAAAGTTGATGGTGATGAATTTCACTGAAATACTCACGTAAATCATTAAAGTCCTTTCTCTCGCTTCCTGCCACGGTGGGAACAGAGCTGGAGGCCCTGATGGAAAACGGGCTTCGCTGTGCTTCTTTGTGTTGCACTGCATATCCCAGCTTCAGTCGCCACCCATTCTCGTCACATCTGAACATGTGATTTAGAAAGTTCCAACACGCTGAGTAAAAAAGAGTCAAGTTCACAGCTTTACTTGTCCGCTGCAATCACCACCAGAAATACACCACCTTGCTCGCAATTAGTTTTGACACGCACCACTTCCAAAGTTCGCACCTTTCCCTCATTCCCTACACGGATACCTCCACCACCCCACCCCCCTCTGTCCGCCTGTGGACATGAGGCATGTTCACGCTGCAGTTTTTTGCAGTCACTTCCAGTAGTTGCGGGTCTGCTGTGGCCTCAGTTGGCTTCCTGAGGTTTTGTGAGGAAATTCCAGTACCATGGATCCACTGACAGGATCTGTCCTCGTCACAGTGTGGAGTTGCTGGCACGGAAAGACCTGTGTCAGGGAGCTGTGAACTCTCCCATCTGCCCTCCTGTCAGCTGCCCCTTTTTGTGTTTGCCACTGATACCTCCAGTTACTGTTCACATTGTCTGCTTTGCCTGAAAGAGAAACCATTTGTTGTTTGTTGTTGTTTAACTGTACATTCAGACACTGGCATACTGTGCCACAGCCCAGTGTGAGGCCCTTGTGTTGCTTGTAAACCGAGACTTACACCTCCCTGCCCTGCTGGTGAATGATAGCACCTGTCCACTGCAACGAGACACTCATTGTTTCAATCCATGTCTGAGGGGAGATTAGCCAGAGCCAATTGGCCTCACAGATCATTTGCGCTCCGAATTAGGCCTCCCTCAAGCTCTACCTAAAGAAATGTGTCAGAAAAGAATCCCTTAAGGGCACTGGCAATGCGCATTTGTGTAGCAAAAGTGAATATGATATTGGTTCTGGTTAAGTACTGTACTCTGGGCCACCTAGAAACAGGGCTTTTTATAATCCTGGCCAACTATAAATATTGGGAGTCGTACCCCTTGATTGTTTTAATAGCAGCAGATGTGGCAATTAACACCACCTTATAAAGCCCACTTGTATATTTGTTTTACTGCTAACAAATGTTCCCACAAATATGACCTGATTGTGGGAGTGAACATTAGTGAAATGGAGGGAGTTGATGTGAGAAGGTCTTAGTTTGATCTTGTGTATACACTTTAGGGATGTTCCCAATTGAAACCTGTCAAATAACATCTCATTCTTTCTCTAAAACCATCTTCAGGCATGCAAACAAGATGTGTTAGACCAGAAAGCTAAGAACGAACACAAATATTCCACAGGTCGGGCCTGCAAAATCAGCTTGGAACATGCTTATTTTGACTTCAGCTCGTCATCCTACTTGTTTGAATTTGAAAAAAACGGAACAAGTTGGAAATGCCTGGCTGTCAGCTAAGGGCATAACAATAGCTCAGTTGTGAGCATTTTGTGGTTTGACTGTGTTGTGTTGACTATGTGATGCATAGTCAGATGGGACACTCTTACAAAGATTTCACAAGTGGTAACCATAACAGTTTTTCAGTAAATAAAGGGAGATAACTCACCGTTTCTCTTGTTGTGTACTGCTAGATTCACCTCAACACCAAGATACAGCCACTGAAATGCCAACTAATTCAAATATAAATTTGCAATAAATACTATAATACTATAATATAATATGTTGCTTTAGGCTAAATACATGGATCTGCTTAAACATAAATATCTTCAACTTGAGAACTTTATTTGTTCATATGTTATGATGTCCAGATCCATAGTTTTTCTGGGATTTTAGAAAATAACCAGCAACACACTAGTGACCTGTGACCTGTATGCATCTGTGTGCAGTATTAGGAGACACCAGGAGCGCCGCGCCATCCTAACACCAATCCTGACTGACTTCTCTGTTCGAGTGACGGCGGCTCCGGCCATCATCTTCAGCAAGAATCTCTCTCCTGACAGCGGACAGACGGAGGTCAGTTTCAACACGCCTTATTTTCAATCCAGCGTTACATTGCTGTCTTCAAGGATTTTTTTAATTTTTCCGTTCTGCAGCGAAATTGATTACAACTGGTCCAGAAGAGAAGAATTCACTGAGAACATATTTTCCTTCATCTGCTTTGTAGACATTTGTAGTTTGTTCACTGCTCACACTGACATTGTGCGCCTTTTGACCATGACCTGTTTGTCATGATTGTAAGCATTACCCTCACAATCCCTGCACATATGAAAATAGACATAGATTGTTATATGTCAGAAGTATTTATGTTTTGCTTCTTAACATACAGTTTTATACTTCTCTCATTAGGAATCCCTCAGCCAGGCTGTATTGTAATGGAGGCTTTTGACCCCCAGAGTTCAAACCTTTCTGCTTATACAGCTGAAGTTTTCTGGCACAGCTGCCTGAGACTTCCTGCCTCTTTGATGCTTTGTCCGGCCGCGCTAACGTGCCCCTTGACAATGCATAACAGCTAATCCATAGTTTGCACTGACACATACACACAAGAGCGCAGGCGCACACTCAGACACAGACTCACACAATTCTATTTTTGTGAGGACATTCATTGACATAACGCATCCCCAAGTCCTGGCCTAAATGTCTTCACTTTCCCAAATTGTCTTCTTATAGTTAAACACTGGTCATCACAAAGGTGACGGTGTAATTTCAAGTACACACACATACGCAAAGAGTGTAATTTCCATACAAAAAGGACTATTTAGATCACTTTTTATAATAATAAATCATAATTCTTTTCTAGAAAATACAAATTTAGATCTTCATAACATGAATTGTGTATTTGTTAAATAATGTATCATGTATGATCTACAATACAATCAACATGTTTATTAAACTAAATGAGAAAAAAGAAGAAGAAAAGCACATTGTGATTTTAATGTTTTGGGATATAAAATTGAATGATGGCAGTCATTTAGGTTTTTAACTGTGGGTCTGAATAAACCTCACCGGTCACCAGTACCATAGTGTAGTAGTAACTGCAGATGTAGCTTGTGAGTGTGGCTCAACACAGAGTGTTAGTGAGTGATATCCTGTTAGATGTAGCCTCCGGGCGGCGGTTTAAACTGCTGGTTGTGAGGGGTGAGTGCAGGGGGGGGTGACATCTGAGATCATCTGAGCTGAACGAAAAAGATACAGGGAGGTTAGAAAGTAAATAGACAAGGTAAATATCTATATGTGTGTGTGTGTATATATGTATATATATATTTTACGATATGTTTTTCTTGCTTCCTCCACCCACTCCGTCCTTTTCCATTTCCCCTGCGCTGACTCCTTTGTCTCCTCAGGAGGTGGTGGTGTGTGGCCACTCTCTGGAGGTGAATGTGACCAGCAGCCTGGATTTCTACCTCAGTGTGGGCCAGGTGCAGCTCTTACAGCAGCTGCTCAGAGACAACATGGTGGGGATAGACGCTCCTGAGAAAAGTGCTGAGGTGAATACTGCAGTCACTAACAAACACACACACACACACACACATGTTTTTACATTTAAAGATTGGAATTTGCATTTACATTTTACTTGTATTTTCTAAAACTGAATACTTGAGGATGTGCAATATAACGGTAACAATTTAATTTGCCGTCCCAGCTGAGGAGGATATGTTTTTGGTGCAGTCTGACTGTCTGAGTGCAGCAGGATAAGTCAAAAATGTACTCAATGAACTGATTTTGTGACCCATGGAAGAACCCAATAAAATTTAGAGCAATTCCGATTAGGGGTGTGGATAAAGGAATTCTTTTTATTATTATGATTATTCTTGTGAGATGGGGAATCTTAAGCATTCCTTGTTTCCTTTGCATCAAAGTATTAATACATAAACATAAAGAAAGCCGTGCGCCATAATCCATTCGTTGCGTTTAATCCGTTTTATTTTTTATTTCAGTTTGGCATGCGATTCTACTTTTTCAGCCTTGACAGAAGCATAACATCTAATTATTAACTGTTAACTTTTTCTCCTAAATGAATTATTTATTTTCATACATCTACACCTCACACAGTGGCTCTGAGACCACACCTCTCTTGCTAATTAATTTTTGCATAAAAAAAGTGACCATTTGAGTGAATTTGTTACATTTAAATATTTACTCACTCAGAGTTAAGGCAGTGTTTTTTTTAATGTGGCCTTAGTTTACTGCGCTTTGCTCGACTGTAGCTTTCAGGGCCCTTCCTATTGTTTACAGGACAGGGAGCTCCCAGGCGCCATTTGCCCCGTCTGACTGCTTAATAAAGCTTTCTAATGGAACACAATATAAAAATATTTACCAGCAGTGGCGAGGATGGGAGTCATAGAGGAGTGAAGGCGACAGTGGAGGGAGGGAGGAGGAGGGGGAATGGGCTGAAATTTACAGTAAATTTACTGCTCTGCTTTGCTCAGGATTCTTTACGGAAGGATGTGTGTACTGATGTGTAGCATTACTGCATTAGATGACTCAGATCCCGTAAAGCAGTGGAAAGCAAATAGTCGCCTGTGCACCAAAACTGACCCTGTAACAAAAATATTTGGCTTCCATAGAAAAAGCTGAAGTTTTCTTCTGAAGTTTGCATCAAACGCCAACAGTTTGCACCTCCAACACTAACACCTTGTTGAGACATCACATTTATTCTAAGACAAGAGCATTGAACTGAACATTGAACTAAACTGAACTAAACTAAAATAGTCTTTACTTTGTTTTGTCACCAAGTGAGTGGATAGAGCCCATTAACAAATTAAAATGCAACAGACACTGATAAATAAAAGTCCCTACCAAAACTTTAGAACATATATAAATATTTTAATGTAGCTCTATATGTTGTAGTAGGATGACGACAGCAAGTTTAATCTTTTCTTTGGATTTATTGATTTTGTTATTTATAAAGTCAGTCTTAAGGAGGTGCCTGGTGTGCATCTGGTCTTGATTTGGGCAATCTCAGAGCCCTCACCCCGACTTGTAATGATTCATTGATTCTGTTGAGGTGCAGCTAACGGCTGCAGTGGGTTCATCCAGCTTTAAGGCAAGATGAGAAACTTCATCAATTATTCTGGGAGGTCCACTGGAAACAGTTGAAAACAGGGTTTTACTCCATTTAAGAAAGGTCATTTCAATTGCATTGAGTTGTTTCACAAGACGATGTAAACACAGCATATTTTTTCTCTCCTGCGACTGCCAGTCCACATATATGAAGTTCTAGCTTGAGGAGTCCGGGTTATTGCTGAAAGGCACTGTGGCAGTTCCACCCAGCCCTGTTCCACAGATTATCAGGGGATGCGAACACACGGTTCTTTAATACATTTGCATTCAATCACAATGTTAATGCTCCAGCTAGATAAAGTAAAAATGAAATGACCTCAGGTCTGGAGTGATGCAATATGCTGATTATCCATCCACTGCTGAGAAATGAACACAGGCATGGGAAAATACCTCTGTTTCGTGTAATATTAGCCTTTTGGGCAAAGTCGTCGGGAACTGTCATGTTTCACTTTTTGCTTTTATGATTCAGTGGTAATTTCATGTCATGTGCTGTATGCCATGTTTTTACTCATCCAGTTTTATAGTGGTGCCATCATAGAGTGTAACAGCATCATTAACGCTGAGGTCAGTCAGTGTGTGTCTTCACCTCTGCACAGCTGCACAGTACAGAGGTTACACTGAATACATGTGCTTTGGCTTTGGCTTTTTTGGATTGTCTCTGTAAAACATTTGTACCTCTATCTACCCCACTGTCGTAAGTCTTTTGGCGACCGCCTCTGGCAGCCGGAAGGTCAGCGTGACCAAGACATGTTCATCTTTGCTGTGTGTTCTGCTCTGCACAAGCTCATTCTTCGAGCTGCAGAGCCCTCTAGTGGTGCATGTAACTACAGCATTGAGTGGTTACATGCTCACAGCCCAGCTCCAGCTATACCAGCAGCCTGTTTACCCCCTGCTAATCCATGATATTGATTTTAGGCCATATCGCCCAGCTCTACATTGAGTGGTTACATGCTCACAGCCCAGCTCCAGCTATACCAGCAGCCTGTTTACCCCCTGCTAATCCATTTGACTCATTGCCATTAAATAGTATCAGTAGTGCACTGAGTGTGTACTGAGTGTGTGTTTGGAACAGGTGAGGGTGGGTTCCAAGGAGTAATCCTGAAGTGTAGATGTATTTCCATTTCCACTACATTACCATCTGAATGTGCAACACGTGTCTGTTTTTGTTTTGTATTTGTTAGTATTTTTTCAGAGCCAGCCTTAATAATGATACTTATCGTTTTAGACAGTTTTGTTTGTACTTCCTTTATCCAACCTGTTCAAAGGATTCGATTAAAAGCAGGTCCCGGATCTCGAACATCTGGTGCCGAGGAATTGTTTTGGTTGTTGCGCGTCAATAAAGTATCTCAGCTCACACACTCAGCACTGTCCCCAGTTAGAGTGCCCATTGCTCACTCTCATTTTTAAATCTTTTCCTTTCCTCTCTGAGCCTTTTTTTTCTTCCTCCTCGACATTTTGAGAACATTCTGTGGGCCTTGAACAGATTCTACGCAGATTTCAAACAGTTTCCATTGCCCCTCACAGCTGTGTTTTATTGTCTGGGTTAATGAATTTGTTTTGTAGGGGCTTTTGGGTTCCCTGGCAGTGGTGAGGCAAGCCAGGCGCGTGGGCAATGTGTGCAAGCCTTGTGTGTGATTTCAGTCGTTTCTAGTCACTGAGCTGAACTGTGCTTTAAGGCAGCCTTTCCTCATACACACATCTATTACGGCCCTCCCATACATTAACGCAGAGCTGGATTGTTTTCTTTCAGTCCATTACACTGTGTCAGAGTGCATTGTAGCCAGCTGTCCACCAGTTTCCACTTCAGTCCTGACTGAGATGCAGTGTCAATGAAACCAGATTTCTGAGTTGTCAGTAAATCACTGCATTATTGGGATGTTTATCACAGCAACAGCGCCAGTCGGTCACAGTTTGACTTCATGTCTGTATTTCCTGGCGGATGGTAATGGTGATAAAGTGAGGTGATCGGGCGGCTTTCAGCAGCAGGACGTCCCACAGTCACACAGCCATGAATAGATGATGGAGCAGCTTCTAGGACTGATCTCACTGCCCTGTCAATGGCACTGTCACCTGGCAACACAGATGTGTATATGCTCACACACATTTACACACACGCACACATACACATTGCATGCATGTGTCTATTATTGTAGAGCCAACACTGTACTGCTGCTTTATGATTGAACAGCTGACCGAATGTGTGGTTTGGTGTTTGCATGCTGTGTCTCAGATCTGTTATGACGTTGTTGTTTGTTCATCGGAAAGAATGAAAAAAGTAGTTTGGGTGGGGGGGTGCAGTCTGTCTCCCGCAGCAACCACGTCTTCCTCAACACACTATTTCATTCTCTTATTTACCATTTCCGCGTCGTGCATTACTTTATGTGCATGTAAAGTATTTGTTGTTGTCTGCATCAATATCGGCCTGTTATTCAGTTGCCATAATGACAAACTCCAAATGTATTTTTGTGTTGTCCCACCAAACTGGCAAGGAGCAAAAATAGAGAATATGTAAAAAAAAAAAAACTAAATTTTTCTTCAGTCTGACTCTCCCCCTCTCAACACACACACACACACACACGCACACACGCACACACACACACACACACACACACACACAAAGGCAGCTCGGGTCAGCCATATGCTAGTACCACAGTGTAAGAGGAAAATACCCTCTGGTGCAGGGGGAAGTCCCGCTCTGCTTCATCCTCCACCTCATCCTGGGATGATTACACGCATGGGAAACAGGGCTTTAGACTTCCTCCAAGTCTCATGCACACGCTCACTGATGCCAGTGAGCACACAAACAAACACTGAGACAGTACCCAGGTTCAGGACCAAGGATGTGGCATCACAGGAAACTCTGAATTAGTGTTTTTGATGAACACAAATGAGTACAGCCTCTTACTCATCCATTCAGCCATTACATATCTTATCTCTATTCTTTCTTTCATTCTGTACTTGTATTTTCTCTGTTTTCTTATATTTCCTTTCCTTTTTTGCATCACCAGTTACAAGTATAAGACTACGTGCAGCTTTATTTACCCCAGCCATCTTCTGCAGGTTCTGCTTTTATCATACTTTTCTTTTATCATTCTCTTTTCTCTGCTCTTCATCTTCTCTCATCCATCCACCCCTCCCCCACCTCCCCCAACCCCCACCTCCCTCCCATAGATCTCTTGCAGCTCCTGGTTGGAAATGTTTTGCTGTATCCACAGCTGGCTAGTTGTGTATCACTCAGTGGAGAGGGTCTCTCCTCCGAGACAGATAGAATTTGACAGTGTGTGGGTTATGATTTTCCTCCAATATTACGCCTTTGTTGTCTTAAATGCCTGCATAAGGACGAACAGTGGGCTTACGCTCATGCAAAGCTGGTGTGAGGCAGCACTTATACAGTGGGGCAGATATCCAGCCAAGAAGAACCACTGTGAGAAGTGAATTTGCAGAAGGCATGGGAACACTGGTCAGTAGCTGGTTGGGTTTGTCAGTGGGTTTGGAGAGCAGTTTTGGGTTATTATTGAGGCGGAGGCTGTGTTGCAACGATGCATGTCTTTTTTTGTGCATGACATGCTCACAGCCACACTGAACTACAGTGTTCTTGTTTGGGGATTTTAAAGTTGTTAATTGTAGAAAACAATGTGTAATCACAGCTTTGCAGTTAGTGTCTTTTTGCTTCCAGGTAAAAAGGCCATTCTGACAGCAAGGCCCATATGTCCTCGTCCTAACTCTTCTGGAACGCCGCTAAATCAAATAATAAAACCTATAAAAGAAATGGAGCCTTTTCTGCCCCTTAGTCTTTCATCCAAATGCTACTAAATGTTTGAGTGTGGGAAAATGGAAGCTTAGTGACCTGCTCTGCTCTCTTGTTCAACAGTTTCGCTCACATTCATGTCGAAGCATTAGCCCGGATGCCAAAAGCCCATCAAATAGCTTATCTTAGCCCCAGTGTTGTTGACAAGCTTGGCTCATTGAGCAACCTAATGCTGGATCCTTGTCTGTATATGTTTCAAGTACAGTAAACCTTTTCCAAGACCGTTCCTCTGTGATGAGTGTTTCACATTGTTTTCTAGCTGTGAAGCTTTGAGAATTGAAGTTTATGTCTTGACTCCTGAGCTTTTCAGGACATTGTGGTGTCAGAGTAGCACTTTAGTGTTCCACTCGCCAACAGCAATAGGGAGACACCAGATGAGAATGAGAATCTGAAGCATTGAGAAGGAGCGGTGCAGACGGTCAGACTGAGGCGGCGTGAGAGGATGGTCACCTGACAGCGTATGCAAACGACGAAATCTAAGATGAGATGAGACATGACAGTGAGAAACAGAAAGTCTGAAGCTGCTGTTTGCTTTGATTTCCAGCTCTGTGTAAAGAACTTGTTCATAAATGTGGGAGCTGACATTCCTGAGGGGTCAGCTCTTAACCAGTCGGCCTGGCTATTAACCCTCTCTGAGGGCCAGATCCCTTTCACCCTGACCTCTCTCCATACTGCCTAGTAGTATTTTCATTTGCCCTGTTGCTGCTAAGAGTAATAATAAATAAGGTTCCTTGCACAGCCATCTCCTTTTCCATTTTGGCTGCCTTACGTTGATTAACTAAGCGTTGTTGTCTCAGCTTATCTTAAACACACATATTTTCATAGCCAGTGTTCATGTCGTTGCCCTTCTTTGAAACCGTTGTTATGAAACCGTATCTTTTTTCTTTCTTTTTTGTTCATGTCTCACTGACCCTCCTGTGTGAATCAACTGCTTATTGACAGCCAGTCATAACAACTCACCTTCTCTGTTCGGCCCCCGCACCACCACCACCAGCTCTCTTCTCAAAAGCATGACCGTGGCATGTTCTTCAGCCGCCCCCCTTCAAACTCTGTCTATTTGAGATCAGTAGCAGCTGAATTTGCTCTGTCCTCAATCAGTTTTGGTGAAATTGGCGTGAAAACTCACAAAGGTTGGAATTCTATTAGAGCTGTGAAACAGACGGCGCCTTTGAGGAGGGGGTGTGGGCCCTTAATGTGAACCTGGGGATCGGGTGTCGACTCAGGTGAGGAGGAGTCAGGAACTCTCCCTCGCTCTCTCTCTCTCTGTCTCTCTTACTCGCTCGCTCACTCGCTCTGCCTGCCTACAAGGGAAACAGGGTCACACACTCCAGGGACCAGTAAAAGCAGGGCATACCAGGCCAGCTAGTACAGTCACATATCCACACACACCATAGTAGATGTGGTTCAGTGAAAAAGCACAGAATGTTTGTCTGAAGAGGTGAAAAGAGGAAACCAAGTTATTTTACTACACCTGTATAAGCACGATTCCACCTAGAAAAACAGGTGATGGAGAGTATTGGGTTCTCGCTCTGTGACTTGGATAGTGTGTGCATGTCTGTGTGGGTCTGCGCGTGTGTGCGTGTGTGTGCGTGTGTGTGTGCGTGTGTGTGTGTGTGTGTGTGTGTTCATACCTGCATGCATGTGCATGTAAATATTTGCATTCGACTATACTAATGCACAGAAGTTACTTCCTGCTCATTGTAAATTTGTCCTGTCACTGATTGGAGTTCGACTGAGGTCCTCTGCTCTCTGTAAACTAAATATTTATACTAAAACAAAATTCTCACATCATTCCAGGCTTTGGGAGAATTTTCCGTGGGTGCAGGAACATTTTCCTTTTTTTCATATCTCTCTGCTCATATGTTATGCCAGTTAAATATGAAATATTGCAAGTCTTGCCAAGTAATCTCAGTCAAAGCCCCTGAGATTGCATTAAGTGCTAAAAGATTAGATTAATATTCACTTAAACAGTGCTATATAAACAACAGCTATTTTGATATTTTACTGTTTAACAGATTGTGAAATCAGTCGTGAGTTCCAACGTTAACTATTACATATTTATCCATGAAACATATCTTATTATGTCATATTTTGTTCTTGTGAATGCATGTTTGAAGAACTAAACATTATTCTGTCATCTATAAATAGATGTGTGAAAATCAGTGACATCTGCATTTAAGGTCTATGAATTGTCCTACAACCAGAGCGAGCCATGTAAACCCAATTAAAGCAATGATAGATGTGCACGTGTAGGCGCTGCATAGCCCATTAAACCCATGGAACTCAAAAACATAGCTCAGATGTGTTTAGAGAGTGCCAAGAAGTGGGCTTGATCTTAGAACTCCACCTCCAAAGCCGCTCCATTGGTTTAGATATGCATGTCGAAGATGAATTATCGAGGACACTTCACATTATTCCTACACTCAAATAAGCCCTTTACTCAAAGCCAATGACTGATAAAGTTTCCGTATTTCAAAATACCAGGACTCCAGACAGAACAGGAAAGACATTAACTGTGTTATGATAAATAGGTTTTGCAGATTAAAACTTTTTAAGTGTTCCTCCTCGTTAAACTCTGCATCTGAATCTTATCCCTTCAGCTAAATGAAAAAAGACCAAAATAGTTCTGTCTTCCACGGTGTTGCCATGAACTTTACTTGTTTAGCCAAACTGTCCTGTGGACGTTTTTGTAGTCGGCTCTCCTTTCTGTTGCGCCGTTTAATCTTGCTCTTTTCTTCTATTGATTTGTCCTTTAACCTCGTCCTCTGAGTCCCCCTAATCGGGGCCCTCTCCACTAACTCAGATGAGGGGACAGGGGTTCTTGCATCATTCTCCTTTGAGAACCTTACATACGGCACATAAGAGCCTTTGTCTCACTCAGTCCTGGGAGCACATCCAGGGAGAAATTAAAGGAAGATTACTTCAGTCCTCCTCTTCTAATTTCAGCTCTGTAAATAGACACCGAGCCAGGATTGTTCCTGTCCTCACGCCGGGCTTTGAATTTGTAGGCAATCTTGTGTGCGATTTTGTGTGCACATGTACACGTGGTGTGTGTCTCTGTGCGCTCACTTCTGAATGCCTATACTTGCGTATGCGTATGAGTCTGTCTTTTCATAACCATGAGCCACACTGTGTACGTGCGTGCGTGTGTGTGCGCGCACGCTGGCTCCCTGGGGTGTGGGCTGGTCACAGCAGCATCACTCACAGTCCTCAGCAGACCACCTGGGGTTCATCTGCCCTTCTCAACCCTGCACCTCCCACCCCGTCCTGCTCCAAAGAGCCTCATCTCACCTCAGGTCACCATTGTTTTCCTTGCTGTTGCTGTTTCCCTATGACCTTGTTACTAAAGCAGAGAAAGCAGACATGGCCGTCAGGCAGTGCAGGCAGGCGTTTCAGAAGAACACTCCATGACCTAATGAAAGGCATCTCTGCTGCTTTTGAAGTCAGTCAGACGTCTGCTTTGGTGAACTGCTGAGCCCATGCTGAAGACAATGCAGTTTGAAGTCTCTTTTGTTGTTTGTTTTTTTTGAAAACATAATGCCAAAGTAATGATGTTAAGTTGAAAGCTTGGATGAGTGATCTTGAGGGCCAGGCTGAAACCTTAGGATTATGCCGCTGCTTCGCCTTCGGCTGTACTGAGTTGTGTTTCTGCAGTGGCCATGCATGTTAGCTGTGGTGTTGTCAAACATTGCGTTTCCTCCTAAATATAAACAGTTATGAAAACATAAAAGAATTACATTGAGTGGAATCTCAACACAAGACAAGAGATAATGTACTACAAAGCCAACACTGTCTGTAGCATTTCCACAATAGTGTACAGTCTCACATCCACAACTTCCATCTCATTCAGAAACACTTGACACATGTAAAGAACGATCATGTCAGAAAATTATGACCACACAAATCTCAAAGCTCAGCAGGAGTGGTGAGAGTTAGTGTGTGCCAGCTGTGCTCTGCCCCCATGGAAAGTCAGAGGAGCGGATAAAGAGAAGAAAGTGTGATGATGACTCTGCTGCTGTAGAAGCCAGGATCACAGATTTAACACAGGCACCAGGTGTTTGTGTGTGTGTCTCTCTCTCTCACATTCACCTTCCCTGTGCTGTGTCTTCTAATTACACCTCCCTCTACATCTGGCTTTCATCTTCGTTTAATGAGTGACCAAATAGAATGTGTGGACTCAGGTCGCCGCCGTCCTGGGATGTAGGAGAATGAGTTAATGCTGCAATGCTATGAACTGTATGACTGAGAACCTTCACACGCATCCTTTTCTCAGCCACATTCATTCTTCCAAGTTCTCCATCTGGCTTCAAACCAATCATAACTTTATTATAAAACTGTTTTGTTTTTACTCTCCCTCCTCTGTTTACCATATGGCTAATATCGTGTTTATCGTTAATGTTGGAAGTATTTGGTGATAAAGTCCGTTCAGCAGCATTCTACTGCAGCCAAGAGATTATGTCGGATGAGCAGTGAAAGCCTGTGTATCATTTTTGAACAGTGACATCATGGTGGTCAGGACACTTTTCCCCTGTGTTTGTTTTCACTAACACGGCTGAGGTATCAATCTAGGAATTGTCTTCTGGCATTTCTAAACACTTCCTTCAATGGGTAATACAATTACATTGCATCCTGCTTATTCAAACAGCCAGTGTTTTTCTTGCGATATGGGATAATTCCTGCGTGTCCTCACACTCACCCCCTAACCAAACTGTTGGATTTGACTTGTGGATCTGAATCAGGGTTTTGGTTTAGATTGGTGGATCTGTTGAGGATGACTGATGCAATAAGTCTCCCATTGAGCTTAAAGGGTGGTGTCTGTCAGACCTTTTAAATCATGCTTGATTGCCAGAGATTAGGAGCAGGGCATGGTGGGTTTGGCGAGCGTCTTGAGGGCCTAGAGTTGTACTGGGAAGGCCTCAGTGTACAATGCAATGTGTTGAGCACAACACTGCAGCCTGCTAAACGTCAGAGCTCTGGATACAGTTGTGTTTTACTAAGCAAAGGCAATCTGCACTCCCTTTGTGCCAAAATATTTGTAAGTAAACTAATGTCGTGTGCAGTCATAGGAGAAAACAGGTTTTGAAGTTCAGTCAATTGTAAAACGGAGTTGTTGGCCACCACATCTCCCGAAGCCAGGTTTTTGTTGAGCAGCGTACTGTAGATCCCCATATGGACCACATTAAGTCACTCTTTTCACAAATTTTCTTTTCATTCTCCAGCCTTTATCATTTTTGCATCTTTGTTTCCGAGCCAGGGCTTTTCCATCCCATAAAGCAGCTGAAAATGGAAGAACATCATCTCTGCACTGATGATTTCTTGTCTGTTCATCTTTCCTTTGTTTTCTGAGGTGTTTCAACAGGCCTGCCTCCATTTAGACCAGTCATGTCATATTCGGTCCTCTCCTCTCTTCATTTCATCTCCAGTAGGTCTTTCCAAGAAAAAAGCGTTCCAACTGACCCAGTGCTTCAGGAATGTAAACAAGCATAAATTATTACTGTCACCCGGATGTTTGCTTTCCCCCTGCATGTCAGGTGGCAACAGGGGAATAAGAGTCTCTGACATGGTAGGTGAACTATTCTGGTATTTTTATTTTGTTTATCCTCTCTACATTAAAGATAGGAGGACGGAGGAAGGCGCAGAGGACAGATCCTTGGGGTTCTGGACAGTGAGAGGGGAGGATAATAAAATGTGTTGTTTAATGTCTCTTACGTTCCGTTGTGAAACCCAGAAGGAGAAACCCCACCAACCGACATTAGTGGGTGGAGGGAGCTTGTTAAAATGGTCCTTCTTGTTGCCCAGAGTACACAGTGTTTAAAGTACAGTTGACAGTCACTCTGAAGCACTCGTCATCCATTTGCGAGCTCCGGGGTCGTGACCTGCCATCGCGTCTTTGTTGTGGTTCAGCTAAAGTGCATAGCAGGTTGCCTTTGTTATTGAAACAAAGTTGCAAGTATTAAATGTCTGCCTTTGATGCCCTTTTTTTGTGACCGCTGTTGTGGCATTCAAAGAGCGGTGACTTCATGTTATGAATGTCTTCCCCCCTCTGTTCTCTACAAGCAAATGAGAGAATGCATTGCAGCCTTTGTGGCATTTGGTTAAGTATGATTGTTAGGATTTTTGATTAGGATGAGATATTGCTATATTGAGATTTTCTTCCATCAGCACAAAGGCACAGAGGCCTGCTATCAACGTTATGATCCTGGTAGACAATAGTGGGTAGCAAACAGGGGCCCAACCTGTAAGCGCTGATGTCAAGATAGAGAAGTTAATTTCTATTCATGCATCCTGCAAAGAAGCTTAACTGAATAGTTCTGTCAGAAAGATTAAGTAATCTGACCTACCATGTATTTCAATGGGAATTCTCCAAGAGCTACAAGAGAACATGGGAAAAATGTGCGAAAGCAATTCTTTAACATGAGTAGCTCACTTCACTGCCACTGGTTTTCATTCAGGCTCCTAAGTGCTACAAATAGCAGCTTGCTTTTTGCTCTACAGTAACTGTCAAATCAAGGAAAACAAGGAAAACCTTGTTGACAAAGTTGACACTCAGAAATGGAAATAAAACCTTTTTATTTGGAAGAAGAAAAATGACACAGTTAAAAAAAATCTGCCTGTAATTTGTTTCTGGCTCTCAGTGACAGCTCACTCCTCACATATTCCAATCTGTCATTCTCATATAGTGTCAAGTTGCTGACCTCCTTTACTCAACACTAATATTAAAGGTCTGTTTATAAAGCTGCCTTGACCCATCTCCCATAATTAGCACAGGTCCCTAGCCTATCTCTCCCTTCATCAGTACTTTGATTATGTCACCACCAGACACTGAACTATTTCGTGATGATGTGCTGTCGTATTTATTAATTCTCTGCGTCATTATATGATTGTCTGGGGTCTTTTGTAACAGTATATGTCTTAAGTGTCTCATTTTTACTCCCATGCAGTTTGTTTTACTCTCGGAATACAGTCACCTGTGTTTTTTTGCCTCTGTTTTAGTTTGTTTCGTGCCCCAGGCTGGAAGCTGTTATGATTTATACTTCAGTGTGGATATGTGGTTTTTAAATGGAGCCCTTTGAAAGCTGTAATAGTCACCTTTACTACTTGTACTGTATTTATTGTATTCTTTTCCTCCAGCTACCATGGATTTCCCAACCATCTTAAAACATTCAGATTTTCATGTTCCCTGATCTCTGAACCTGAATTGCAACCTACTCTTCATTCATCTGGAAACAATCAGTTGCATATGTGGTATTCAGTGTCTGTGTGTGTGATGCTGTCATATTCAACTAGCTAGCCAACACTGTAAACGGGTGGCATTCGGTTGATGTGACATTTGCTTCCACATATTAGCCTTCCTCCAGCCAAGCTGTTCTGAGTTACGCTGACAGAAATAGGGGTCAGAGGTCGTACAGATGCGCTCTGATATGATTGGCACTTGGGAGACTCATGGTTTCACACTTTGGGGATTATCCTCCATTTTCCAGAATTTTCTGCCTAGAGACTCCGAGGGGATGACTTCATGACTGGCCAGCCGGGGCCTGGAGGTTGCGTCTATATGTGCGTAGTCCCATGTTCATGATCACGATCACGATCAGCTAAGTCCAGAGAAAGATTGCATTGGGATCTGGAAACGGTGCTTCAGTGCGGCCATTATATAATATAATAGAAAGTAATGGTTGGAAAAAAGGGGATTTCAGCTGGGACCAGGCCTGTAGTTGCAGAACATGTTTGTGTTCTGAATTTATTACCCTCTGTCAGTGAATAAATTGACAAAAGGTTAAAGCTTATGGACTCTAGAGCCATAAGTTTATGTTTTCTTTGTATACCTATTCTCTTTTTCAACGTATAAGCACAGCGAGTCTATAACTAAGCCCAGGAACACAGGAACTGATTCGGCCATGTGCTTTAAAAACTAACTGAGATCAAACCCTGGGAATACAACTGACTTCATGTGTGTTTTTATGTCCGTGCACTGATTGCATGTGTTCAGACTATATGAACAACTGTACGCTGGGGTATGTTTTCTCATTGTCTCTTTTCCTCTACACCCCCATTTGTGCTCCCCATTATCCCTTATTCCACTTGTAAGCACATCTAAATATAGACGAAGAATTTGCTTAGGGGGCACTCTCTTAGTGGTGGTGGTTAAAAAGAAGACGGGGTATTTGCTGTAATTGTAAATGCATGTGTACAGCCTAAGCTTGGGAAGAGAGACAGAGGAGCGTAAAGAGTATCTGGCAGTTTCTCCTGGCGCTCACTCTTTCCCAGCTGCTGTGCAGCTTATTTGTCCCTTTCAACGTGGGGCTCTCCTCGGAGTGGACATTTCGCCTTTGCCAAGTACCTTTTTGAAAATACCTCTTTACCTCAATACAAGTTTCACCCGCTTAACACAACACACATGGAGACAGGTCCGGGCCCTTTTCTGCCTTCTCTCCCCTCCCCATTGCTTGGAAAATCTTACATTTCTACAGAAAAGGAGTGCACACATCCTGTCCTCATTAGACCACGGAAAGGAGCGGAATCTGGCACAGCCAATTCTATAGAAGCCCCACACATGAGCCTGGCCTTACAGAACAGGCAGGCGGGCAGGCATGCCGCGGTGTTTTATATGGCTCTTGTTCTTAGCCTTTGATGACACTGTTTAGAATAGGAAATATCTAATAAGTCAAGTATTCTGTCTAATGTCCTGCCAATGGGTTTAGTATTTGCCTGGAGGTCTTGAAACACTATCTCCGCCACAGCAATAATATACATTTAAAATGCTCATGGAGTGGGTGGGAGGGAGCACTGTAGAGAAAGAGAGGGGGCATCTGAGAGAACATGTTATAATAGCTACCATCTGCAGGTTGGGCCAGACGAGGGTGAGATAGTGTGCGACACACCTTGGTTCTTTTGAAAGCTCCCAGTGTATATTTTCAATTTATCATAATTATGTTTTAAAAGGAAGCAGTAGCTAATCGGATCTGGCACTGTATCCATTAAGATGAAGGAGAAACATGAGGAAAAAGCCTTTATAGTTGGGCAAAAGTGTCGGACATGTTATTGTACATGAGGCTGAGGTATATACGCACCTGTGAAGCATTGTGCCGCCATCAGGAGATTGTTGCATTCATTCGATGCAGTGGGTGAATAAACAGAAACCACGTTGACATGCGCCCTCTTCTTTTTACTCCTCTTTTCCTTCTTCTCCTTGTCCTTCTTCTTACTTCTGCCTTTGTGCCAGTGCTTTTATGGAGCTAGTTTGAAGTGGCTGTTTCTTAGCGTCACCAAAATATTTTCCATGTACTCGGGAATTCGTTTGAAAGAAAAAGCTTCTGTTGATAATTTTCCCCAAATGTGTCGGCTCTACAGAAACGTGTGCAGTAATAATTATTCACATTCGTTTCAGCTGTTTGTCTCTTTTCTGTCCTGTGGAAATCAGTGGCAGCGTGCTTGTAGCTATGAAGATGGCATGCTTTAGTAGCACATTAAAAATTCCTATTTTTATTGTTGCTTAAGACTAAGCAACCTACTCACATTGATTTATAGCATCTGTCACTGAAAGCTTTTTATTGCCACAACGGCTGGAAATCTCTCGATATCCGTTAGTTGGAGCCAAGTATGAAATCGCAGCTGCTTTATACACAATACCACAGGCAGTGCATGAAACAATTTGATTTGCTGGGGTGAGGCCCTTTTCTAAAGACATTTCCAATATTGCAAGAAGTGCAAAATGATTTTTAGACCACAGAAAAAGTCCCAGAGCATGCCTTTAATGTCTCTGTGGTTATGTGATGCTCTTCTTCTTTGGTCAATTTGTCCATGGTCTCAATCATGCAAGTTATTTGGTTTGTGTCCTCTTGTAAAGCCTGGATCCAAATGAAAAACAAATTTCCCCCCAAAAAACTTTCATCCTTTTTTATTTGATGCTCCTTATCCTCCAACTCTTTAAAGTGAATAAACCATATTGGTTTGTTTTGAAGATACGAAAAGCTACTGATCAGCACCAACAATGGGCACATTTTACCAGAAACACATCATTTAGGTGGGGTCCGCTGTGGTTATTGCTAGTGCAAAATCATCATGAGGTCACATAATGTGTGGCCACCAGCCCCATCTCTGATTAAGCTGAGCGCCAAAAAAAAAATGCTACCATTAGTGTGAACATGGCATTATCTTCCACTGTTTCTGTGTCCAGGTGTGTCAACATGAGAAGAAGCGTGGCAGCCGGGACCGTGCGGCAGGCGTTGACTCCTCTTCACGTCACAGTGGAACTGGGCAGGACAGTGGCTTCGGAAGTGACAGTGCTCGCATCCGCATCGTCCAAATAGAGCAGCAGAGCGGGGCCAGCCACCACTGCATCGCTAGGCCCTCCCACAAGTCCACCATTACCAAGAACCTCAGCTTCATTCCTTTTGACATCTTCCTCACTGCGAGCAGACTGTCTGTCATGACTTATGCTTGCTCCAGCTCCTCAAAGGTCTTTCCCTCATCATCCGACTCCCCCAGCACACTGGAGAAGAAAGAGGTTGGAGATAAGGTAGACAACACGTGGTTGAAAAAGAAGCTCGCTCATGAGCATGATTTACATTGCATGGTCTGTGAGGGTATTTTCAATTTACAATTTGAGACACTGGTCTACTCCCTTCAGTCCATCACTGCGTATTTAGATAAATATAAACCTGAAACATCTGTGCAACAAAAGGATGTGTGTGATACTGTCAATTCACAATGGACCAAGTCACTGAATCAATGTCACAAATCATTCAGTTGCAGTTTTGCACAGTTTAAAAAGCTCCTTCTTAAATGGCTTTAGGTGGGGAAGAGCGCCCTCAACCAGCCCGAGTTCCTGTCTGAGACTCCAGCACCCTCAGCCTCTCCGACTCCAGACTCGACTCCAGCTGCACTGGGCTCCATCGCTGGCCTGACAGCAGAGGACATCTTCAATAGCAACACGTCGCAGCCAGCCTCGCCACTCCTGAGAGGCAGCCTGCTCTCCCTGAGCGGTCTGCCGACTCCCAGTCGCTCCTCAGCTCGCCAGGCGCTAGGTGTTACCATCGTAAGGCAGCCAGGGAGAAGAGGTGCTGAGGACCAGGTGCTGGAACCGCTGCTCTTTCTCCAGGTGATGCAACCATCTGCTCTGCTCAGCTGCCACCACCGCAAACAGAGAATGGAGCTGTCTGTGTTCGATGTGGCCTTAAGAGGAGTGACTTCTGACTACAAGTGCCTAGGTGAGCTGGAGTTGATGAAGATACAGACTCTGTTTAAAATACAGGGAACGTACCTGTGTTCTGTAAAATCTCTTGTTAAATGTTTGATATGTTAACGCGTAGTTTCGTGTCAGTTGTGTTTTTCTCCTTTCTCCATGCTTCTTCTCTACAACTTTCCACTTTGAATATTTTCATCTGCCTCATTTTGTCCAGACCCAGGAAAGACTCTCCCAGAATCTCTCGACTACAACGTGTTCTGGCTGCAGACAGTAGCAGGAGACGTAGACAATAAAACAGGCATCCCGCCCCCTCTGCTGGTCCTCCAGATCAGAGATTTCCTCAATGGACCAGGTGGGGATCGCAAACACTCATACATGCACACACGCTCATACACGCAAACAAATTTTTAAACAAGGTCTTCATTAGGAATTTGAAATGGAAGTTTATTTACAGAAGGCCTTCGTTATAACTAATATTACATTTACATTCAGCAGCAGTCTAGAGGTTCATGATGTAGGTGTGCACGTGTGTGTGTGAGAGTGTGTTTGTGTGACATCAGGTTTTTGTGGGTGGGTTTGCCTTTCACATACAGGGTTTGGTAGTCTATTTTTAAACTGACATCCATATGAGTAGCTTTAAGCTTAGGTTGGTGACCTAAGGGTGTGGCTGACATTTTATCCAAACAGAGCTGCCATGAATAAAAGTGTGAGTGGGCTGCTATGGGACTGCGCAGTGCTTTTTATTCACAGGAGGATTTCATGATGTGTGTGTAGGCCCAAGACATCCTTTAAAGTTCAGCTCCCTGAATCCAGCAGACCAGATGTTGCAGATGCATACACACTGACTCTCTACTACGGACATACTTTGACATATCGTCTGTCTTCGTTCCACATGCGTTCAATCAAGAACACATATTGTGCATGTTTACAAGAGGGAGCTCCAGGCTGGAGACGAGTAGCCCCTTCACCTACACGCATCCCTGCTGTCAGCAGAAGGAGCCTCAGCTGCTCGGTCCTCATGGAATCACACAGAACAACATCATCAGCTCTCCGTTCACCGCAGCAATCACACAATACAACCTCACACAGGCAGTGTCCATCTACTCCTCTGCTCATTCCAGATGATGCCGGCAGCCAAATTACAACAAGCGCAACCTCTCCACGAGGCTTTCATTATATCCAAATTTCAGTCCAGTTTTCATCATATGTAGTAAATATGAGTGCTCTCTGATGGGAATTAAGTGTTTACAGCAGAGGCATGTTGGTGTAGAGAGTACAGAGAGACTGTCCTTCATTATAATGAGTTTATACCGACCTCTAATCTCCCTTTGGAGAGGTGCTAAAAGCTAAGACTAAAAGCAGAAGATCTACTATTGTTTCCAGAGATTCAAGTGTTTAAGTATATTTAATATCACTTGGTTTATTTATCTATAAGACTTTTCAAAACTCTCAGTGTTGACTTTGCAACATCATATAATATTTTAATAGGATCGCTGCCTGTCATAATCTCCAAAGATAATTTGGGTCATGCTGCAGTTCCATCTGACTTCAGTATGGAATTCAAGTCCAGACTTCAGTATTGTTCAATTACAATCAGGTGTTTCCCTTGAACTTGTAAAGAGCATAGCTGCCCCTGTCTCTGTATGATAGCTTCCATAATCCCTCACATTCACTCCTCACATAGACACACACAGACACACACAGACACACGCACCCCACCCCGATGACTCACACAGGATCCAGGCACAGTGTGAGGTAGCCCCAGGTCAGGCTCTGGTGGAAATATCAAGAAGTGACCACACATGCTACTGGTCCCACTTCACTCACAATGTGACACATCCATACGCACACAACTGTGTGTAGAGAGATAATTATCCTCTCCTGGGATGGAGCGAAGGGAGGAGGATGCTGAAGAGCAGACAGAATCAGGGCCTTGATGTTGATTTTTTTTTTTTTATGGAAAACACAAAGACTTGTTGTTTTATACAATATGTGAAGATGAACATGAATCGCTTGTGAGCCCACATCTGTTGATCAGTCTAATGTGAACCTTCACTATCATTAGTAAGATTGGTCGGTAAAAATCTTGACACAGTAACACATGTTAAGATTCCTGTGTTGTTTGGATGAACCTCTTCTGAATAGGAAACTAAAAATAGTGCAAGGAAGGATAAAGACGGGATTCCAGAAAATGGGATTAGGAGGAAAAAGTTTGTTATTTATCCCGTATTGTTTTCAGTGTTGGTTTTCTTGCATGTGCAAGTGTCCCTTACTGTGCTGCGATGTGTATGTTTATCATGTCTGGCAGTTTCTACTTTGAGTCAACACTGATCCACATTTGATTTATTTCACTGAAGCGCAGACAGAGCGCTGACCACCATGTGGCCATGTCTTGCTGTGTGTTTACAGCAATATGCTCGCAATTTCAGCAGCATTTATACTGCGAGACCAATCAAAGGTCACCCCTCAAGGATGCTGAGTGGGAAACACTTGTAAAATGCGTGCCGTAAAATCAAATGGCGTTTCAGCATAGACCCTCACTATGTGGATGCTCATCCCATATACACACATTTACACATGTCCCACTAAACCGGACAGAACGAGTTTGTTTTTTCCAACAGGAGCAGGGTTCAGTGATTGACCAGCTGGCATGGCAACACACATCCACCCGCCTCATTCTCATCTTTCTTACTCAGTTCCAGTCTGAGAGCGGGTCAGTGAACAAGTCCAGAGGTAACTGCTACCACTTGCAGAGGAGAGATCATCCAAACCCTCTGCAGAGAAGCAGCAGGTGATAGATTAGCTAGAACAAATTGGAATCATTACTCTCCCGTGTCCCTGGTTCCCGTCAAGCTTTGGGTTTGTAGAAATGATGTCAGTTACTGTATACAAGCCCGTGCCCCTCCGAACTGTCCAGAACCGCTCTAATTTGAGTCAGATGGCATCTGAGACATCTGAGATGTCAGAGGCCTTAATAGGTATGAAGCTTTTTTTGTGACAGTGGGATTCTACAGATATAGCCCAAAGACTTAATGGAACTTCCAAACACAGACATCCACACATGCACTTCACATCTGAGCCCTCTGTAATTGGACTCATTGCCACCTGGGTCTGCCACAGGCTCTCTGCTGTCAAGAGTGAGGTGTAAAAGTCAGCGAGAGAAATCAGACTTTGGGTGGGAATGAAAACAATGTTTGTGGTGTTTGCACACGCACATATTCCCAACACCAGGTTCAAAGAGGGGTTGGCGTCATGTATGACCTTGCCAAAAAGGCACAGTAACCTGTGTAATAAGCATAGTCGATCTCCCCCACCAGTGTGTGTGTGTGTGTGTGTGTGTGTGTGTGTGTGTGTGTGTGTGTGTGTGTGTGTGTGTGTGTGTGTGTGTGTGTGTGTGTGTGTGTTGTGCCTCTGTCAGACCTTGATCTCCTACTTTCTCCAGTGCTAATAGAGGGTGACACCTGAGAAGGGCCAGTCTATGATTCCCACCAGCCTGTTCACATTAAGGTCTGTTCTTTAAAGGTATATGAAGAGCAACACCACCTCTGAACCTCCAGGCTTCATGTTTGCTCCATTTGCTCAGACAGTCTTCTTAAAACCTTCAAAGTCTTATAGCTGAAGCAAAGCCTTTGACTACAATAACACTAGTGTGTAAGTGCCACTGTTAGAAAAGAAGCAGCTGCTTGTCAGTGAAAGTGCTACAGCTGAATTATTATTTTTTCCCTTCCTTTTTATAATCAGTATTTTTTATTTTTTCAAAGAGGTGTGGTCATGTAGGTCATTGAGAGAAGCCTGTCATAGAGCTGTGCTACCTTTTGATCTATAAAAATATATAAATAACTTTGCAGCTAAAAAAGTCCATCACGACTTGTAAATACTTTCTTTTTGTCCTGTTGTGCGGTTTTAGTTTTCTTTTTTTTCCTGTTTTCTTCTTAGTTTCCTGTGCCTGGATAGTGAAACTACATGGATCACTGCTGTAAAGACTGTCCTGCACGCACTCACATCAGCTCCAGAGAACTGACATTAGGACATGACGTGGATGTGCTTGACCATCCATTTGGCCATATTACATTCTGATGTGATTTCATTTAAATTCAGCAAAAAGCCACCTATTGTCATTGTTCCAGTGCAGTGAAAATGTACTTCACATGGTTGTTGGATACAGACAGGGGGGAGTTGTATTGATACTCTGGCCCCCTTTCCTTACAAGGTCCCCTGGAAGACAATGTCTTCCATAGCACTATGTGCAACCAGTGTTTGCAAACTTGTGTTTTTCTATTCCATATTTTCAAAAAAAAAAAAAAAAAATCCACATCCTCGCCTTATTGTTTAAAAACCATTGAGGCATAGATGATTGCAGGCACGCTGTACATCTGTGTTGCAGCAGAACACACAAATGGTTTCTAAATGAAATGCTCTAACATGGTACTCTGTCAGTTCCTCATAAGTCTCTGGTGATGCCTTGATGCAGAATCTCACAGTATTGTCTGCTCCCTGCAGGAGACAAAAGACAATCAAATAGTATCCCAACCCATTCTCCAGGTGGGTTTGAGGTAGAAAAGTGGTTTTTGGTCTTAAGACCATTTATCACTGTTTTTGCACAGAAAAGCAGGGAATTATCTTTCACTGGCATAAGTGGATTTTTGCAAGTTCTGTGGTTTGCGTGATCACTGAGGCCAGGTGAGCTCCTGATGGGTTCAACCTGAGGAAGGTGTCCCTGGTCCTAAATTATTAAGAGAGCACGGTAAGGACCTCGGCCCTAGCACTGGCCCTCAGTGGGTGATAGTAGACAGCTTTGTGTAATTACAGAGCAGGAAGGGACTGGTGACTTGGGGGGATGAGGGAAAAGAAAAGGATAGAAAGAACTAAGGAGAGACAGGAAACAGAGAGATGGGCTGCATGAAACAGAGGAGCGGATAATCGGTGCATTGATGTGGAGCCGAAGGAACTAGCATCAACAGCTGCATACGCACTATATATTCCACCACTGGAAACATTTCCTGGTGATAAGTCAAGTGGAAATGATAAGCTACACTGCACAGTGAAATCCACCTTTCCTTTCCATCATCTCTCCAGCCATCCCTCTATTTGACCAAGTCTCTGACTTCCACTGGATTAAATGAGAAAGTATCCTGAGGGCAGAGTGATTTTGTGAGAGTGCATGCGCGCGTGCGTGTGTGTGTGTGTGTGTGTGCGCGTGTGCATTGGCAGCCTCCCTGCCCATGTCATTCAGTGCTCCTACCTGGGAAGGAGACAGACAGGAGGCCTGAAACCCTTGAATAGCCTCCAAACACTGTTGCCTTGATGAGACCATGAAAAACAGCTGCTGTTGTTTTTAGCTGCTTCCTTCTCCCATCATCATGACCAAGTGGAAAAATGGGATAATGGAAGCAGTGTAAAACGGCATTGAGTTCAGTCATGTGTCTCTCTGTAAATTCCACTCAAGTGTTTGAAGGCTGTGATGCATCCGAGAGTGAGGGAGAGGTAGAGGTTGGGATGCTGAGAAGTCGGATTTATGTGTCCGGACTGAAGAAAAGCTTCTCTTTGGCTATTTCGCAGTGTCACGTTAGGATGTGCATTTAAGAGAAAGAGACTGAGACTGGGCCCAGCTGTTACTTAACAGGGCCTTGCATGCGAAACTGAGTGATTAGATGAGGAGAGAGCAGTTCAGAGTTTGATTTACGAGACCTTTTCTATGAGTTGGATGGCAGCAGCTCTGCTGAGTGGTGTGCTGACGAAGCCTGATTCTTCATGAAGCCAACAAATGGCCTGTGTCCAGATAATAGTGAATTTCCATCACAGTACAGAGGAGGTTGTCAGCAAGGAGCAAAAAAAGCCAATTCAATTCCCCACTGGGTTTAATATAGTTCACGGTGTCCTGCTTTAGCACCAAGGAAGACTGCATTGTCACTAGATTGCTAAGTATGAGAAATATGTAGGATTTGTATTTCCCATTGACACACACAGACCTGTTAGTGAAGTGTGTGAACTATCCAGTGTACCCCTGTCATAATGTGACTTTTTCCCCTCCTCCTGTCCTTATGTACACTCTAATAAATTATAAAAAAAAAATAATGGTGCATATATTCACTTTGATTATCTGTCTTTCTGTCTTTCTTTCTCTCACCAGCTGAGTTAAACATAGAACTATCGCGCCCGCTGAAAATCAGTCCTACTCTGGCAAAGCTGGAGCAGGCCAAAGCCTACCTGAAGAAAGTCCTACCGAATCACGTGTGGGATACCTCCTCTAAACCCCTGTCTGCGTCCTGCACACCTCAGTCCTCCCCCACCAAGATGCTGCCCAGGCCGTTTCTCTCTCGTCCAGAGCCCCAGCTTCAGGCCTCAGCTCTGGATAAAATCAGCAACATCCAGGCCCTGGCATTGTACTTCCATAAGGTCTCTGTACACACTGCCCAGATTGTTGTCGCAATGGAGACGGATGCTCACCCCTTGAGGCCCAGTGTGACAGTGTCAGTGTCAGCTATGACGGGAAGTCTGAACATGAAGTCAGGACCAAGGATAGAAGGTGAGTAAAAGAATAACATGTTTTATTTGCAGACACTAAAAAAAACAACAGATTGCACAAACCAATTTCATTTTTGCTTTTGCTGTAGTACCGTTCCTCAGTCATTGTTTTATTACATCTCTATGATTAACTACTCTAATGCCTAAATAGTTGGAACTTTTTTTGTTTTTACCAACTCCCATTGCTGTTTGCTTCAAGGCTCTGTGAATGACCCATGTTGCATCACATAAATGTAACAAGGATTTGGACCCTAAATGACTTCCTTTTTCCTGTGAATGTGAAAAGAATCAAACCGGTGGTGTAATCCACTGTATTCTGCTTTATTTCAAGATATTGCCAGTTGTTTTAGGGAAATTCTTAAAACAGGTGGAGCTGCACTGGAAACAAGTGTCATGACTTCACTCCATTTGGCAGATGTTCTAATATTTTAAAGAAAACACAATTTTAGCTTTGTACACAACACCAAGTGTACACACTTTTCTTGTGGTGTGTCATTTGTCTAGTACCCAAGTTAACAATGGGAGCCAACAGGAACCAGTCCAGGCCTTTGAAAATGTAAAATTACACAAAGCTCCAAACATCCAATAAAAATGTAGTGCAGAACAAATTGTTCTGTTTCTTTTCATTATGTTATGTAACCAAACAAATATCTGATGTGGACAAACTGAAAAGTACTGTACCCAGTGCACCCGGCTCTTATATTTGTTATTCATTCAGATTAGAATTTGTCAGGAATGTAGCTGGAGCATTTGAATATGTTCCTTCAGGAATGTGTTTAATTACACAGCAGGATGTCTTGCTCTAGTCATCAAGAGTAAAGTGGTGTTTTCTGATTGTTTATTGATCAGTATCACATTGTGAAGCACTTAGTCAAACTTTCCACTTTCCACCCTTATTTGCAGATGAGATTGTGATTTCTCAGCTGACACCGCCCCTCACTCATACAGGGAAATTTGGGGAACTATAGAATAATATTACTTTCAGTCATATTTGGAATAATGCAGTTTTTTTTATACATGCTAGCAAGCCCCCATCTGCAAAAAACAAGATCTGTCAGTAAACTGTAAAGTGAGATGTTTGTGTTAGTCTTGGATCTTTCGTTGGTGCAAGACTGTGTGTGTTTGATTGCATGGTTCTGCGGGCTGTGGGTTCTGCGAGAGAATATTTTCATACGTTAATGCAAGAGTGTGAGTATGAGCGAGGTGTTTGTTTTCATGTAAGGACCAAACCCTGCCTTCATCAACACTGGCTGCAATCCAAGAGGCATTGGCACAGTGTTTCCATTATGACAATCAGATCTGCTAATACCAATATACGGTAAATGAAAAAGCTTTCAGTGTCTGTGTGCCGTTGGGTGTGAGCCATCTCGCTGTAACCGATGATGAGCCTTTGTGTTTTAGTTTTGCTGTTCTTTGGCTTGTCCTACATATTGGACACCAGATGGAAACAGAAGGATAAAAGAGTGCGAGGATGTGATGTGCCACATGCTGTAAATAACAAGGAACATGCTGACTCAAAACCTAGCAGATTGATGTTTGTACCTCATCGCTGCTGAGCAACACATCCCCTGTGTTGTGGGTGCAAAGGGACAAGGACAGAGCTGGAACTGTGCTCCCTAAGTGAGTGCATCTGTTTTGCAGATGTTGTTATATAGGGTTACTTCAGATAAAATGATTGTCAAAAATGTTAATTAAAACCTCAAACAATTTGCACTTTGTTTACTCAAATCTGCATAACTGCACAATGACACAATGCTCAGCCCTCCTGCCCTGCCCTGATTTTCAACAGCTTTTCAGCTTTCATCCGTACTTCAATAAACACAGTTGAAACTGCGCGTGCAAGGCAATGGAAAACGAAATACAGTTTAGACACAGTATGAAAGCGATTCTCCTCCCACTCACTTTCCATTCAGATGGTTCGACTATTTATAGTGACGGCACATCCTTCACATGTACTTTTCAAGAGATTTTATGATAGCGTTTTTTTTTGATAAATGTACGGTAAACACAGGAAATAGAGATTAGAGTGCAGCCGTTTCATGGATACTCTTTTCTCCACCTCTCCCTTTCGAGCCCCCGCTGCTGTCAAGATAAGCCCAGTTTGACTGGACACCAATGTAAACGGTGGGATCAGACTATTGGTTTTTCTTTGCGTCCACCTGTTCAAGGCTCTAAACATGTAAAGTAATGTTGTGAACAAGACATTACAATAACCACCCATAAAACTAATGCTGTCATTGTGTGCAGTCAAAATTCCATCCTACTCCTCATATATCATTATTTGAGTTCTCTGTAAAATGCCTGAGAAATTTAAAACCTGATCTCATAGATCTAATTTTAGCCCCAATATTTCATCTCCTCACCTTCACATCACGTTGCTGTCGAGTAACACCTATTTTTCTCGCTACAGCAGAGAGCTACAAAGTTAACATGGCACCAAATGCCCACGCAGACGTAGACAGACTTTTTGTGTTGCAAAAAGGTATTTCATGTAAATAATAGTCACAAGTTATCCTGCTGAATAACACATTTGTCTCACCTAGTTGTTTTTCCCTCTTGATAAATGAAACACTCTTATAGATCTTTGTCACAACACACATGGTTATTTTCCCCGAGGGCTTCTTCACATAGTGTTTCCAGATTTGTTGACATTGAAAGGAGACAAACTATCTCATATTACTCAGACTGATCACTGGTGACAATAGATGTATCTGCTGACTCTTAGCCTTCGTTGCACCACCTCCATCACTCACCACCACCCGGCCTCTCCAGCCTGCTTCATACATCAGAAAATGGATACTTTGGAATTCTACAAAGATAAAGGGTAGGATTCCCGTTCTGTAAGGTTGAGCATTGGAGCTGCCACAATAAGTCAGCGAGAATGGCCCCCCTGGGAGAAGCCGTACATGAGAGATGTAAGACAGGAGAACGTAGTCTTACTACCGCTACAGTGCGTACCACTACTGTTGCTGCTTTTGTTGCACTGCCGCTTCTCAGTGGCAGACTGAGATTGATGGACCACATCCTGAGCAGACCTCAGGATGATGCCAGTTTGTAAGAGGAAACAGGAGCTGGAAGAGAAGGAAGGGAAAGAGTTATGAAAGAAGGGAAGCGGGGAGGCAATGGAGATAGAGGGAAAAAAATGAAGGAGCGGCTGAGACAGAAATGCGAGAAGATATAGCAGAGCGGTGCAGAGAATGTATTTATGAGTTTGAAGGAGAGGAGAGCAGACGAGAAGAGTTGAATCAAAATGCACATTAAGAGAAAGGGAGCAAAAGCAGAGAGATGAGGGAGATGTTCTGTGATATAAAAACGCAGAGGGGTAAAACAGGACAGGCAGAGCAGTCTGTGTGAGCAGTAACAGGGGTCTCCTCACTATATGTCTCTGCACTCACCACGCCCCACCCTGTCTTCATTAGCTGCAACATCCATAGCTGCAGTGGGGTGAAGACCCTGTCATCCCACATACCCCCTAACACACGCACGCACACACAACACATCGCCCGCCCCTCATCCATGCAACATCTGGGGCTCTGTACCTGGTCATGGCAGCCCCCCTCTGCCAGGGGACAAGATGGAGAGAGAGGGGATTAGGTTGACAGTGAGGTGTGTTACCAGATCCTGTGTTAATGAAAAGCAAGTGGAAGCCCCGCATTCCTCCGTCCGTCCACGACTCACCCCTCCCCAAGGTAGAGGGGCATTTATAGTTCAATGAGAGAAAGGTTGGGAGGTGGGCAAGAGAGAGAGAACAGATGTCTTAAGGTCCATGAAACAAGACCCCCCCTAATCTCTCAGCTCTCTGTCAGACTGCCCATAGAGTGCCCCCGATTTCCTAAACACATGCACACGCGCGCACAGGCACAGACTCCAGTTACTTATGCACCCCTTTTCATATGCATATAACAACATACACACACCTGAAGCTCGACCCTCGGTTCTTCGCCTCTGTGGAACCCTTGATTTTTCATGGTGATTTACTTCAGCACACTTGCAAAGGAAAACATATGTACTGTATGTTGAACAAAGTGAAAAGTACCTCTTATTTATTTCTTCCCTGTGTTATTTTGTTTCCCTGGCCATAGCCATGTCGGTGTGTTTACTCTGCTGAAAGAAAGCCACTTTTTTCATTTAGCAACTTAAGCCTGACTTTAAAAAGATTTACATTTGAAAACACACCCTGTTGTGATTTGGCTGCAAAAACTCATCTAAAAGAAATGTTTTCCCTGCATTAATAGTAGAACTATGTCCAGGGAGGACACAGGTCACATACACACACGCTGGGTGGGGAATTAACCAGAATGTTAGAAAGGATAAAACATTATTAGAGCTGCCACTAACATTTGTTTTGTTAAGATATGAAAAAGAATGTCAGACTTTTATTGCCTTGATTAATTAAACCAGGGTTAAAAGGTGAAATATGGCGGAACAGTTGTTTTTTCTTTGTTTTTTTTTCTGTGATATGACTCATTTGCCACTTGTTAGTCTCCAAAAAAACCCAATTATTTATTGGTGCCATATGATTGGCTGATTTGATAGTTGTATGAATAAGCAGGCCTGCAGGTGTTTATAATGAAGAGCTCAGTGAGTGTATATTTTGATAAAACAGGAAGTAAAGATCAACGCAGGCCACTGAACAGCTGTCACACCAACACATCAACAACACACCTTTATAACAGTTGTAACTAAAACCATACACGATAGACAAATGTATTAACTTAACTTAAATTAACATTTGCCAGTGTCTCTGTTTCTCCAACCTTTGCTGCTGGGCACGCCATGTTCTACTTGCAACTTATCACACACATGCACTCACATGCACACCTATACACACCTATACACATATGCGTGCACACACGGCAAAGTCCAAAACCAAATCAAGCCTGAAGCTATAAGAGATGGGATGGCCTGAACTTGACCTAAAACCTTATCATTTATCAGAATCTATCAGGCTTAGGTGGAGTAACAGAAGTGCATGAAGCTGTATTTTTAATGGTGGGAATAAGATCTCTGTTTGACCATTATCATATAAATGTCATTCTAAAAAGAAATTATATGAAGTATTAAATATATTTTTTAAAAATGAACATGCATCCACCATATGTGACTTGCTTATGCGTTTTAGCTGTCATCGCACCCATGTGTAACTCATCAACACTCATCAGTAACTGTATTTGTAACAGCTTGGATGACACACAGCTCCCTGCACTGTGCCATTTTGGCTGACAGCATCCCCTGCTACGAAACCAGTTTCCTCTAGTGTCCTATAGTGGTCTTGTGGTGAGTGAATAGTGTATTTCTGTGGTGAGTGACAGTATATTACTTCTATTACTCTTACCATCCCAGACAGTCTTCAGGGGCCTCTGCTAGTTAGGTAATGACTCCTTTAGGTTTTGTCTAATTGATACCAGTATGTTCCGAAGTATAAATCAACCAGGCAGTGGTCAGATAACGTCTGCCAGGCAAAAACCGACACGGTAAATCAGTCTTAGATCCTATCTAATCTTACCCAAGTGTTTGCCAGAGATGTATTTCACTTTAGGAAGATTTCCATCCACCCTGTTCCACCACCCACTTTGTTCCTCGCTTGTCTTTGGTTGAACTTTAGCCTGCAGATGATGTGCCTGTGTGCACCGTTCTACTGGTCCTGGTCTACGGTGATGGCCTGAAATATACAGGTGTAAGTTAGTATGTGCGTATCTATTTGTGTGAGCACATTTAAAGAGAAGGGGTGACTGTTTCAGCCTCTGGTTGGTTCTGTTAACAGCCTGGATATTGAAAACAGTTCATCTTCCCAACAGACATTATTTGTATTGTTATACTATTACTAATAATAATAACTAAATTGTGAGGCAAAACACTAAAAAAAAGTTGAGTTCCCAAACAGCGTTGGTATTTGAAGCTATTTTGTCAAGAACATTTACACACCTTTGTGTTTCTTTGTTAAAAAGAACTAGACAAGCGTATCGGTGCCCCTTAGAAATGGTGATAAATGAGTGCACTGCATAGCTATTTCAGTTATTGTCTTCATTTAGTACTACCTGTGTTATTTCAGCTTATGATCGGTCATTCAGCCTTTTGAGCTCACTGAGCTCTTTGGTGTCAGTGTGGGCAACAAACTGAACACTGACATTAGTCATCAGTAGACCGTCCTCTGGGTTGCACAGTGATGATGCGCATCACTTTGAAAGTTTCATTCCGTTTCACATGTTTGTATGTGAAATAAGGGATTGTCTGCCTCATCCTCCGATACTTTCCCAATGTGATTTTTCCCTGAACATTCCTTCCTCTCCCTCCTGCTTACTGCAGCACCTAAGCTCAGCAGTGTAATACGTTTGGGCTGTCTGCAGACACATCTCTGGAGGCACATTTTCATAGCTATAATACGGTCAATCATGGCAAATGCAGGGAGGGAGACAGAATGGAGAAATGTGCCTGTGACTATTATTCAGCCTGGATGGAAGAGTAGAGTTCGGGATGAAGAAAGAAAGGGATTCCCCCTTGTTAAAACCAGCCCAGATGACCGGAGTGCTGGCTGCTGCTGCTGGCTTTAACACCAGGATGCTGTGGTCAGCTGGGCTTTAAATGACACGTGCTGAGACAGGAGAGAATGCTTACATGTGTATGTATGCAGGCATTTGGATACAGGTCTTTATGAGTCTCCGCAATCTTAGTTAAAACACGTTTGAATGAAAGCTTCTCTGTTTAATAAGCTGGCGTGGGAGTTTCCCTGTGCTGTCTAATGAAGCCCAGCCAAGAATATAAACCTGATTGCCATAAGCCCACAGTTCAGTCAGTCATCTCTAACTGCTCTCCCCACGCTTTACCACCTGAAGATGTTAAGACGTAAAAAGCCAATTGGTACCAACAGTGTCTTTCCTAAAACAGAATTACTGTATAAAACCAATGAGTAAAACATTTTTCTGTCAGTTTAAAGATGCAGATGCAGATTGTTCCTCTTATCGTCATTAATCTCTCGCTCACACAGCCTGCAGTTGTGTTTTGCCCTCCGTTTCTGTCTATTTATTTGTATCCTCATTTATCACCTCCTCCACAACTTCCTTCATGAGCAGTCTAATATATGTACATACAGTATAATGTGTGTTTATATAAAATGCACACACTGTGTATACCTTTGTGTTTGCAAGCAGATCATATTAATTTTGACCAAGACCCCCATGGTACAGGGTACACATAGGCCTATAGGATTTATTCTGTCAGGCACACACAGTTTCCCTCCACAGGAAATCGTGAAGTAATACTAAGAGATACACTTTTTCTTGCATGTAGTCCTCTTAATGATCAAGCCAGATGTTCAAAACAATCTTTATTTACCATTTATTCACAGATGTTACAGAAGTCTGAGGTTTCAGTTTTATAACCGGTTATCATTTTTATGTGTTGGAGGAACCAGTGTGTCTTACGTTTTTGACCAAAAAGTGCAAATTGCTCATTTATGTTGTTGTTATTATTGTTTTTAATGAGACAGTAACAACTGCTTTGTTTAACAATTGCCTTTTAAGACAATTCCTTGAAAGGCCTGTTTAAGGAGACAATTCTCAGGGCATTGTTAGTCATGCATGGTTGAGGCTGCTGCTGCTGCTGGAGTTTTCAGTGACCAGATCAACCCTCCCATGTCAGCAACTGGTGGAGGAGTCCACTGATTTATGGGACCACGAGGACACGTTCATGACAGCCTGTGATGACAATGGCACATCACTATTTTAATGGAAAGGCCAGAGAACTCTAAACCTTCCTTGAAGAGAAATTAGGGCTATTGCTACTTTGGGTTCTTTCAGGATGAGTGTGTGTTTGGCTCCGCTGGCTGGATGACATCAGGGGTTTCTCACTGTCATCGAGCCTGCTGAACCTCTCAGTTTACCAAATCACACAACTATTCCTTTTGAACGTGAATCTCTGCAGGTGCAGATGGAGGAAGAACTATTTCTGCAAACATGTTGATGCATGTTGCAACTTTTACAGTGTTGTTAGACTTATGTACCAGTGTTATCAGTTGAGTGTTGCGGGGGGCAGCTGGACACAATCCTAGCTGTCACTGGGCAACATGGACAGGTCACCAGCCAATGACAGGGCCCAGATATATAGAGACAAATTTGCATTCACACTCACATTCACACTTATGGTAAATTTAGAGTATCAGATTTACCTAACCTCCAGTATGCATGTCTGTGGACTGTGGGAGGAAGCTGGAGAAAACCCACACAGAAAGAGTCCAAGCTGAGCCTGAATTTGATGCTTTGTTTTATGTTTGACAAATCATTTAATGACTTTACATAACTTGTTGTAGTGCATCGTTTTACATGTATTTTCTATGTGTTTCCCACACTCTCCTCTTTATGTGGCTAAAGGCACCTTGTCCTAAGAGGCGGATGAGTTAGAATTTATCTTCTTTATATGTCTTCCCTTCAGACAAAGCAAATCTAATATTTGTTTGAGGGTTTCTTTGTATCGGGGGCTTTAGACACGTCCTATTTTTTAACAAAACTTTTTTTCTATTTGGATTGTTTATTCATTGGACCTCTTGTGCTACCTGTAAAAGAGGAGTGGCATTATCATGTGATATTGATTACAAGCACATCTTCATATGTTGCTATGTTATATGCTGCAGTCGTCTGCCTTCATGAAGTTTGATCCTCTTTAATCGGCGCCTATGAAAAGCAGGGAGAATCGTGGATGGCAGTGGAGTCAGGGGATGACCTGATAACAATGTTCCCTCTGTGTCAGACACTTCATGAACTGCACCCTGACTGCAATAACAATATTTGAATTTGACAGGTGCTGCTGAACCTGGGCTGTTGTGCTCCAAAAGTTTAGACAAAGCCTGTTCTGGCATAACTTGGCAAATGTAAAAGTTTCAAAGACTTAAATGGTACAGCCAATGTGTTATATATAAATTTGTGCTACATCAGTCCGGACGTTTCTGTATTTTGACATTCCACTCTGTGCTGTACCTGCCATTCATTGCTACTTCTCCTACCTTCCTAGATACGGTTCAGGCTGCCTCTCTGCTGCTGGAGCTGCAGGATGTTTTGGTGAGAACAGGACTGAAGGACAGGAGCCATCTCCTGCTGGGGCCGTTCTCCTGCAGCAGCTCCCTGGAGGCCCGCTGGTGTCGGCACAGTGGCAGCCCTGGACCTGAGCACAGCCCCCCTAAACTGCTGCTTGACCTGAAAGGAGGCCTGCTGCAGGTTTGACCATGACATCAATTCAGCATATCGTTTCTCATGGCATTTCTCAACAACACAGCTTCAGTTTGCACAGGTCAGGGTCAGATCAGCACCTCTGCACATGCTTAGAATCGAGTGCCTTGTTCAAGGACACTCACCCTGAGGTGCTTGAATGAGCCTCCCACTCAAAGAACAGTCTTTGAGTCTATGAGGCACTGTCATAATCCACTAAAACATCACCTCAGCTTTGAGTGGCTTTGCTCTCCAAATGAATCCTCACAGTATTTATAAGCTGACACATACAGTCACAGGTCATCACACTCTTAACACTCTTCTTTAATTTACTGAGATCTCTGCAGTTCTCTCATGGCTTCTGTCTTCTCTGCAGCTGAAGTGATGACAGTAAGAACTGCATGTTGGAACGCCACTGTAGATTTGAGTCACATCTGCTGTTGAAGTGGTGGAATATTATAAGGCTCGTCTGTGTGGTAGGGTGGGGGATATCTCTTATGCGTGCCTTTTTTCCCGTGAGAAGTTACATAACGTCCACAGTGAAAATCTGACTAACCGAATGCACAATTACTGATGTATTATTCCACATTACTCCTTCAGGGGTAACCCCCTTCCCATTTTTGAATGTTTCCCTCTGATGTTTTTATTGCGTGCCTATTAAGAGAAGCGTCACTTGCAACTGAAGACTTAATACGTAATGATACATTTCCCTTTGCAAATATTGGCGTCCGTGGCATTTAAATCAAGTGCTTCACAAAACCGCCAGAATTCCATCCGATTCCTTCTTCTCATGCTTTCGTTCCAAAAACTTGAAAAAAAATCCCCCAAATTTTCCTGTTTTTAAAGTTTAGTCATAATCCACCCTAGCAAAGCTAGTGAGTAGCGGGTGAGCAGGCAGGCAGCTCCATGTGTGAAGAGTTTTTGACTCAGAGATTCCTCGTCCTTATTCCAAACCCCAGACAGACCTGCTTTGATGGCGCAGAGGAAGGGGAATGCCATGGGTAAGTACGAAGGATGTAAGGTTATGTTAGGTAATGTTCGTAAAGATGTGAAGGGGTGATGATGAGGGTAACCCTGACTGCTTCTCTTCCTGTGTTGGAAAAGTACATTCATGCATCAGCTGTGAGTCTGTGTCTCCGTGTCCTTTTTTTTTCTTTTTTAACCGACCATGTACTCTGTTTCTTTGCTTTCGTACACGTCTCTATTTTTTAATTCCGACATCTCCTTCTGCCTTGACCCCTGTCTTCCTGTGTCTCCTCTCATTTCCCATCTGTCACTTTTTACTTGTCAGTCAATCTAATCCATCTAATCCTCTCTCCTGTTCTGTTTCCACAGGTCTTTTGGGGCCAAGAACATCTGAATTGCCTGAAGCTGGTAGAGGAGCACATTCGAGCATACCTGGACCTCCAGGAAGGGGATTCATCTGATAACTGGTCCACAGCCAAGGCCTGCCACATGCAGCCCCCTCCCGCCTCTCCAGGCTCTCCCTCTCCTCGGACAGAGCACAGCTCAGACGACCTGCGCATGGGGCAGTTTCACTACACCCAGGACTCAGGTGAATGTTTATGGTGATCTCATACAGAAATGACATGTGCCTCATAGTGTATTTGTATATGCCAGACTTCAATCTTGGTAACGCGTTGCCTGCAATCACTGAAATCCACATTGAATTAACACAGTTGTTGAATCAGATGGTCGGTAGAACTCCAGACTCTCAAAGACTGATTGCTCCTAGTGGTTATTTTATTAGCTGGCATCCATATCAGTAATTGCAAACAGACTAAATTGGTTTTAAAGAGATGTATCTGAGGCTCAGTGTAAAATGATATGACGTGGACGTACGTTTTCCTGGTAATTTTTTGACAAGCTATCCAAAGTGGATGGACCAGTGGTAGTAGCTGGTCCTTGAAACTTTAGGTTGAGCATCATTCACAAATTTAAAAGAACTTGTGACAAAGTGAGATGTCAGTGAAGATGCACGCAGACATACTACATGAGAGCGAGATCAAAGACGTCAGTGGAAAGAAGTGTCATCAGACACGTCTGCCTGTTTCCACTCTGAGTAACATGCTGTTTATTCCCCTCTTTGTGCACAGGCTTCAACATGCGCGCACGCACACACACACACAGACACACACACACACTGACACGCACAGCAACATTATACACAGTGGATCAAGCTTCTTCCTGGCTGTTGACCAGCCGTCCACTCTGTCAGCTGTGGTTGAGTCTTTGTTTGTTGCACCGTTCCACTCGTCTTTGATGCATTTACTATGCTGACTGAAGCAGGAGAATGTGCAGTAGTGAACTAGAACATAAGGGACAATCTGTCAGCAACATGTTGTCGGCAGTCAGGAAAACTGGCCCCTGAGCACGGAGAACAGTGAGTGGCCCCTGGGGGCCCTGACACAGGGATAGATGGTCAGAGTAGATGAAAGACGAAGAGAACAGTGGAAGGACCCTCTGTCTCTCACTTTCTCCACGTTCAAGGAAACGCAAAGGAAAACAAAACCTCATGAAAGTGTCTGTTTTTTTCTTTCATATGCCATTTCTGCAAAAGAAGAATACACTGTCTACCTTCCAGTCGGTCGCTCACTGTTTCACATAAAGGGTCAAATCAGCCACAGACAGATTTTGCTGCCTCTTGAAATGTGTTTTCTACAAAGGGAGTCTCAGTGTTTGTATCCCCAGCGGCCAAACAGAGCAGCAGTTCTCTGCTTCACTGTTTTTTTCAAATAAACATTTTTCCAAAGGACCTGAATCACAAACAGCAGCCAGGACTCAAGTCAAACACCACTCAGGAGTTTAGATCCAGTGTAATCCAGCTGTTGCAGGTGCAAGGCATGGCTAAATCAATGGTTGTTTAGTCAATAGCTAAAATATTTACTCAGCCACCTTGTTTATATATATATGACTTCCAAGGCATGTAAACATACTGAAAGCATGGAAACATCCACAGTGCTCTTTCAGGAGACACTGTTTTGAGGGAGTCAGATTCTACAGTATAAATACCCGTAAATACATCAATGATAAAATCAAGTATAAAATACAGTTGTTTCGCATTAAAAGGTGAATTTCATAACATGAAAAGAATGGTGACATCATCATTTTTATCACATCTTTTCAAACAACTGAGAATATTCCAGGTGGGCAGTAACACCTATAAACAGGCTCGGTTATGAGTTTCTATAGGGGAACGTCTTTTATAGCACTAGATGCAAGCAGCACAGTAAACTGTGCTGTGTCCGTCCAGTTCAGCCTCCACTTTCCAGTTGCTTCACACTCAACTTACTTTTTTATTGTCTTATGTCTCTGTACTTTTAATCTGTCTTCCTCCATTTCTTTTTCTGTGGTTCAGTTTCAGCCATGTGTAATGAGCCGATTTCAGTGAATTGGTCCAACAAAAACCTTACAGATCATCTGTGCCTGCAACGCCGCATATTTGCATCTTTCTGTGAGGAAACGTAAAGGCTTAATGCAGCATACGCAATAAGACCAAGTGTTTTTGACTGATCACAGGTGCGAAGACGCAAAGCTAATTGCATGTGATGAGTGGTGTGCAAGGCTGTTTCACATTCATATAAAATACTGTATATACACACACACACACACACACAAACATACACACACACACATATTCCTTCCTCTGAATGAAGTGATGACATGAATGTAAGGTGGAAATGAAAACCTGCTCACAGGCACAGGCCAAATGAACGGTGTCTGCGCAGAGGTTGCACCTCTGGCAGCAGCATGTGGAGACCGGTCACTGCAGCACTGCGGGAGATAATAGGTAGACATTTTATTTCCCATCAACCTTCACTGAAGTTCCTGACTGGGTGGTTTAGAGTGTGGTTTAAAGCTACACTTTGCTGATTGACAACACATCTTATGTGAGCTTAGCCTTTGCAGCATGGCTGCTATAAAAACTAAAAACACAGAGAGACTGAGAGCTGTTGATGAAGAGCTGTGGATTTACTTTTCTTCACTTCCTGACAGGATATCAGCTGTGTGTATCAACAGTGATTTAACTGTGATTATATGTACTGTTCTAAATAACAATGTGTCATTTTGTAACATGTAACATTTTGGTTGGTGCTGTGCCACGGGATGTCTTTAATGTAAAAACAATGTGCCAGGGCACAGTGTAAGATGTGCTTTTTAGATTATTAACAGCACGTAGTGAAGTTCTTCTGATGTTAATGTTAATTCCTTGCAGCGTCTAAGAGATTGCCAGGACCCCATGAGGTGGTGTTCTACAGCGAAACAGAGGACAGCCCAGGGGTGATGCTATGGAGATACCCAGAACCCCGCGTCCTTACCTTTGTCAGGATAACTCCTGTCCCTTTCAACACCACAGAGGACCCTGAGATCAGCACAGCGGACCTGGGGGATGTCCTGCAGGTAGAGACCAACCCACACAATGCAACTCAAACTACCTATATTCTTGGCACATCCCAAAACGACTGGTTAAAGCAAAAATAGTCGCGGATTCAGCTCTGGGTTTCAGTTCATTGCATCCTGTGTCAGAGCGTGTAGCATTCTGCTACAGGGGATAGGGTGAAATAGGCGTAAAAACAAAAAAAAAAATCACCTGCAATGAAAGAGAAATAAACTGTCTTGGAAATGGGCTCTGTTCCATTATGATTCCCCTGACTTGAGTCATGAGAACTCCCATACCCTACAGGTTATTGAATGACAGAGACCCCTGCCGTTCCTCCAAACATGTAATACATGATCAGGCAGCTGTGGAAGTCATTTTGCATGCTCTAGTGTGAATAGCCAGGTGTCTCCAACCACAGATGAGGTTATATTTTGGCAGGCTGTAGCAGCTACTGAGTCTTCAGGGCCTCACTGGAGGAGCGGACATCCCACTTTTCCTCCTATCACTCATCCCCTGCCTCTTTGTCTTCTGCCTTTCTGTCCAGCTTTTCATCCATGATGGAAAGCCAGGTCCCAAATCGCGTTCTCTTGCGTCTTCCTCTGTATTCTTATCTTTTTCCTGGAGCTAAACTCATTCATGTTCCTGTACAAACACACTGTGTCTCAGTAAAATCTAGTCATATTTAAGTTTGATTCCAATGTACAGCATGAGATACCAATTATAGCAACTGATAATTTATCAACCACTGGTTAAGAACAAGGATTGTAACTGATTGTAGCAGATAATTATTTCAGTGATGTTTAATCATTGCAGTAAAAAAAAAAAACCTAATTAAAAAGAGAAAACTAAAAGTTATTGTTATTATCCTGAAGTTAATTTCAAGTGGCAAGTTTTAAACTCAGTTTGTTTAAAAGGGCGTTAAATTCCATTTGTAAGCCTCAGGTCTGGCTTCTTTCGTCCTTTTCCCTCTGCTTCTCTTCCTCCCTGTGCAGCAGAAGTTTCTCATCTTTCCATATCCTCCCTTTATCTCTCAGATTCTTTCCTGGACTCCCACAATCATTTCACCTACAGTACAGATGTTTTCTTCAGTCTGTTTATGTGTGCCGGCCCAGGAGAGGCAAGATATTGGAAGGTTCTGCAGATGTCTGTCTTCCCAGCGAGGCCCCACAGCTGTAAAGTCTGTAATGAGCAAAACTCCAAAGGCTGTTGCTGATTGGCTGCATATTGAGTTACAGCGGAGAACAGCTAGAACTGATGTGCGTAGAGGAGGGAGGGCTAGAAGACGAGGCAGTGATAGACAGAGATGATAGGGAGAGGGTAGATAATAGAAGTAGATTGACAAGGAGCAACAGTGGGAAGACAGAGAGTTTAACAAAGACTTAGTGAGAGAACGTTGTCTGCGTGTGTACGTGTGTGCATGTGTGTACATGCACACTAAAATGGAGGCCTCCAGCTACGGTCATGTTCTTATCTCCATGAGAGTATATTACACAGCAGGAGTTGTGGAACCACTGGTTGATGAACATGTGGTTTCCACATCCTCCACTCCTCCTGTCATCTGGTTTGGTCCTTTCTCCTCTGACAAGTCTGTTAAAGGGAGTCAGGTGATGGGACCTCTACATGCACAGTGGTGAAAAGAGGACAGCAATGAGAATCGTCAAAACAGTTGCACAGCATACAGTACGTTATGATCTAATTTGGAGGGAAATACAGCTCAAACTCACATAAACCAATGCACAAGCCCTGTGCAGTGAGTTTCCTAATTCTGCTGCTTGTGTTTCTGTGACATACATATAAACATTATGTTCAGGCACTGCAGCAGATATTTCTGCAATGGGATACTTGGACAGCTATAGGAATGGGCTTGTTTTACTGAGGCACCATTCATAAAATTAATGAAAAACAACACTTGTGTGTATACGTTAACTAGTTTAAATCCATTGTTGATAGCTTGTCTCATGCATTTTGTCAACATTGCTAAAACACTATCATGTATCATGGACTTTTTGAAAGACGTGATTGTAAAGTAATTATAAGACTTTGGATCCATGTATGGATAAGTTACACATTCCTACTTACTTCATATTTTAGCCCAAACACTCATATAGCATCAAGTCAATTGTGTGTGAGGCAAGGAGGTGGATTAGTGGGGGTTATTTTAACCGGACCTCGTGGTCATTGGTCAAAGTCATTGCGATCCCGAGATTTAATTGATTTCAGCTTTTTGCAAGACAGTAATTATATTTTCATCCTCTACAAAACTTCAAACATCTCAGTTAATTCTTTTTTTTTAAATATCATCCAAGACCCGAAAGTTGGTCCAGCGACACAGAACGGAAATGCAGCCATAAAACTCAAGAAAACAAGGAATCGCTCAGTTTCTACTCCAAAGGAATTTCATTTATTTTACATCAAAACAGGGCTGAGAGAGTGAGAGAGTCAGAAAGAGAGAGAGAGGGAAAGCAGGCTTAATTTCTCAGGCCTCTAAAATTACCATGTGGCCATGCAGAGACGGAGGCTGATAGATTTTGAGAAATGGAAAGTGAGAGGCATAGGGAAAGAAAAAAAATCCATAGACCAGAGAGTGGTCTTTAACATTGAGCTCTTCTGCCATTTGTCACTATTAGGTCATAATGTTTCTCCAGTCCAGGGCTGTTTACCAGCAGGTTGAGGGTGAAGAAGTTTGCTAATGAACAAAATAAGCAGGTCTCATCCACAGTTCCTCTTGTCCATCCTTCTGTTCCTCGCTTCTCTCTTGCTCTCCTTTATTCCCCCTCTCCTTTCCTCCTTTTGTTCCACCCTCCCTCCCTCCCTCCTCCCTTTTGCTCCCACTCTTCAGCAAAGTGCGCTGACTAGATGAAGGGGGGTGGGTTTGCCCGTCCCCAGAGCATATCATATTAACATTTTATAAAATCAAGATTTCCTGCATTTAAATAGTTGTGGTTTCCCAACTGGTTCCAGTATCTCAGAGGGGGAATTCAAACATCCTTCCATTACTCTTAGTCAAATTGCTGCCTGCGTTATTTTTACATGCAGCAGATTGGGAGCGTCAGAGTGATGGGAGCAAAGCAGAAAGGCGACAGATTCCTGACGAAGCACCCTCCGGTCCCCACCTGTAGAGGGCCCGAGTGATGAAGGGCCAGAGGGAGAGAGGAAGGTGACTCATTCTCACCTTCTTCCCGCCGTGTGGTCCAGTTCTCTGAATCATAAGCAGGTGTCCTGACTGCTCTTTTTTCCGTCCCTCTCCTCCGTCTCCTCCTCCATCTGTCTCTCTGCGGGGTCCTGCAGTCTGAGAAACAGCGAGTAAACACAGGAGCTATGATTCAGTTTGACCCCAACTCTGCGAAGCAGGAGGAGGATACACAATGTTAAAGCAGGGAACAACAACCAAGTTCAGCCGCACAATATAGTAAATCAAGTCCAAGACATTCTTTTCTGATGCTTGTTCACATTTTCCCTGTATCCACGCAAGCTTTTCTCAATATACAGATGTTTAAATTTCATCAGCCACTTGCCTTTTGAAGCAGTTGCCCAAATTTCACTGACTTTTTCAGACAAACATCGCACCATCTGGTCCCCTGCTGTTGCATTTGTGCATGGCACGGTGTGATAGCCTTTCATGTCCCGGCAGGGTCTGTGCTGCCATCGTTAGGCTGCTGGCCTACGACCGATGTCATAAAGGCTATGTGGCCGGAGATGAACCCACAACCTTCAGTCATTGCCATTGCAACAGCTGTTGTTTTCCATTGTTATTATGAGAAACACAGGTCCCCCTCAGCTTTTTCTGCAATTAGAAATAAGCAAGCCTTTGTTAGGAGCTGGAGTCAGTGGGATATTTGACTTCAGTGCGACACATTGAACCAGAAAGAGCGAGGGCTTAGTTTAGCCAAGATAACTATTATTTTAGCGGGACAGTGCTCAAGCAGACCTGCATTAGTCACAGCTAATGCACTATAAAAATAAAAGACTGTCCATGTGGTTAATTTAATCTGGAGTGCTTACACCTCATCCACCAAAACTCCAGTCCCTCTTTAAAGGTTTGGCATTACATAGGAAACAAAAAAAGATGAGCGCAGCGATCTCAGCGTGGGCTTTTTCTCGATTTTCCACAGTGATTAATGTTAACGTATATTGCTCCACCTGAGACAGCACTGCAGGAGTCATTTTCAGAACAATTTTCATTACATCTCCTGAATAAACATTTGCTCAAGCTGATGTCAGTTCAATTTGTCCGCTGACTGATAAGAAGTAGCTCGCGGTGGAATTTTGAGCCATAGAAGCATCAGTAAAATAACAAAGGACCTAATAGCAGTGTTGATGTTGTTAATAAACGTCATGGCAGAAAAGGCTGCGGATGTCAACAGATGCAGCCTCAGGTGGAGCTCAGGGAGTCTTCAGTTGCTCAGGCACATTTGAACTTTAGCAGTGATCACACCTGGGTTAATCATGGAAATTGAAATCTTCTCTATATGTTGAGTATTAAATTCAGTTTTCCTGCTTTTGTTTTGTGTTTAAGAGACTAGGATTGGTCAGTTAGCCCCAGAAGAGTAAACCTATACAGAGTTGTAGTTAAAGAAAGAGTGGTGGCTGACTGGGTTGGAAATCTACTCCACTGTGTGTGTGTGTGTGTGTGTGTGTGTGTGTGTGTGTGTGTGTGTGTGTGTGTGTGCAGACAATTCATCTGACAGGCCAGAATAAAAATATATATAAAAGTATTTTGAACTTTAGCAGTGATCACACCTGGGTTAATCATGGAAATTGAAATATTCTCTACATGTTGAGTATTAAATTCAGTTTTCCTGCTTTTGTTTTGTGTTTAAGAGAAAGAAAGAGTGGTGGCTGACTGGGTTGGAAATCTACTCCACTGTGTGTGTGTGTGTGTGTGTGTGTGTGTGTGTGTGTGTGTGTGTGTGTGTGTGTGTGTGTGCAGACAATTCATCTGACAGGCCAGAATAAAAATATATTTGTAAATACTTCTGACTAGTTAAACTGTTTAAAGTGTACTCATCTTACTTTCCAAGCAGTTTAAATCACCTTCAAAATGGAACATTGTCTTAAAAATTAAGATTATATTTAAGATAATCCCTCAGTTGATACTTTACCCCTGAGGTCTTGCTGCCAGGCCTGCTTTGCCGAGTGCTTAAAGAAAACACACATTGGGCCCATCCAGCCAAGGGAATGTCAGCTATTTCGAGTTCCATGTTGTTTATCAGATAAGGTATACACACACAATCAGGCAGCCGAAAACTAACACTGCTCAGACTGTATCATGCACTCACATCCGTCGGCACACCTGTGTATATACATATGTATACACGCGTATTGTCTTTCATACGTGCAATTACACCTAGTCATTCTCTTAAACACGTGTATACAATACATTTCGATACATCTGACATATACACAGGTCCCTTCTCCTCCCCAAAGCCAGTGCCAGACGTCCAAGTCAACATAGCTGAAACATTTATTTCTTTTTTTTTTCCTTTTTCCATCAACTTTACAGCATTTGATGAACTGGTTATTGATTTCATCTCTACTTGCATCCAAGGCCAGGAGCGCAAGTCAGAGGGAACATGACGCAAATTCAACCATGCAAATGTATTCCCCTGTACCATACGTGTACCTCACATTCATTTCTGAATGCTGTCATCTGTATAGAATATCACAGGTGGAAAAAAGAAACATACTTTGGGTTTTAGCAGTCCGGTTCTGGGAATTCTCTGTAGAGATTTCCTCTTCGGTGGCTCGGTGTGAGGGTTGCGGGTGCACAACTCTGTCAGGTACAATTATGAGAAGTTAATTCCAGGAAAACCCATGTGGCACGATGTACATGATGTAAGCTACGGTTACTTCATCCATCAGGCCCACACATAAATGTACGGACACACTCACACTCTCTGCATAATGCTCCCCCTCGAGTACACATACACAACAGCTTGTTGATACTTCCGTGATTTTGGGTAATTACCCAGGGAGCTCCATGTCTCTGGTTTACTGTTAGACTGTCACATGCTCTCTCTCTCTCTCTCACACACACACACACACACACACACACACACACACCCTGCCTTACTGCCTGGCATTCTTCAGGTGTGCTCCAGAGACACCCTGCCACTACTGATCCATCAGTAGCAGAGTTTTGCAGGTGGTCGAAGGGACCCGAGCGCCTGGTTTAGTTCACACAGGAGCACCAGACACATTTATGTTAATCAGAGAGGAACCAGTGGAGCCGTAGCAGTCATCATATAATGTGAGAACACTCACATAACCTGATTGTTATTCAGTGTGAGAAACGGCTCCAGGACCTTAATGTTAATGGCTGTCTTGTAGCATACTGTTGCTGGGTGTTTAGTTATGCTGTGGTCATGCAGTGTCGTTATGGAAGGGCGTCATGTGTCTGCGTTGGTGGTCTGTGGTCACAGTGTCATTTTTTCCAACTAGATGAGAAATTAAAGTTTGTCTGAAGTGTGTGAAGTAAAATTCAAGGTTGTAATATAACCATTAAGAACCAGTTGCTCATTCCCTCTCCATGGCAGGGATTCCCTGACTTTTGAAGCAGGTCAGTAAAGTATCACTGCTTGATGATTAGCAGACCACTGCAGTTGCTTAATGACTTGACTTGAGTAGGGGATCCACAGGTCTGAAGGCGTACCTATTGTGCAATAACAAATCCTCACAGTAATCCTACAGCAAATGAGCAGTCAGGGATACAGTGATGGTGTTATTTCGAGGTCAGTTTGGACCAATGCCTTAACCTGAAGTGATAAACAACTGGGGGAAACAACAGTGAGCTATCAACTGCTGTCCATATGAACAGGAAACTTAGTGGGAGCCCTACTGGAAAACACTGTTAAATGTTGTAGCAAAGCAAGAGCTAAACAAAAGAATATATTTGTGCTGCAGCAAGAATGACAAGTTATTTACATCTTTGATGTAGTTTTTAACCTTCATCAGTTTTTTTTTTTTTTTTTACATTTTTGGAATTGTTATCAGATTGCAAGAAAGACCTTTTGATTTTCTTACATATTGCATCATAGAAGTTATTTTTCATGATTCTAGTGATCACGATTTTAGTTATGTCGATCTTCAGCAAATTCAGCTCTGATTAATTAGTCTCTTCCTCAAGGACACTGTAGCAGTGCAGCTGTTAGTCACTGAGGAAAGTTGAATGTATGTTAAGAAAACTAATAAGTATGTGATGGTGCAGATCTTGAGAGGAACCAAGATCATTCATATATTATGACACACAGATTTGAGGTTACATATGTAACAATTTTACTATGTCTGTCCCTCCAGGTCCCATGCAGCCTAGAGTACTGGGATGAGCTCCAGCAGGCCTTTGTTCCATACCGAGAGTTCAGCCTGTCAGAGAGCAGTGCCTGCCAGCTGCAGCTCCCCAGCCTCAGCCTCAACAACCAGCAGAAGGAGCTGGTGGCTTCAGACCTGTGGAGGATAGTACTTAATAACAACGGAGAGGGGGGAGACGAGCAGAGGTGAGAGAAAATTCTACTATTCATCATGTGCTTGCAGATATCCTCAGGTGTTGTGGATGTATCTTTACACCCAAACTGGTCTATCAGGGAGAACATGTGTGTCTGCACATAAATGTGTGTTTGGATCTATAGTCCATATGCTGTCCAGTGTGAGGCAAAGCAGAGAGAGAGAGAAAGTGCACCCAGGCCGCTGAGCACAAAGCTAGTAATGTGTCCCTCGCCCCACATCTGGTGTGCAGGAGCAGGGAGCGGGCTTGGAAGGCGTTCAGACTGGCCTAATGAGATTTCCCAGCACACCAAGTGCCTGTCAGGGCCCATCCGGATTCCTTCCTGCTTACCTTGAGTGTATCTAATCGAGGGGAAGCTCATGGGAAGCAAGAGTAGTAAAGCCCCCTTTGGTTTGGCTGGGCCAGGCCTGGGTTGGGCCGGGTTGAATTGGGATGGGATGGGTTGGACTGGGCCAGCCAAGCAATGTAACACCTCAAAAAGCACACTTTTCCTCCTCAAGCCTCGAGCTGCCACTGCGTCGTCTCCTCATCCCTCTCATGTCTCACCCAGGGTACTCTTCTGTCCTCCCTGCTTCACCCATCACTCTTTATTTCCCTCATTCTTTCCTCATTTTAATCTGCTCCCCTCTGTTTTTTTTTTTTTACTTCCTCATGGGATTTAGGAAACTTTTGGTGGGAGTGAATTGCCAAGCCCACATTCTGTGTGGCTTGCAAAGCTCCAGAGGAACAGAAAGGGAAAGAATAAGAAAACATGTAAAAGAAGAAAGAGAGAAAATACGCTACAGAACCAGATACAGTGTAAAGCTAAATATACATCTGTGCCTCATTACAATCATACTCCAAACACTACATTTTCTTTATGTTTAAATTATTTGTCTTTTTTGATCAAAATTGATTTCCCCTTCCTTAGTCACTCGTTTCATCTGCCTTGCGTTAGTTTCCACCAGAAAAATAACTTGGCCTCCCTGCCAACTGGAAGTAATGAAAATTGTCAACATATGATGCTTATCTCTTTAAGGAGCACTCTGCTGCACCAGCATTTTTCAGGTCTTGAGCGTTTCCTGCTTGAGTTTTTATAGTGGATCATGGTAGCAGCAAATTACAGAGCAAATGGTCATTCACTTCAATTACCTTCCATTCAAGATCATCAACCATGACATGCAATTAATGTCAATGGAGAGATTCTCTGGGAAACTGTGTCAGTAATAATGTACCTACATTCGGCTCGGACAGTGAAGGGGCCCCCTCCATGTTGTTGTCTAAATAATTGTAGCGTTGGAGTCACTTTAGCTTTCTGACTGTAATGCCACACAATTTGTAACGAGCTGCCTGGGCAAGAGACAAAAGCATTCAGCTACTAATAAGAATCAGACCATTTTAATAAGAGAAGAGAGTTTCATTGCCATTATTCCACAGCTGTGCTTGCGGGTTTGATGTTACAAAACAACATTCTAGAAAATCAATAATGGGGAACTGTCAAATGTTGAATCACAGACCTGTAATACTAATTTTCTCTGTTATTATTGCCATATGAAGTAATTATACTTTTGAAGTATTCCCATTGTTTATAACGCTCTTTATGTTTCTCAACTTTTATTGTTATTGTCATTGCTATGGTCAGAAATGCTTCTTTGGTAATCTCTCAACTGTATCTCCTCTGTCTCCCCAGTTTGGATAGTGATTGTGGTTCCCAGGTTCCCTGTGATCAGTTGGTATCTCCAATGGCCCTGGCAGCCTGCACCCGTGTGGATTCCTGCTTTGCGCCTTGGTTTGTCTCCTCCCTTGGCATGTCCATACAACTGGCACAACTGGAACTTCACCTCTGCCACCACCTGGAGCAGCTTGGTGCAGGTAAAATACAGAATTAATAGCCAGTCTCTTCTCTGAAGCTGGATGTTTTTAAGGATTGGAAGATATGTGGATTCACATATATATCACGCATTTGTTGTTTTTATCATGTATTTTACTTTTTATTCTCCTGTTAAGCAGTTTAAATCAACTGACTTGTGTTATCCCAAATAGTCAATAAGTAAAACTTATATGTGTCTTTCTTCCAGTTTCTTCTTGGCAACTTCGTCCTTTCCTGTCAGACAGGAAGTTACCTCGGGACCAGGAGTTCATGGTGATTGGTGCTCGGCAACCGAGGCTCTTCCTGCGACAGTGGAGCGATGGACCATGTCACTGTCAGGAGTTTAGCTTTTCCACACAGCTGGATTGTAAAGTGCTGGAATATAGAAATGTAACACTCCTTCAGCTTCTCCAGCCTTGTGTACTACAGGTAGAGTTCAGCCTATATTAATCTGTTTATCTCTATGTCATTTTATTATTATATCTTTGAATCTACAATTTGGTGTCTTGTATCTTTTAGGGCCAGGCTGCTGCCACCTTCTCCCACGAGAACACCACACTGGATGTGAATGTGTTTGTGGACCCGGTGTTCCTCAGTATTAGCCAATATACCATCCACACTGTGGACACTGCCCTGCACAGCTGGCAACAGGTGACCAGAAATTCAGGCCAGGCACATAAATACACTTATTAAATTACAATAAAATTACAATCCCTTAAGGGTTTATAGTTAATGTCAGAAGAAGCACTTGATTTTTTTACATAAAATGTCTGGACACAGGCAAATTTTCACTGCGCTAAAAGGAAGAATGTTTTAACTGATCTTAATCAGTGATATGAACGTAGGTTGTGGAATATTGCAGAATGACTTGTACCTTTCAGACACCTAATGGAAGAGGGGATTTTCGCTGTTGTTAAAATTGATGTATGATATTTGAGAGCAGGGTCTTGTAAAAGTTGAGATGAAATTTTTGAAATGTATCTACATTTATAGAATATCGTCAAAGGCAGCCTTTTGTCCCTGATGGAGTATCAGCAAAACAAACTCACGGCAAAGTAGGATCACGAGAATGGGTTTGGTTGTATGCCAGTGGTCATGCAGGATGGAACTGCCTTTCAGTGTGCTGTAAACTCTGACTAAGAGGCTACACTGTCTCTGTTCTTGGGCGTCTGTGGCCCTCGTCATCGCTCAGTTCTCATCTCTCAGCTCTCAGCACTGCCCCTGGTAGCCAGCATATTTGTGTGTGAAGTGATGCCCATAAAAACATGGTAAAACTTGAGTGGTCACACCTGCCAAAATCTCATCTGGCCCTTGTCCTCCACCCACTTGTCTGCTGCACTCGCATACACGCACACACATGCACACAGATGCACACACACACAGGCATTTGGTTTTGTATGCCCTATCATGGCTCTGCTCAGCTCAGCTGTGGCTGTGCTGACTCATATATTGGCCCCTGGAGACATGAGCTACTCCTATGGTTTTACGTGCATTCGGACTTTCTCTGGCAGGTGAGAAAAGAAATAGCTTATGTTTATGTAGAAACAGCTGTGGTCGTTTACCTGTGAAAAATAATATTAAACAGGCTTGTGTAGAAAATCTATTATAAAATGATTGTTCTGGCTGGAAGACAAATGTCTTTATTTTCTACACTCGCACTGACGCATCAAATGCTCCTAACCAGCTGTGTAACTGTGTAAGACGATGGGTCATACTTGACCCTTAGCTCAAACACTGCATCATTTAGCACACACTTGTGAATGTTCCATATTTCTGCTGGTTAAGTTTGCCATAAATAAGACTTAAGGGCATCTGTGATGTTGTCATGAGTAGGGAAAACTGCAGCATAACCAAAATGGTTTGTGTTTGTTATGCAAACTAGGTATCCATGGTAGACTGGTATCTCCAACTATGATTAGTTATCCCACAGTTAGCCCAGAGTCAGGGTTAAGTAACATTTAAAAGAAAGGTGCAAAATGCTCACATACTTAAACGCATATAGAATACATTCCTTACTTGTACACAGATGTACACTTCTAAAACAGATCAACTCAAACCCAAACCATTGATGGGTGGATTTCACTGGAGTTCACTGCTGTGAGATTGAGTCATAAAATAATTAACTCTTCTGCATTTGTTTCATTGATCTCAACAGCAACAGTCTCGTCACTTGTTCAAAACTTTCAATCCGGGACCAGCCTTTACCACTTTACTAAACACAAGGGAAAAACAATGTAATTATGAGGCAAATATGCTGCATCTGGGTATGGTACGATTGCAGTTGTAGAGGGGTAGAGAGAGGTCAAGTACAAAAGGCTGATTCTTTATGAAATGCGCTGCTTAAAAATTTTAGTCCATTTCAGAGGAAGTTGTGAACATTTCATCTGTGGAAAATATTGTTTCCCTGTTTGGGGTTTACACTGAAACAAGATCTTGTATGTGGTGAACCTTGTATGGGTACGATTAAGCCCAAGATGTTTGGTGGTATCGGGATGGTTGTGAAGGCCAGCACCATTAAGCTAAAATCTACCTTTGATCTGATTGAGGCTTACATTCCAGACAGTCATGCACAAATTGTCCATACATAGAAAAACTGAAAACGTAATGAGAAATGTTAACAGGCTCTGTTACATCCAAGAGGATGTGTCCCAACACATGTAATTGTTTGAGTGATTTTCATGTTTCCTGGTGTCATGGCTGGCAGACAGGCCCATTGTGATGTGGCCTGCAGGGTCAGCAGTCAACTGTGGAAAAGAATTCTCAACTACCACATAGTTGAAGACTTGCAGCCCAGGCATGGTCATACCAGACCACCACAACTAGACCAACTGGAGCACTTTCAGATGAATAGCAACAAATCAGAATAAAAGACATTTCTTAGTGTATGGTTGTAATTTACCCTCGTATATTCATAAACGGTTATTCTACATAGCTGGAGTCATTGGCTGTTCTTGTGTTCCTGGCAACACCACCACATATTGAACTGTCTCATGGTACATAATCCTAAAGATTTCTCAGTAAGAATTTGATCATATATAATCCATTTGTCATAATAGTCAGCCTCACCTCGACTGTAGTACTCTCCTCTAGCTGTAACCTTCAAACAGTTCTCACTAGCAGTCAGATATTTATCATGGATTATGGTAAAACTAAACTTTAGTTATGCTGTGATGAATAAAATTATATATTCAGGTAAAACTATTATGAATTAACTGTCATGGTTTCTTGGAGCTATAGAAAAAGGAAACAATAATGTAGTAATCACATATTTTGGTTTTTATTTTTTAGGTTTTCCATGCACTCGATAGCCCCATATGGCCACAACCTCAGCCCCCCTAACCACTATAACCTCAGGGCCCATACCTCCATTTTCAGTTCTCAGTCCCCAGACCTGCTTTCGAGCCTTGTCACCAGCCCAACCACCCCCACCCCCACCACCCCCAAGCTACTAACCCCAGGGAAGTGGCTTTGGTGGAAAGCCACACAAAAGCCCAGTAGTATTTACACACACTGCTTTCTCACAGGACGTTCACAGGCTGAAATTTTCTTCTTGGTGTTTTTTTTTCCCCTTTTCTTTTCCATGTTTGAATGATTCCCTGCTTCCCTGTGTGACTGTAAAGTGACAGAGGGATCATGTTCCTGGTTGTAACAGATGTGAGAGTAACAGTCATCTGTGGAGGAGTATATAGGTGGTTTTTGATATGATTAGTGTTTCATTCTGTCCCTTTTACAGGTTTCATGAGTGCCTGCCTGGGATCTTATTTCATGTGTATTTCTCTGGAATGGCTGTCATTAATTACAATGTGATTTCCAGACATTTAACTACACCTTGTCATGTGTAAACATGTGTCACTCTGCCATGCAAACCCTCGGCTGGACTCCTGTAAAGCCTAAAGCAACAGGACTGATTAGGGAAATGGATGCTTTTATTCCTAGGACTGTGTCTAGCAGTGAAGGTGTCATCTCCTGCTCTTAAATAAGGAGAACACATTGACTTTTAAATATCTTTGTCTTAATATTCGTCCATTTAAAGTCGCTGTATAAAAAGGGTTGATCAAGATCGCTGCAGGAATCTTTTCTGATGTGTGTATCACGTTGCCTCGTGAATCAGAGCAGAAAGACGATACCATCAAAGAGTGGGCTTAGTGATGGCATCTTAAGATGGCAGCAGGAAGTTTGTAAATCGCAGTCTTGAATTCGGAAGGGAGCACAGATAGTGTTCCACTATAAAACTGGAAATGGATTTCGACCCACTGTCGCAGCTGTCCCATCTATATTTTGCTCTCCACCTCTCTCTCTCACACACACATCTATAATCAAGTGTTTAACGGTGTAAACTATCCCATTCGTTTTCAATGGCATCAACAACACCAGGACCCTGAGCGTGCTTGGCAGTCAAATTCTGAAATTTTACTGCTAGCCTCTTTTTAACCAGCGAACTTTGAACCCCCTGCCATTGAGAAGTATACAGCAGGCCGAGGTCCCTCTTTGTTGGGTTAGTTGATTGGTTACTAAGAAGCTGTTTGAATCTCATGTCTCATATGTGTCTAGAATCGGGGGGTGTGGGGGGGGGGGTATGCAGAAGAGATCCCATCAGGACCCAAGAACCTTTGGGGAAAAACATCCAAGCAAAATTTAAACATGCACTAGTTTCCATGCACTCTTTACCCAACTCCCCATCACCCAGTGTGATTGGTTACTAAGAAGCTGTTTGAATCTCATGTCTCATATGTGTCTAGAATCGGGGGGTGTGGGGGGGGGGGTATGCAGAAGAGATCCCATCAGGACCCAAGAACCTTTGGGGAAAAACATCCAAGCAAAATTTAAACATGCACTAGTTTCCATGCACTCTTTACCCAACTCCCCATCACCCAGTGAGCCATTTTACAGTTGTGTAGTTGAAATGTCGGAGACTTGACACACACCCTCTCTCTGTTATGATAGTGTTTTCAGTGTTGGGCCAGTGAGCTCTTCTCTCTTGCATGCAAGGTGACGTATGAGTGGACAGCATCCTCGATCAATTCGCATGACTTGAGTTTTCTATGAGGCTCTCTCACTGCCCCGCTGTTATAGGTGGGCCAGACTCCACCGTACTGTTTTCTCTTAACAAACCGCAAACTGTTGGTGACTCTCAGTCACAGGAATGCACTGTTAGTTGCCTACTTTGTTCCGAGCATAGAGATAATAATCGGAAACACTAACTGAAATTTTTTAACATGCTCATCCCCGTCAACATGCAGCGTACAGTTGCTCAAAGAAGGATGTGAAAAGGTTCAATTTGGCTCAGTGCAAGCTGCTCCGACCTGTTTCACTGTCACACTGTGATCTGATTCACTCTCCTGCTGAGGCTGTATTACTCCAACAGATGATATCACTCATTTCATTCCTCTACTGGCCGACAGCTGCGATACCAAGATCTGCATTTTTGAATATTTAGAATACAGAGATTGTTGACAGTGTGTATTATGCAGCCACCCTAAACATACACACCTGGAAGTATTTGCTCACTCTTATGTGCAAGCTCCTTTTCTCATGTCATGTTCTCCTTTCACCTCCTCTTCATCCACCCGTACCCTCTAACCTCACCCTGCTATTTTCCCACAGAATGGGAACCCAGAGGCTGAGGAGTTGGTCTACAGCCACTATGTGATCTGTAACGACACCCACGAAATGCTGCGCTTTGGCCAGGTGGACACAGATGAGAACGTGCTGCTGGCCAGCCTGCACAGCCACCAGTACAGCTGGCGATCCCACAAGTCCCCTCAGGTACTCCCCTCTCTCTCTCTCTCTCTCTCTCTCTCTCTCACACACACACACACACACACACACAGAGAGAGAGAGAGAGAGTACATATCCCAGAGCATGGGAAATATCTGATTGTTCTCATGCCTATGGCTTTGGTTGGATTTAAGAGTACATCCACACAATTATGCTTTCCCATTTTTTAGAACACTTACATATAGTATATACAAGAGGAGATGAACACACCCTAAATATATTTACATCGAACACAGACATGAACACACATCTACATCTTTGGAGTAGTGTGTTAACATGGTAGAAGATTAAAACAAGCAGTACACACACATTAAACATAGGGCACCTGCATGAACACACACATACACTCGACCATTTCATTGTCTGGATACAGATGGTCTGGATGAATGCACACAGAGTGACTAACATGTACAAATCCATACTCATTGACTTATGCTCAAAAATTCTGTCTATGGGCTTATAAAGGTACATACTCTCATCGGACATGGCATCATCAGTGTGCAGCCACCACCGCTGGGTTTCTGCTAGCACTCTCAGGCAGTGCCCTGACAGCACAGTTAAATAAGATTGATTATATTTAACCCTTTGTGGTTTTGAGGTTGAGTGGAGGGTGGGCTGGCGATCTGTGGCATATGTGCGTGTGTGTTTGGTGCGCACATGTTTTCGGACCCTCATGTGTTCCACAGAGAATGAGATAGTCAAGCTTGAGGAAAGACATGGCCATAATTGCTCACAGTAAGTCAGTAAGTCAAGTTGTATTAATCATCGTCCATGGTTAATCTGTGCTCTTACCTCACTGTTGCTCACACATACACGTACTTGGATAGTGGCAATCTGGCATATCAGCATAGAAAATACCACGTCTCATTTTAGCAGTAAGTCAAAGTGACCCCTGTATTTTTGGGGATATTTTGGAAGAAAGTTTTTTCGAATGAGCCAAATTTTATAATAGATGAAGAATGTGATTCCGAGATGGCTCTGTCATATGTTATTCCATTATGTGTATGTGGTATATGAAATATGTGCTCTCAAGATGACCATGATTTGTGAAACTGGATAAATAAGAACTGATGCAACTTTGCCAAAAGCACTCAGCTTACTTACTGAACTTGGTGATAAAATGCCTGCCAATGTGTCCGCCTCTGCAAATTGCAGCACACACTCCTAATTACATTTTGGGGTTATAAAAATAGTGACACTGATAAGAGAAAGGGTTGTATTTCTTTAATGGTTACTTGGTCCTGCAAATGTGTTTTTGTAGCTTTAACAAATCAGTTTCCAGGTGGAGTCCTAAGTGTTTGTGCTGTTTTGCTAATGTCCCATGATGGCCTGGAGTGTCTCTGTCACAAACCGTCATTTCCCAAACCTCCCCACTCTGCTTAACATCTTTTCCCTTCCTCTTAACCCCTGACCTCCATGTTTATTTTGTCAGATATTCTGTCATTTTGCCTCATATCCTATTATGCACTGAAAATATAGGCTTTTGTTACTATATATTTATGCCTTGTAAATGTGTATACCAAAGCTGTGAACCAAAGAGATAACACTTCCCACCACCCATTCCTTTCCTCACCCCCTTACCACTAATCTCTGTCCTTTTCTACACAAGTTAGAATGGTGAAGAAATTATGATGATACTACAAATACAGTATTATTGTTGTTGAAACAAATGAAATGTCCATCAGGGTTGTCCTTTCTGACTCCAGGTCCTGGTTTAGGTGAAAACACAACGCAACATATGTAATCATTATGTGTCATGATTGACAACATAACTTGGCAACTGGCAAAAAAGAAAAAAGGAGATGCAGAATCTCACACTCTCAAAGAAATGGACAAACAATTATTAAGAAACTTTAGCACAGCGCCCTGTGAGTGAGTTCTACAAACTGTCTGTACATCCTGAGCATTTCCCCATTCCGAGGAGACATGAACTGAAGTGTCCTACTGCTGTTAGAATCTCTTAACAATAATGACTCATGGAAACACTCGGTTCCACTCAAGACATTACCAAACCTGGAAAACCAGCTGTGAGTAGCATCATCATTACAAACTTTTGAGATCAGATGTTTTGTCAAAGAGATGACATTCCAGCCATTGCATTAGAAAGGTTAGTTGGATATATGTATTCAGTAATTGTTATGGCCCACAAAGGATGTTATAAAACTGAAATGGTCCTCGGTAATAAAAAGGTTCCCAACCCCTGCCATGAGAAAAAAGCTTAGCCGTTCAACATTCCCTCATTGTCAGCTTAATCCAGGACTCTATTCCTGATATGTCACCCCCCTCAGCTCGATGAGATCAGTAGCCCTGGACAGTCTCTGGCCTCCATAGTGTTTTTGGGTCTCATTTGGACATTGGTGCCTTTCTCTTAAGACTCTCCAAAAACTTCACACATTCCCGGAACTCCCCCGTTTCAACCCCCCCCCACACACACACACACACATAGTCATGTGCTCTGTTCCTAGCTGAGTTTATTATTCCATGTCTGGCTCTTCCTGGTTCTGTTCATTTGTTCTTTTGGGATCCTGGTCTTGTGTAACCCCTGAAGCCTCAGTCTTCACACCTTCTCTATTCTTTTGCTGTCCCAACCCCATCTCTTCTGGATTCCTGACATCATCCACAGACACATAATACTCTGTCTACTACTTCAGTCTGGCATAGCCCCCCAGTCTTCATTCCGTCCATCTCCTAGCCCCTTGAAACACCAAACCAGCATTAGTACCATCACTCTGTCAAAGGTTCATTTTTCTCGACCTCACAACTTTGCCTTTTTCCCACACTTACTCAATTATAAACATTCATCATACATACATTTGAAGTATGTACTCCTCACCTATGCTTTTCCTGTCCAGTTCAGTTCAGGCTGTTTGGCCTGGGGCCTGTCAAGAAAGCAAGCCATGACCCTGTCCTCATGGCCTTGGTATCATGCGTGTGTCCCAGCTGGCCTTTCCCCTTGGTACACACACATACACATACTCATATTCACACACACATATGCATATACACAAGCCACAGTTACTAATTTGCTGTTGCAAAGAAATCTGTTGCCCTTTTTCTCTGCCAGTGAGACTTGAGATCATCTTTAAAATGAGAAAAAAATAGTGGGAGTGAACAAATATATAGATGGGAAAATAACGAGCATTGGAATTCAAAAGGAGGGTCGCACACAGTTGTCAAGAGGGATACTGTACATGTGCCGCCATGTTTTTAACAGTCCACGACAGCTTCTTGAGCTCCACAGCCAAAAATATGTCTGCTGCTATCTTTCAGGTCCTCGCACACCCTCCCCACTTCTGTGTGTTCATGATGAACAAGTAACCTGGAATGGGAGTAGAGATGAGTAGATTAGCCAATCAACCTTCATTGTTGTGCATTAAATCCTTTAAACGTATGCTAATCTCCTATTGCCTGACGATAGACAAAGGTAGAAAGGTTCATTATAGTGAGATAGACTTTTATTCATAAACAGACCTGCTCTGTATTATTGTATTAGCTTAGTAAAATGGGGAGGCATGTTTAAAATTCTACATTCTCTTGTGTATGAAAGGGCAGTACTGAACATGTGTGATCCCGGGCAGTGTAAGCAGTGTACACTTCCCACAGTGTTGACATACCTCTGAATATGTGTCACTTCTCTCAGAAGAACACTCAAGCAGAGTGTTTTTGCAGTGAAACTTGAAGCCTGGTTCAGTTCACTCTCCCTCTCACTGCTCCTCTGTTTCTGACCGTCTCCCGTCTATTCTCCTCCACCTCGGCTGTCACGTGTGAGCGTAAGACGCATTAAAAGGGTTGATTGAGGCTGTCACGTCTGCAGCGCCTGCTGTCATCTTCCGTTCGATCAAATTCATGCACTCTCACACCCACACATACACACTGTGATAAAATGTTTCCTAGGGCCTGGAGTCTGTCAGGCCTCTCAGTCTTGTTTTTTTTCTCTTTTGAGCACAGCATGCCTTCACACCCCAGCATCTACCAGCCAGGGTGAAGACAATTATAAACGTCCATAATCTATTATGGATATAGCAATAGAGAGATGGACATGTATTTTAAATATTTCAGACTGATTATGCCTATATCATTACACTTTTCATGTAAATGTCTAAAGTTTGTGTCTCTCTTTCTTTTGCTCACTCTCTTTCACAACACACACACACACACACACGTATGCACGTACAGACACGGACTTATACACGCTCACTGTCCTCACCCTGCTTTTTTCAGAGGCTCTGATGTGTGGTGTGGTGTGGATGGTTGAAATATCTGGCTGCTCTCTACAGGATGCAGTCTGGCTGATGGAAATCCCTGTGGTTCATGTGGTTAGCAGGGAGAGGGGTGTAAAAAGCCCCCAGGATTTGGGAAGGACTTAAGTGCCTTCAAGGAATATTCACAATTTGAATAAATTGTAATTTACTCAAGCAGCAACCTTCCACATTAGAGTCCTCCCTCTCTTTTTTCTTAATTTTGTGTGCACATGTAATATTGGTCCATGTGTCTGCACCAGTGTTGCATTGGTGTTTGTGTGTGGTTCCCAAGGGTAGTGTGCTGGAGATAGCAGCCCGGTACGATTAGTTTGTGGTCAGATTGGGCAAGCTGCTAGAAGCTCACATGACAGCGAGGTATTTGGTAAGAAAAAAGTTATATCAGTGTCCCGGATGTGTTGGTTTATATATGTTTTTTTTCCTTTCTTTTTTCCATATGTATAAACTTATGTGCGAGGGCCTCTGTACATTGTTTTTGTGTCCTGAGTACAACTAAAAGTACTTCTGAAAGATTTTTCAGCTTCATTTTCAATAGGATTTCATAATTCCTCCTAACCCTGACCCATTGTTTAAGAAACACTGCCCTCATGTGAAGTGGTTTGTTTGTGCTGTTCATGCAGAATTGTGGCTTCAACTGTATTAGATTAAACTGACCCCTGGGGGGATAATGCTTCCAGTCAGATTAATCCACACATTGACTGATCAGCGAATGGGAAGGCAGTTAAAGGGACGCCTGTCCAGTTTGTTCTCTGGACAAAACCTACACTTTCCTCTTGCTTATTCTTCAAACTGGATTAAATCACAAAGAAAACTTTCATTCATAGGTATTATCTTAAACCTAAATTACTTATGCATTAAAAAATGCATAATTAATTGTTGAAATTAAAACAATTGTTGTCATTAACATTACAGCATGCCTTCTGACACAACCTACGTGTCTCCATAGTGATTATTAAAGCACATCTTCTGTCAAATCTCTCAGATATATTGGCTGTATGATTCAATTTGAAGATGCATCATGTTCCGATTATTGTAACATTTTTTTGTTTATAGCAACAAGAAACAAATTATGTGTGAGTCAATGTGTCAAACAAAAAGTTGGTCCTCAGAGAGGGCGGATCATAATCATCGCAGCTTCTTTGGCAGAATAAAAATGTTGTACAGCTTTATTTGGCTAAGCACAGTTTACATTCTCAGTCCAGGTTATATGGTAAATGTTTATGGTGTGTGAGGAGGCCTCTTAATCAGCACAGATCAAACAATACAATATCAAAGTGGTTTATGGAAATTTAAGGAAAAGGAAGGAAAAAGGAACCCTATCCCAAATCAAATGTGACATCCACTGATATAAATGATGAATGCTTCACTATGTTTCTTTTATTCACACCCATTGACGCATTTACTTACACATTGAAGGAAGTGCCAGGTAGCACCAGCCACAGCCACACCCACATGAGCTTATATACAGCACAGATATCGTACAGACTGATCAGCCTCAACTTTAGACTGTTAACTGGTTTTAATGTGGAGGCAGATCTGTGTATATTTGTTGTCTGTTTTAAAATAGTTTATTCTGAATAACAATCAGGAATGTAATTTTAAACATAGTCTTAGTTTCATTTCATTTCCATGGCTTTGTTATGTGATTGACAGCATTATAATCCATTATACAAAATTTTATACTTTCGGCAGAACTTAGGTTTTTCCACTCTTTCAGTCAAGTCAATTTTTCTAGAAATGTATAAAAAATATAGCACAAGGTCATTCTGTTTTTTTTTTAATGTAGTTAATGGTCAAAAACCTGTGTGCAAAAGTTGTTTTGGTTGGATGTTTTGGCTTCAGTCACCCTGTATACCCTTTTTATCCGACAGGGGTACTGTATATACCTAGATATACCTTGTATCAAGTGTACCCCATTTCTCCAGCACTCTTTAGCCTCAGGCAGGATGTTCAATTTTTGTTAAGAAGCTGACATCTCCCTTTTATTAGTATTTGTTCAGTGTTCAGTGTATATAAAAATATATTTTTAAAAAACGTTGCCACTCATTTTTAAATCAGTGCTTCTTGAATATTCTGTGAACCCATTCTCATCTTTCTGCAACCCACCATTTGGGCTCATCCAATTTTTTAAAACAATGTACTAAATTCCCCTGGCTCTTCACCACAACTCTCAACCACAGACAGATTTTCATAAAAAAAACAAAAAAAAAACAGGGAGGACAGTCAGTCTCCACCTTCACCACTTTCTTTTTTTATGTGCTTTTCATTCTGGCTAATCGCCTTTGTTTTCACACTCACTGACATGTCGTGGTATTTTATTTTGATTCAGTGGTGTATATCTGATGATGAGCCATTGGTCTTTCATGGCCATGTGCGTGTCTATATATTGAGTAATTCCCCTCCCTTCGCAGCTTGTCCCTGTGGAAACTCTCCCTCTGAATTGAAAAGATTAATTTAATTAACATGTTGACAAGAGCAAAGCTGCTAGAATCTCATATTTGTTTTTCCTTGTAAATTCTTTTTAAACATGCCAGTATGTTAGCAGTTTAAAAAATATTTTCATCCTCAATGAAATTCAAGGCTTTGGCCTTGAAACTATAACAGAAGGTCTTAAACCGTGGTTTGCAGCCCAGCTCAGGCAACAGAACCCTTTCTGGTTGGTGTCCACATGGCAAAAGTGTCAGTATGTTTCAATGTCCCTGGGCTGTATTAAGACAGCTGATTTACTAAAACAAGTAGATCCAAAGTTACCCAACCCATGCTGTTCATGATGTCAGTAACAGAGTGAGGTCTCTCGCTGTGGCCACTGTCTTTTTTTTAATGTAAATGATAGTGTTTACAACCTTTTTTAGAAATTGAAATGTAGCTGAATGTAGTTGAATGCACTTATTGTGAGTCGTTTTGGATAAAGCTAAATTAATGTTTCCCTTGACAGCTACAGTTTCCCTTGTAGCTGTCAAGGGAAACTGTTTCTCAGACAAGATGAAACAGTCATTTTTCAATAACTGCAATTTCACCGGATAGAAGTAGTTTGCAGCTGCCTCAACGGTTGGAATTATTTGACTCGCTCAACACAGCAAGCACGAGATGGTCAACATACACCACATGACTCAGGTGGAGGGTTGTTTTTGGATACCATTCCCTGCACCATGGCTTTGACTCCGAGCCATAGTAGCGTCTTTTCCACTATGGGCACTTAATTACCCCAAACCTATAACTTACAATGACTAACGTTCAAGAACATGTTAGAATTTGGTTTTGTCTTTTGTTTTCACCATATTTTACATATTCTTGTAATTTTATATATAATGGTATTGGTGTTCCTTCAAGCTTGGCGAAGAATCAGCAGGCATTTGGATCCTATTAGTACAGTCCTGGGTTCAGCACCACGGACAGAGTTTTGGTGCTAATGGACCAATCCCATGAGAATTGTACTGGGGTGGGTGGTGGTTCAGGCTGACTGGCATCAATGGGATTTACAGGTCACATGGAACCCTGGGATCCAGAAAATGGCCTTCTGAGGAAAAACTAAAATGACATATTTCAAAAAATTGCTAGCTACAAAAACTCATTTTGATCAAATAGATATGTCCAAAATATGTTAGAGCACCACAAAGCTGTGTTTCACTTACTGTGTGTGTAGTAGCAATCAGATCTGCAAAGTTAAAGAGGGGCAATAATACACATGCTTTATTGACAGACCAGTACTGTATTAATCGGAGAAACTGTATATTGTTTTGAACATGTGAACATTATGTGGTTATGTGTTTTTTGTGATTTTCTGGGTCTCAGCAGACTCTAGCTGTTAAGTGTAACTGACGCTGCAATTGTTATTAAATGGTCGACCTTGTGGTTTTGTTGTAGTGAAACAAGACTCTTTCTCCTAAGTTCTATGTTGCACCGTGTGCACTGCATTTTCCAACCACTGGAGACATCAATTGCATTAATGTTGGCTGAGTTAGAAGATGTATTTAGCAGGTTCTCTGGTTGTGGTCATGGTGTGAGTGACTGAGGTCTCCCTTTGCATAATCAGCTCGTTATATAGGACATATGCTTTTTTTTTTATTTGTATGCACAGAAAGGCCTGTGTTTATTTGTGATTGTCTGAAAAATTGCCCTGAGCCACCCGATTGGGTGTGTCCCTGTTGTTTCCTTGGATAAGCTGGGCGATGCTGAAGTTTTAATGTGACCCTGATCAGGAATAAGCAGGTCCAAAGGATAAGTGTTAGGTGTATATTAGTTTTGCTGGGAGTTAACTTATGTATGTCTAGTTTTGTAAGTATGCATGTATGTACTTTGTATGTGCAGTATACTGTTTGTGTGCATCATGTTACGATAATTTTCCTCTTGCCCACGGCAAGCTCTGGGGTTTTTCATGTTCTCAAATAGAAATGAGGTCTCTGTCCTTCCAAATACCTCGACTGCTGACCCCTTCATCCCCCCACCATGTGGTTTTCAAATATTGCTCCTCTCAGACAGTATGCCTTTTGTCAGCTTCGTCATTTGGTGCAAACACTTGCCGCATCTGCATCTCCTGCAACTCTTGAGGCCCTAAGAAGTCTAAGATGCCTTGGTAGAAACCAGAGGGAGAACTATGGAACAATGTTAGTGAAGCATAAACCTCTTAACGTCTCCTCTGTCAACCACGGATCTACACAATGCCTTCCCTCTGTACCTTTTTCCAGCTCTGAAACCGCTTCTTAGACTTGCAAATCTGGCCTTTGATGTTGCACTGTCTCGCTTCTTTTGTGAGGGAGAAGGAGCCAAGGAGGAGAGAAGCAATGCAGACATCTGTTGAAACCACCATAATTCATTCATGTTACATGGGTTAGCCATCACTTCCCTGGCAAGGATGCTGTTGTGTCTCTCTCTGTTCTATCTTTAACACATCTACGTTCTCTGCACTTCAGCTTTGGCTACTTTTTTTTATTTGCTTTCTCATACCCGTTGTTTGTGCAGGACAAAGTCCAAATACATATAATTTAGTTTTGTGTCTGAGTGTAAACCTGTTTCTCATTTGTCATTTGTCCAACAAGCTCCCTGGTCTCGAAGAAGTCACCAGACAAAAAGACCTCTATTCCAAATCCCTCTGTTCTCACTTTGCCCAGATAATATTAAATAAACTAGGCAATAAAAAGACTTGTCAGTTTATTTTTAAGTGTGTGATATATGACATTGAGTTCACATCGTTTTAAGCCTCAGTAAATGTAATTTAGACCTAAAGCCTGCATTGGCCAATATTTAGAAGACTCTTGTCACAGCCTCTTGTTATGAACCTGTCATGGAAACTAATGTTTAAAACTACTGGTGTTGTTTATGACTATTCTCTGTGTCCTTGTCTCAAATCCTCTATAATAGTCTGAGTGAGATGGAATGAAGGAATGGTAGTAATGGGTAGACAACCAACGACCACTGTGGCTTTGTCAGCCAGTCTGTGCAGCATCCAGGAATTCTGATTACATCTCCACTGCGGACAGACACTTAATTTGTCTTATGTGTGCCCAAGCACATTCCTGTGAGAGGACAGATGACAGATAGTGGTTACAGTGACAAGAGTGACTCGTTCTGCCTGCAGGGGGGCCTGGGTTGGAGGACATTACGCGCGAGCATGCGAGCGTGCGTGCGTGCATGCATGCATGCATGCATGCATGCATGTATGTATGTATGTGTATGTGCATGTATACTGTACATGCATGTTAAAAGGAGAACTTTTGCTCCTGTCCATTTATTGTGCCTGTATTTGTCCTGTGCCAGCATTACGAAAGCAAAAACCTGACTGTTTGCCATTTGAATGAATCAGTGATTCTATTTACAAGGAAATTTGTAGTCATTGCTTTGATCATGACAGTCTGATACCTTACAGTCTGTATAGGAAACTTTAGTGTTTTCTCCTGGGTCAGGATTAAGAAGTGAGGCTGGCAGTAGACATGACATCTCAAACAGTTCAAGACGCTAGAAATGGTAATTCTCAGACGTTAATACCATTTTGGAGTGTCAGTCCTGTGTTTGGGTTATGAATCTTGTAACTGTAGCAACTGGCAAATCTGGATGGTTAGAGTTGTAGAAAGGTCACGCGATATTGATCCTGGGATTTGAATGTCGCCATTCTGAACCTCTATCACTTGGTCTGATAGATAGCTGTTTCTTGTTATGTCTAGTTTGCTCACAGTATCAAATGTGTCTCTAATTTGAAAATATATGTCAAATATAGCTTCATTATTTACTCAACCTGCCATAAAACCTGTTGGCTCTGTAGTTATTTAAGTAAGTTAAATCATGGCAAAGACAATATACTTAGTGTTAATATGGTAATAAACAAACAGCTTTTATCATTACTATCTCTGACCAGTTCAAGGTAGGTACACTGCAAGTAAGTTCTCTGATGACGTGGCTGTGTAGTGACTGTGGACAATAGACCAAAGGGCAGTGAAGTTTATTTAGTTCAAGTGGGAATAGACATTCCCATTTCAAATCAATCAGATGAGTCATCTCCATAGAAGCGGGGTGAATCATCTGTAGCCTAGCTAAATCACTGTATTTGGACAAACATAGTAAACCTTCATGATGATACATGGCAGGGATGTACTGTTCAACCAAAAGCTGTATCAGTAACTCGTGTTCAGACCATTTTTAAAGAAATGGAATGAATGATTGTAGTTTGATTAAATTAATGAGGTGAAAAATATGTTTGAGTTAAGCATTTTATTGATTTATTTATACCATTGGTCATGTTACATCCAGAGAATTTGGACGAATGCTAGTGTTTTGTTAATGTCAGGGTTTTGCTGCCACAGTTGCTATTGGAAAAGCAACCGTATGACATGATCTGGCCAAATCCTGTTCTCTATCAATGAAATAGATAAGCAATGATATACAGTGTGTTTCAGCCACATAATGAATATGCTTTGTATAGTTACAATTACATCAGTTTAATAATCCTAGAGCAGATCACTCTGGTGCTAAATTTGGACCTTAATTATAAGCTGGAAACTATGTGTCCGCTGTCAGCCAGCCATAATCACAGTCTCACAGGGAAGAGAGAAAGAGAGATTGAGATTTCACATTTCTTTACACTTAATACCAAGCTTGGAAAATAATTATAATATGATGGATGGACTTTTAGTAGATTTTGGACAAATTATTTTCACCACAAGTGTTCAAGTTCCAGTTTGGGGCAAGTGTATGCGTTATAGGAGGATTTATCTAGAAATGTGATAAAAACGTAATTAGCTGAGGTAAGAAGCTGAAGGCTGATTTGACACAAAATGCTGTTTTGTCAAGATTAGTGGCATTAGTGGAGTGATTTTTCACATTTAATAGAGATATTGTAGGTGATTTAATTTCCCATTGATGAATGTAAAGTCAGAAGAAAGAAGTTGCTTTTGGCTTTGTAATATTTTACACTGTTATTTCTCCTGTACTTTCTATTTATGTTTAGTCACCTTAGCAGACGGCCCTAATCGAGTCATTCTAAAGTATGGGCAACATTAGATGTTGGCCTTGTAAGACCTTGAGAGGTATTTAACTACATTATCTGCAGTGTAGAAAGCGGACTGTATCACCCTTTTGTCCTATCAACAACAAAATTGAAAAATTAACTTATTGTATTCACACTGCAGCCATTTATTTCTTCCTTACTAGCTAACAATCCATTAATTTTCATCTAGTTTTAAGTATTAGTTGTTAAATTGAGTTCCTGGTTAAGCCCCAATTCGAACAAAGACAGTTTGAAATTGAGTCGAGAGCTCAGGTTTAATCCGTGCGTATAACTACAACATGTGGTGGGCTGGATTTTCTCAGCCTCATATTTGGATAAATCACAAAGAGTCAAAGCAGCTTCTTATTTTTCATTCTTGCCGTCCTACGTGTCCAGTTCATCTGTGTCATTGCTGTTCTTTTTTTCTTTTTTTTTTCTCCCACTGCCTGAGTCAGAACAGTGATGATTTAAAACAAGAGCTACAGTTGCTGTTTGAAGTTTGAGGAGAGACATTATTATGACTTCTCACTTAAAGGTCAAGTTTAGCCACAGGCATGATGAAGTAGATGGAGAAAAGGGGAAGGATTGAGAGGTTAAAGGAGAGAGGGAAGTGTTGAAATAACAGATTGGTCCTCACAGATGGTGCTGAGGCACAGCAGAAATCTCCAGGGGTTCGATGCTACAAGAACATAATCAACACCAATCCAGTCCCAGTCCCATTTTAATTAAACATCAGGTTTGAACGTATAACTGCAAATTAACAGTTTTTCATATTATACAGTATCAGGTCACCTAAAGACTTGGGGCTTGAAGGAATAAATATACCATAATGCAATTATTTTTAAAAAGATCCTCCAACCACCTTTATCTTATAATGTAATCAGAGAGTCATGGATCGGTTCTCCATCCTACGACCTAACCTGTGCACGCTGGCTGTTTACACGACTCTTTCCCTGTGAGTGAATCCACTAATCAAGAGATCTATAAAATTATGTCATTTCTACTCATGCATCAGGGAGGAGGGATGATCTTTAAAAATTGGACACAGGCTTTGATTAAGAATGTTATTGTAAAGAAATCTGCCTTCAAACTTCAAACAGTGAGGAAAGGGAGCAGTGGGGAGAAACCTGGAGGGTCTAGACTAGGGTTCCCTCGTGCTCTTTGACCTCAGGAGTACTTTATTTTTCTTTCAACAGATCGACTAAATGTTTGGTGCAGTGAAGCGCAAAGTCAAAGTGTCAATCTTCAATAATACTTCTCTGTTTTTCATGTGTTTCATTGTTGTCACTGGTCCCTTTGGGAGATAAACTGAACCTGTCCCTCCCCTGAACCCCTTGTCTCCCCGGCCTTTCTAGAATATGCCGCTCAAGCTCACATACATTGCTTCCTGGTCTTTTTCCCATCTCACCCTCCCTTTCTTACTGTTGAAAGTTTGAAGTCGTGTTGACAGTGGTGATGACATAGAGAGTTCATCCAGGTGCAGGGTCATCCACACTGCCCAAGGAGAGAAGAGGTTTTTAGATCCCTCTACATACATAGTAATGATTTAGCTCATACTGTGTCCATGATCTATCAACAGAACTGCCATTGTTTGACAAATTAGTTTCCTTGTCGTGTAGAGCTCAATGTACTGTAGAAGGAAGAAAACGGATAATCTCTGCATGACATCACTCTAGTGCAGAAGTGCTTTACGGCTTTGTTTTCTCCTGGACAAAAGAATGTGTACCTTTACATGGACGGGGACCTATATACTTATACTCTTATTATTCTACCTTATTTAAAGCTGAGTCTGCATATTGTACAGTGTATATGGTGTAATGGAGAGAGCAACTCAACCATTCAGACTAGACAGATATAGTTGCAGTTATCCTAGAAATTATGCCTCAGTTCATATTTTTAGTCCTGCTGCCATGTTCTGGCCCGCAATACATGGCATTGTGTGGACAATGGTGGGTAAATTGTCACCACTGTAAAGGACAGAGTCTGTTTATTGCTGTCCCTCTGAATCTGTGTGTGTTTATACCCAGCCACACACATGGATGGGCTCCATGTCAAAGTGATGGATGTGAAGCTGAAAAAGTTGAGAGCCAAACTATCGGCCTCGTATTTAGACGTGTGGAGAACAGAGCCCTCCACATCCAACCACACTTGGTATACACACACAAACGCACACACACACACGTCACATATGTAGACATAACGAGCTTCCACATCAGCTGTTTTCCACAAGTCAGTTTATTGTGTGCGACCTTCTATTTCTACTTCCAGCAGCAGCAGCAGGCCTGTTCAGCACTAGTAAACAGGAACTTTGTTGTTCTTCTTCCCCCCGTGCAAAATCTTCTAAACAAAGAATGCTGTTGTTTACTTCCCTTTTGCTTGGGGATAAATAAAGGGCAAGAAGACTAACCTCTGAGGTGTACCCTGTCTCTGTTATTTGTGTGTGTGTGTGTGTGTGTGTGTGTGTGTGTGTGTGTGTGTGTGTGTGTGTGTGTGTGTGTGTGTGTGTGTGTCCTGTTCTGTCTTATCCTGCAGCTGCTGCACATCTGCATCGAGGGATGGGGCAACTGGCGCTGGTCAGAGGCCTTCAGTGTGGACAATGTAGGGACACTGCTGAGGACCATTCAGTATAAAGGACGCACTGCCTCCCTCATCATCAAGGTGGTGCAACTCAGCGGTGTTCAGAAACAGGTACTGTCACCTAGGGGTCGTTTTTGGTGGTTCTTAATTTGGTCATGATGTCATTGTTAACACTCTTCAGATATAGGCTTTTATACTCTTATAAAATATGGAATGAGCAGGGTTTCAAATATTTTTATTCAATCAAACATAACTGTGGCTATTTTAGCGTGAATGCTTGTGTTTTAGTATGATGCGTTATATCTAAAACATTTAGTCATGTTCAGTTTGCCAAACAGACTTTCAGCATAGTGTCTCCTCCCTGGGTTTTCTTTGTCTCAGCAGCTGATGTTGCTCAGTTCTTTTGAAATCTTTTGAAATCGAAATAGATATATATACGTTTTTCATTTGTAATAGCAGATCATTGATTTAAATTATGCAAAACATGACACAAACTACAAAAGATGAAAAAAATTGAAAATTGTACAATTTGGATCTTTGTCATTGAAATGTATAGATTTTCACTGCAGGGGGACCAACATTTACAGCATTATCAGCACTATAGCGTCTCTGCAGATTATCTTACTGCTAACCTATAAAGAAGCTTGTAAATAGTTCATTACCACAGAGAAAGTAGGACCACATTTTCTGTTTTATGCCTGTTGACTGCTGCTGTAGAGGCCTGGACTTTATCCCAGCACTTATTTATGGATGAGCACTTTTTAATATTCAGGGGTTTTTTCCATTTCTGTGTTATGATTTAGTAGTTGCCCTGCTTAACAACAGCCTGTTGTGTTTTTGTCAGTTTTTGTAATCTGTTTCATAGCACTAAAACATAAGTTTATGAGACTGAAGCCATCCAAAAACACAATATGCCTCATCAATTCACAAGCAAGATCACAGGAAATAATAAACCAGCCTAAACCAAATCATAATCCAGCTGCCTTTTCTGTTTTATGCCAAGGACACATTGCAGATCATGTTTAGATTTTTCCAAAAAATAGAGGGCTGTATTCTTCAAGATATAGATATGCCATCACATTTTAATGGTGACACTTTGTTTTGTAAACAGTGTCAAGTGTGGTACATGTCACCCTCTAGTACTATAGACCAAAGAGACTCAGCCACTCTCATCCCTCTGTCCCCGACTCTGTCTGTGACTTTGCTTATATCTCGTTCCTTTTTTGAAACAGATTGGATGTGAGCGTGTGTCACAGCCAATTCACCACACAAAGCCTCATCGAGGGACAGCAGCTGATGCTACAGAGAACATACCTCATCTTTTTGGGGTTTATGCTCAGTGTGACACATAGTGCTTCCCTCTTGCTCAACCCATGCCTCTTTATTATTATGGCCTCTTTATAATTTATAACACCTAAACTTGTATGACTGCCTGGTGACGTGAATCGTGATACACATGCATACGTGGCACTTTTTGATGTCTATGACAGATCAGAGCTGCAGGCAGAGATTCTTTTTTTATCAATTTTGAAAAATATGATCGAAACTAAATGCAATATATGTATGAAATATTTATTCAAAATCAATATTCTGATCACTATACCTGCGTATCACTGACTTTTCATGTTTTGTAAAAGCAGCTGAAATATTTTAGTAGTGATTCGTATTTTTATTCTGACAGCTTCCTTTGGGTCACATGTAGTTCCAGTTCCTGTCTACAGTAAGATTCTCCTCTTTTGTCTTTCCTCCTAGGTAATAATCTGTGGGCGGCAGGTCATGTGCAGCTACCTGACCCAGGACATTGAGCTGCGAGTGGTGCAGCACTATGTGGGACCCGACAGTCAGACGGTGGTCAGGGAGCACTGCGATTGCCTGGAGGCTGGGGCCAAGTTGCCTTCCTATGTGCTGGAGGACACTGAGATGACAGAGCTGTGCGTGAGGGCCCGAGGGGATGAAGACTGGTCCCAGGATGTTCAGCTGGAGAGGAGGAACATAGGGAGCAACAGTTCTGTTGTGCAGGTATGCAAACACAAAAGGACTTTGTTTTGAGGACATGCTATATGACCCCCTAGGCCAAACGCAACCATATTTTGGCACTGGAGCTCATTTTGTTGACCAGTCTGAGTTTGTATAGGGCCATTTTCATCAAAGACCTGATGATATACTTAGTACTATTGATATGTTATTGGCTACATGTTTGATTCTTACAGCTCATGACAAGCCACATTGTCCTTCCTATAGTTTGAAGTGGTCAGCAGTTGAAATCTGTACAGCAAAGGGAAATTCTGCAATTTCGTGTCTGCCTTTGTTGTAAATAGCACAAACCATAAGCACATGCGTATAGTCTGTAGCCGCGCCAGAATTATGGAATCGATTGTCCACATGGAGGCTGAATGTGCTAACCAGACATATACAGGTAGACACACACGATGAGCACAGCACCATGTCCAGTCAGCTCTCTCTCACACACACACAAACACACACACACACACACACACAGGTTTGGAAATGGTGACTAGACCACCAACTGTGACCGGATCCTCTCCTCCTGGGTGGCCACAGTGGCAGAACTCGCTTGCTGCTACTCACTGTTAGAGCGCAGATTGAGATCTTTTCCTCAGATAGGCTTACAAAGGGCCTCTGAGACCTAACCCAACCATGTTGAGAGGGAGAAAATACAGTTTATGCCTTCTCATAACAACACTAACCATAACCAAACACTAGCTGATATGTGGGCACAGGGAATGGCTTTGAACACTGCTGAATTAGCGCCAGCAGGTCACGTCTCTTCTGTCCCTGCCGTCTCTGCTCCACTGTGTTTTTCCTTATGCTCTGTCTCCATTTCTTTGATTTCTTCCTTTATAAGCCCCTCATAGTAAGCGGCTAGCCATTTTACAGCTTCAGCTTCTGTGTGGGTCTGAACATCTCTGACTCCACTCCAATATCTGCTGTTACATCCTCTCCTCAGATCAGCCATTCATTACACATGTGGAGGCTTGGCTCTAAATGAGAGAGCTGCCTGGACTAGTAGCTGTGTCCTTAGATCTCTCTCTCTCTGTCTGCTTCCCATTTCACTTTCTTGCTTTCTTCCTTTCTTTTACTCTCGCCCACACACTAGCTCACACATCTATCTTGTAGTTGTTAAGTCATCCTCTTTATTTATGTCATCCTCTGGCATTAAGCTTGTCCACCTGTTCCGCCCTCTAACACTCTCCTCTGTCAGTGTCTTTCACCTTCCTAATCCGTCTCCTGATTTGCTCTGTAATCCATCACAAGGAACTCCCCTTCCTAATATTTCACTGTCCTCTTTGCTATCTCATATTCTCACCATTTTTTGCCCTTATCGCTGTCGTCTGACAGCACACAGGAGGTCATTATGACCTTATCCCAGCTGTAATTGTTTATAGTAGATCAGGGTTATAGAGCAAATTTGCCAAAGTTTCACTCCCTTATCCCAAACAGGCTGTTTTGCCAGAGACTACATGTTCACTCTGTCCCCTTTTCTCCAATCTATTGTCCCACCAATAAATAAAGTTCCCAGTATGTCATAAACTAGACCACTTTCCACTTGCGTAAATGAGGAAAGAGAAGTAATTGGGACAAACACCATTGACACATTAAGTGCGCTCATCTTTCAGTGGGCATTTTCTCAGTCTTTAAATCTTGCTAAGATTTAACTGCCTGAAATGGCCCATTATCGAGCACTAACAGTTGTCAGTCGCATAAGCTATTATATTTTGTTATAGTCAGTGCGGGAGAGTTATCTTGTGGAAGCCAATTAAAGTTTTATCATATAAAACATGATAGTGTGTTACTGAAGGATGCAGTAAACATCCTGCCTGTGATAGAGAGTGATCGGATAGCCATATTTTACATTCTAACCACAAACAAAGCCTTTTAGTGATCATGATGATCACATGATCAGTCTTTCTCCTGTTGTCCCGTTGCAGTAATGCCAAGTCATGAGACGCACTGAAAACACTCTGTCCCCATAAGAACACTGTGACATCTGTCTAGTTGATGTGTTTTTAATTGGACAATTATAAACCAGACTTCTTGTCTTCTTCCAGGTACCTTGTTCCAGTGGCTCTTTACTCTATGTGTGGTGTACGCTCATCACCATTGAACCTGACACTCACATGCAGCAGAGAGTAGTGAGTATTCTCTTCATGTTTTTTGCACATTGTAGGCAAAGTTAGGGTATTTTCCTAACATCTACATAGCCATGTTTGTTTCCCCTGTTACATTATTTGTTGTCATGTTTTTTAACCTCAGCCATCTAAGATTATTATCACATTCATCCAACTACCCCGTCTGCAGTAACTCTCTGATCATTGTTCTAAATGATTTCTGTCTTTCAGGTGGTTTTCAGTCCATTGTTTGTCATGCGCAGCCACCTGCCAGATCCAGTGATCATCCACATCGAGAAGAGGAGTCTGGGACTGAGAGAGAGCCAGCTGATACAAGGACAGGGCCACCAGGAGCCACTCTTAAACACAGAGGCTGACCTCACACACCACCTAACTTTCCAGGCCAGGTAAAAAAAAAAAATCAGAACTACTGACAATGTACATCAGGACAGTTTTATAATTTGTCACTAGCAACCAGCGTATACATCTGCAAAGAAGAGAGTGACTCTGACACTCTGCTGTGAAGGTGTTTTTTTCTGCATCCATTTAAAGAAGATGGAGAGACACCTACTTTAGATTCTCCTACACCACATTCTGGTTTCAGTGAGCCAACATGAAGACATGATCCAGGGAGATCCAGGCACATTTCAGTGGATCAGCTTGGCAGCAGCTGAGACACAGCTCCATTTCCAACATGTCAGGCTGGACCATAATTACACCTCATTTAGATACAGGCCCTAACAGAGAGCAGGTTTTTGGCCCTGCATTGACTCCATATTTTTGTGCGCGCACGAGTGTGCACACACATGTTCGCGTGGGTGGATGAGTAGTGTATGCACACATGTGTCATGAAATCTCTGTGTGGTCTGTGTCTGTCATTGTCTTGGTTAGCTGCGTGCCAACATAAGTGTGACAGTCGCCACTTCATCTTGGGAAGAGTCTGTCACATACATCACTACTGCGCCTGCCCCAGTTTGTCAGTGTGTGTTCTCACTTTCTTATGTTATCCATCTCCTCTTGTAAGAGACAGCTCTTTATACAGTTCATCATAGCAGGCCCCACTAAGCTGCATAAATTGTTAAAAATGTTTGGATAAAACAAATGCAATGCATGTGTAAGTCACATATATATATATATATATATATATATATATATATATAGTTTAATGACATCACTACTATACATCATACATCCTGTTTCATAATAATATAAATGACAGATATTATGATGTAGAGTGGCTTACAGTAACATGAGTGTTTATGTTTTGATATACAGTAAATGGCCCAAAAAGAAATAACTACCGCATGTACACAACTGTATTGTTATTGCTCCTACTGTATTTATCTGTAATTTATGTTTTTAAATGCAAATCTGTGGAAGTAAAACCATCCCTTTAGAAGCAGAGTAAACAGAGTAAACGTGTAATTGACTTCCCCTGAGAACATTTCTTTATTTTGCTGTAACTGTTGTTACTGCGTGTTTAGATATCTGGTCAGAAAATTTGTTTTGATTTCAGCTGCCATAAAGGAACCACAGTGGCCATACAGTGACAGGGAATATATCCGTCCTCTTCATGTGCACAAAAACAAGCTCAGAAACAACTAAGAGTCTTGTCTTTCTGGATCACAACCGCAGTGCTCCTCGTGTTTACGATCCGTCCCGTGCCTTAACAGTCTCTTACCGCACAAACGTACATAATTCCCTTGCTTGGCCGCCCAACTAAATCCGTCCTTCATCCATCTGCATCCTCACAAGTACAGACTATGAGCCACAGTTGTAAACATACCTTTACACATGTATGTATTGTGTATACACACACACATTCACAAAAGCTGAATCCAATCTTGAATGTTCACTGGTCAGCAGCTCATCTTTCCTTCCTGTAATTACACATAGTTGTGGGCTCTAATGGACGAGGTAGAGAGCATAGCTGTGGTCTCCGACACAAGAGACACAGACGAGACTAAACCAGAACTGTAATGTCCTGCTCTTCTCATATTGACCACCACATTAGAGAACTGAGGGTTACAATCAGAAGCCTCTTCCAGTCCCCCCCTCAGGAACTGCTTTGGATGAAAAGCTTCCTGTCAGCGCCTTGTCCCTCTCCTCTGTCTTGCCCCAGACTCTTGCAACAGTCCCCGTGTTCCTTTTTTTAGCACAATGGGTTCTATTAATACATCTCTTCTCTGGGGTAAAGAGGCTGTTTTACTTTAGCCAAGCAGAACTAGACGCTGTCTAGTGGAAGAGTAGAAGCCATGACGGGGCCCTGATTTAATTATGTTTTTTTTTTTTCTCCTTCTTGTAAAAACATAATTGACCAGTGTCTGGGGCTGAGGTATCCAATAGGATTATTTAGTGGCATTCAGCGTTTCTTGTGATCTTTGGGAATGACTGTTTGTAAGGCAAGACAGCATGTCAGACAGAAAGGTCCTAAACAAAAGGCAGATTCAAAGGTTCAGGGTAAAAGACGAGTTTAACCCGAGGTCACTGTATTTTTCTGAGCAGAACAATGGGAACAGTCAGTTGCTGTCAAGCGATGTCTTGTTCTATAGGGAAATAAAAAGTATATTTGAATTGTTTTTGGCGTGGAATAGGTAAACATGCTTCGAAGGCAGATTTGCATCAAATGGCTCACATTCAGACAGAACTTGTCGTGATTTTGTGATTGTGTTCTGTCCCTCAGGGAGGATGAAGATGCCTCTCACTGTGCTGTGCCAATCTCCACCAACCTGATCAAACAAATAGTGAATAAGACTGGAAATGAGGAAAACCTGAAAGACATCCTGGCCGACTTCTACGGTCCGAAGACCTCTTCTGACACTCCGTGGCCCTACATCACCAAGGACAGTGACAGGTACTGCTCAGCAAATTATAAGATGTACAGTTCATATCTTTTATCTCCATGAGGGTAAATGCAAATATATTCAATGCAAGTCCAAGACGTATTTTTACACTTTTACTTTTATCATTATTCTTTAATGTCACCTTAAAAAAATCTTCATGACCCTGTGTACACAAAAGTCTTAAAATAAGGAAATAAACCGAAGCAGAGGACAGAGTGATAATAGCCATAGTTTTTGGCCAAGCTGACACTCAAAACGCCATAACCGAGCAGGATACCATGACACATCTTGATCCTTTAAAGCAAGTCAATATGTTTAATGCTTTTTCATCTTTATTAAAGCACTTCTGTGGAAAGAACATCTGGCTGTTAGGATTTCATAACACAGATTTCATCGAGACGCCCCATTATGGGTTTTGTGTTTTTTTTAATTTTTTGAATAGTAAGCTTCTTACAGCATCTCTCCTCAAAGAGCAAAGTTGTGCAAGCAAGTCTTTCATGAGGGTGGCTTCTCTGTATTGCTTATCCTTTGTTCACATAATAAAACAGTTTACTGCAAAGACAATGCAGAGCCATGCATCAGACATTAGCAGCAATCCTTCTGTGGTCCCCACAGACTGGAGAGTTTGGCTGTCATCCTGTCACAGTCCCACTTTCTCACACAAGTCACAGGGCCTTGCATTCAGTTAAACGTTGGCACAGGGTCACAGGATGCTCAGCGTTTACACTGTATATATGCATATCTGTGCAAGTGTGTATACAGCATGTGAGCCATGCATGAGTTTACATCTACTATCAGCAGCACACACATGTGAATCCCTCCACACATGTCACTCTGGGACTCATCTTTTGTCACAAAGCAATCACATCTTGATAGCAGCGATGGAGGACGGAGCCACATGCTCTCCCACAGACTCCAAGTAACAAAGAGAGCCATATGCCTGCCTGTGGTTGCCTGGGTTTCTCTGCTCTCTCCACATACACACAAACACTCATTGGCTGTTGCTCAGCACATGTGTGCGCACTCATATCATTATATTGCATACGCACGCTACCATATGCATCATTCACCTTGAAATGTCACGCATGAAAGGTGTCAGTCCAGGGCTTCGATCTGCTATCTGGCGTTGGGCCTCTCTCTTCCCTGTGAGACAAAACCCTGAGGCCAAAACACATTTCACATCCTGAAAAAAGCAAAAGCCCAGAAATCTGCTACTTAATGTAAACGACCTAAAGTACAAAAAGCGGTGAGAGAAAAGAGGGAAAAAGTGTTATTAAAGGATTAACAGCTCTGATCCCTACATCTGAACACACTCAGAACTTGGAGAGTGTGTTAAACCTACAGATGAATTTGTATATTTGATTTGTCCTTAACGCTGGTACCAATGACACATGTTGCTGTGTAGATACTGCTCAGTCTCTGTGACACTCCGGAGGAACCAGACCAAACGACCGCCTGGGCAGAGTGCGTGTATATATTGTGTCTCAAAGCGACAGAGGAAGTTGAAAGTGGTAAATGTTATTTTTCTTTCTCCGGTAGATTTTTTAGTGGCAGCGAGGCACCTCCACAATCATTAAACAAACATCTTGTAATAGTTGGGCCTGGGTTAAGCTCAGGCTTCAGGCTGTGTGTGTGTGTGCGTGTGTGTGTGTGCGTTTAGTGTGGTGTGCCTCTCAAACTTCACAACTTAAGACTCTCTGCTCCAGAGCCAGCAGGTTTTGACAGAAGCTGCTGCGCACATTGCTTTCTGTTACCTTTTGTCTGAGTTCTATTCTAGAATGTGATTAATGCGTGCTTCCCTTAGCCTTGAGGTCATTACCCTGTCAGGGCGAAAAGCAGCAGTAAAGAATAATAGGTTGGAAGTTTTTGGGTGCGTGTCAGGTTTTTGGTGGCAGGTTGGTAGGTTGAGCAGAGTTGAAGTGGCCTTTGGGGGAATGGGAAGACTGGGTCGAATTTGATTACTTTGAATTTCAGTGTGTGTCTGAGAGAACTGTTTGTTTGGCTCTTTTTTGGCACTCAGCGCTGTTTAGGGCTCCCAAGACCATGATTACCGTGAAATGACTGCTGTGTCAGTAGTTTGGTGGAAAAATGGTTGTGTTTCTGTCTGCCTGTTTGTCTATGTCTGGATGTGCCCATGTGTGTGTTCCTAGATCCTTTGTCAACTGTTCCCTCTGTTTGCACTGCAGAACCATTTGACCGACAGTTTCTCTCTATGTATTTGTTTGGTTTGTGTGACTGTTGTCGGTCTGTTAATGGTCTGCATATTGTAACCGTCTAGGAATTGTTTGTTTATATATGACACATTGAAATACCTGTTTGCTGCTGGGTATTTGGCAGTGTGTAAAACATGTCCAGAGCCAAAGTACAAGAAGGGAAATGGTATATATCCTGTTGACTGAGCAAAGATAAGGTCACTAAGTGGATCTGACAGTAATGGTTGTTTATCAATAATGCATTACAGGTAGCTGTGTGTCTGTCCATCTGTCTATATGTGTATGTCATTATAGCTATATGTCAAAAATGTCATCTCACTGCAACTGAGTAACAAGCTCAGCACAGTGAAAGATGTCTGTATTTTCCTCTCCCACTTACTCTGACTTTCTGGTCACATTAGTCTATTTCTATTTAAATAATAATGATCATAAATAAATAATACACAATTACATTTTCTCTTAAGGGTTTTTATGAACTGAACACATATCAGCTGAGGACAAGAAAAAGGATCAACATTTTGTCAGTTTGAAAATCAATTCCTGAAGCTCTTTATATAATAGCTTTTGATGCTACAGGTTACTTGTTTTTCCATTGCGTCTGTCTACTTTCTGTTATATGCTGTGTACCCATCAATAGGTCACTGTAGTACTAAATATTAGGTTGGCAATAGGGTAATTTCTACAGTACTGCGTTTTGCTCTCCAGGTCTGTGATGCAGACACTTGCTCAGTGGGACAGTCCCATGCAGGTGAAATTGTCCTGCTGGAAGACGGGCCTGAACACTCTCCTGGTGGAGCTGCTGCCCTGGGCTCTGTTAGTCAACCACTCTCAATGGGACCTTTGGCTTTTTGAGGGAGAGACCATTGTACTGCAGATACCAGCCGGCAAAGTCATTGTACCACCCAACATCAAGGTAATACCTCATATGTATCATTTGTGTGACACACTGAAAAACTGTCAGTCAAAACTGAAGCTATACTGCATGTCCTATAATTCCCATTTTGCAAATCAATATTTAACAACAGGATAGGTTATATGACCTTCACAAGTATCGGTAAATACTAAAAAAAATACTTTTCTTATTTTTTTTAGTTTAGTTTTTAGTAGTTTTGCCACTACCATAGCACTGATACAGTTTCTACAGTACATCAAAATAATGACTATTGCATGACTTTTAATTTCAAATGTTTCTTTCCAGGACAAAATTTGGCCAGTGAAACTGATTTTGATTCTGGAAGACATTAATAAGCTGTGTTCTGTCCAAATCTTAGCTGTTTTGTGATGCTCAGATATCTATCGCTTTACAGCTTGTTCTTAATATATATTGTGTTTTGAGATCAAGACCTGGAAGTCTTTCTTTTCATGGCATGACAGTCTTCAGTATGAAACCAGCTCTTTTATCATTTCAATCATGACTAATAAAAACAAAACCTGAGATCATTCCCTAGAGCTGCATTACAACTGAATTCCCTGCTTAAGTATTTATGTGTAGCCAAGTTCTGTCACCATATACTGTAGGCATTTCTTCTCGCTGAGAGATCTGAGATCAGAAGAGGAGGTCTCCAGATGGTTTTCCCTCGGTGAAACATAACACACATAAACAGATCTCTCTGCTTCTAACCCAAGGCCCAGGCTAAGTGGAAAGGCACCATATCAAAGAACAACTGCTGATACGAGTCGGCACGTAGAAACAAAATAAAAAGTGATAAATGTGCAATAGCCTGTGAAATAGAAGCAAATAAAGCATTGTTTCCATAGCACCCTGCTATTTATCACGGAATGACAAGTGCAAAGAAGCCTTGGTCTCTGCTGAGTTGATCCTGTTGGAGAGAACTATGACACTGACTCAGATGTCACTCAAGCATCTGTAACCTAGTCTACACTGATGGATTTTATGTGCGTCTCAGTTGCCAGGACTGTTTGAAATGTTTTGCAGAGAACATGGACACTGTTAGGGAAATTGTGCTGAGCTGTTGGCAGTCAAGCCACAGTTGACCCCAGCATTCGACAGTTTCCAGAATGTAATCGAATACAGTCCGTTTTAAAAGAAGAATTTATCTCACACAACTGACAAGGGTTTGACCTCAGATTCTTTTCTCCCTTTCTCGATCCGGCATTCCCACCCTTCAAATCTTCCATCTACCCCCGTCTCCCCCTGCCGTACCCGGCATCCAGGAAGCCTTCCAGATTGGTATCTACTGGGCCCACACCAACACTGTCCACAAGTCCCCAGCACTAAAATTGGTCCATGACTTAACTTCTCCGCGATGGAAGGAGGGATCATGCTCAGAGGTGGTCACTCTGGATGAGGAGGGATATGTGGAGTTAGACGTCACACTTGGAGCCTTCCCTATTAAACAGAAGGTGAGGAAAACAGTGGCCAGACTTTAACAATTATGCCATCGCTACTGCTTATTGAATGTCCCGCTATTTGAAAGTGTGTTTTAAAGAGGGAACATGTAGTAGTTTACTGGATTATCAAGTCAAAACACATTAGGCTTTCATGAGAGTCTTTGCTGTAATATATCAGAATGCTGCTGTATTTATCAAATTATATGGTGGTTTTCAGCTGTTTTTTTTCATTAGCTGTTTTTCTACGACAAGCCAACTGTAATAAAAACCAAACTGTTTACTTGTTTAGATATAAAATGGAAAAAGGAAACGCTTTTTTGGGAAAAAACAAAGTGGACTGACATTAAAGAAACATTATCAAGCCAGGAGGTTATAATGTTGAAGTCTGGAAATAGTCATTGATAGTAGTTTTACTACAATGCAAAATAAGGTAGTTAACCCAACTGTTGAGTAGATGTTGAACAGATAGCCAGTGAGTGACATTTTTCTTAAAACACACTTGGATGCATCTTTTATTACTTTGTTTTTATTAGCTCTTCATCTCACAATGTGAAAATGATATCCAGATCTGTCGAGTAAATGCAAGTCTTTTTTTTTTATTGACTGTTGTTTCCCTTGTAGCTGTGTCAGTTCTGTGTGTCGTCTGTGGTGAGACACGGCATCCAGATCCTACAGATAGAAGACAGAACCATTCTCGTCAACAACACTCCTTATATGATACAGTATAGGCCTCTGCTGACTGACCACGCACTGGGGACTGATGACCAGGTGATGTGCAAAAATGTTCACACTAACACACATGTTCATGTTCCTCGCGTTCTCTAAAACAACGTCAAAGAAATAACATCATAGGTCTGTAGCCTCCTGTTTATACTGTTACCTTTTAATCAAGGAGCCTGTGTGTGATCCTGCAGCATGTCTGCCCTGTCCTGCTGAAGTTCCTGAAGCCGTAAATCCCCTTTACACATTACTCCCACACATCCAGCCCACCACTACCACACATACGCATTGCAGGGATGTAGCAAGCCGTTTTCCATCAGATCATCTCTCCTTCCAACGTTCTCACAATGTGGCAATGACACTTCACACGGACATTAGACAAACACCCAGAATTGAATGCAGGTTTCCCTTCTCACTTTCATCTGCTGCTTGTCCCCAAAGAGGCAACAATGTAGTGATGTCATCTAGAAAGCCTTCAGATCCCTTTAAAAAAGAAGGATGGTGGGGCCTGCCAGTTGCCACTAATTGACTGAAGAACTTTAAAAGAAAAAAAAAGGAAAGGGCGTAAAAAAACAAAGTAGCGGGCACTGGGCTTAACAATAACACAGACCACAAACAAGGCAAGGAATGTCGTTTTAGTTGGTCTATTCATCATGGTTAGTGCTTAATCTCCACAGCCCTCAACTACTTGCTACTCACTGTCGGCTAAACCAGCTCAGCAGGGCTTCTCTGCTACCAATTTACCACCAAGCTCAGTGGGAGAAAGAGGAGAGTACGAAACAATGTGGTTTTACCATGTATCTTTTGTTCGAAACCCTTGTGTCTTCTAGTTGCTCTTTTTTGCCTCATATCCTTTTCTAACCCAGTTTGTATGTGTGTGTATACACACACACACACACACACACACACACACACATATGTCTTTTCTTCCCTCAGCTCTTTGTTTTTTTTACAATTCTTTTATCTTCCTATATTTTCTCTCCTCTCCTCACGTCCACATTATGTACAGTAAACATGTTTATACTATGTTCTCACTGCAGGCCTGTGAGATACCAGAGACGGCTGTGCTCAGCCTGGCTCCCTCTGAAGAGTCGTACGTGGCCAAATCCGGCTCTGTGCCATGCTGGGACCTCCTCCAAACCAGTGTTCAGGGAAAGGTGGAGTACCCCCTGCCCCTCAGACACATGCTCTTCAGCTTGTTTCCCAGGCCTGATGCTGGAGTTGGCTCTGCAGCATGGAGCCTCCCTGCTCCCATTCGACCAGACGTCCCCAGGCAAAGTTTGTCTGTTCCCGCGGAGCCAAGCTCTGGAGCTGGCCTTAACAGCAGGTGGGTGAAGCAGAGCATTTATAGGTTGCTGGCTGTGACAGTCCATTTAGAGCAGGATTTGAACCTCAGCTGGCACAGGACATCAAGCAGGGAGGCTCTGTTGCTAGTCACAGCCTGTTAAACACTGGAGATGGAGCAAAGGGAGTAATGCCCTCAACGTTTCCACTGTCAATATCACAGTTTGTCTTGTGCAATTGATAGTCAGTCTGTTGCATGTCTTTCGTTCTTTATTCCTCTAAGAATTAATCAAAATGATTAATTCTTGAATGGAAATAATGAAAATAGACCCATTACGCACACACAGTGTAATTGTGTGCGCATGTGTGTAATATGATGTTAAGCATGCCTTTGAGTGTCTGAGCTCTTACTGTATCTCTGCAGTTAGAAAGGGTTTGTTTATGAGCTTCCTGTGAACGGATTATATACAGTTTTGATTATTTACATTTTGTTTGTGTTTTGCAGAGCCATAGTTCTGACATATCAAGAACACCTTGGGGTAACATACATCACCCTGACTGAGGACCCCTGTCCTCGTATGCTGATCCACAACAAGTGTCCTATCCCATTGCTGTTCAAGGAGACTGTCAAAGGTATGAAGAACAATGTCTGAATGGAGTGTACACCTCTTCATCTCTGATCTTTTCCCGGTTTTCTATGTCCTCCTAACATACTTTCACTGCTACCCTTTCCTCTTATCTGTAATAGAAGCTCCAAGGACCGAGGTTTACTGCCGTCCTCTGCCTGCTAATAGTTCTCTGCACCATGAGCTTTACCACCACTTCTCCAGTTTCCCAGACTGTAGGCAGAATGAGGCACTGCCCACCCTGCTGCTGAAAACCACCTCAGGCCACAGCGCCACTGACTGGACTGATCCCATCGACATCAACTGCCTCGGCACTCAGGTACAACAAACGTATCCGTGCAGTCACAGCAGAACTGCATATAAATCATGGCAGTATCTTTAAAATGTTAAATGTTCTGCTGTTCTTTTAAGACATCCTTTTTATCTGTTCTGTCATCTGCTTTGAAATAGTCTGAAGATGTTTCTGTTGGATTTGATTCAGGTCATGGAATACACTTGGTCAGATCATAACTTGCTTTGTTTTGTTTTTTTAATCTGTTCTTTATTTATGCATTCTTATTTATGTATGTTTTGCAGTCATCCAGCCCCATATCAGCATAGTCCTGCCATCTTTTGGGGCTGGCACTACACCAAATTAATGTTATCTTACCACTACACATCATACTCTTTGGCTGTGTGTGTGTGTGTGTGTGTGTGTGTGTGTGTGTGTGTGTCTGTGTGTGTGTGTGTGTGTCTGTCTGTCTGTCTGTCTGTCTGTCTGTGTGCAGACAATCCCTCTGACAGGCTGAATAAAAATATATTTGTAAATAGTTCTGACTAGTTAAACAGCTTAAAATGTTACAGAGTAGTGTGCCTAATGTTTGGTGTTGTGTCTAGCCAGCTGCAGGTTGAGGGTTGAGGTTGAGGCTGTGTATCTCCGGTTACTGCGCGTCTGACCTCTGCAGTAGGGGTGAGAGGTGAAAGGTCAGACTTGTTATGACTACTCAGCAAAGTGTTCAGCGGGGATCTGTTCCCTTTTGTAACAAGAGGGGCTGATCACTCTGGAGCCGGCGTGGTGAAGGTTAAAGTCAGACACATGTTTGCTTGCTCTGAAACAAACACACAAGAAACAATGTGAAAAGCACTGACATCAGCGATGATTCTGTGAATGGATTTGTTTACCTACTCAAGGTGAATTATGCAACACTCTCTCTCAGTGGCTGTTTAGATGTGTTTGATTCATCTCACCACAGGTATGTTTTCTGTCGTTGCTCAGGTGGTGTTCCTCCCAGGCTTTGGCTGTCTCTATGTGGACGTGCTGCAGGACAGAGGTACCCTGGTTTTATCTCTGGCACCAGAGGGCAGTGTGGATGCTGTAATCAACCAGCACAACAGGTACGTATGTTCCTACTCTCACCATGTGTTCATGCTTGCTACATAATAGAATCAGAATGAATCATTTGTGCATGATGTTCTTCATATCAGGAAATTGTTGTGTATCTATCTTGTGTCTAACTATCTTCACCTCGAATTGCATTGTAGTTGATGCTTTTTAATGTAGCAGCTGAAGAAATAGGTATAGCTTTCACCACAAGAGGGCACTAAAACATTGTGTTGTCTCCAGAGATAGAGTAACTGCAGAAGCAAAACTATGAGAATATTTTGTTCAGTTTGTCATCTATGCTACTTAGAGTGTTTCAGTGTTGTGTTTTCAGTTTGTTTGTTCTTTCAGTGTCTAGTTGTGACTTATGTTGCAATATTCTTTCTAAAAGCTGCAATCCACTGAGGTGATTTCTTTGTGTACTTGTGTTTTGTCCTTGTGCCTGGGTTCTTAAGTTGCAGTGCGTTGAACTCTCTAAATGGCCATTGTGTTACAGCTTTGTTCCATTACATCAACACATAGCTGCTTTGTCAATTTGGCCAAACAAGAAAAGAACAGAATCACATACGAGGTGAATGTCGACAAATGACATCAGGGATCTTGTGTTAACGTGCTCTGCTGGTGGTGGGAAGGTCATGGAACAGCAATAGCACGTGATTAATGAGTTTGGACTCGTATTTTTATTCCCTGCAAATAATTTTATGCATCATACACATGCTAAATTGGAAACTTAAATTATGTTTGAGATGCTTTTTTTGCTTATAGACATAAAAAAAAGGACAGTTAAACTTAAGACTGATGCACATCACTACTCTTGCATTAAGAAGTTTTGTTTTGTTTTCAGGTCCCCCAAGCTGTCCGTCAAAGTCTTCTTGAGTGAGACTAGTGTGTCTTTAAGCGATGACATCACTAGTCCCTCTGGTTCCGTGGAGCTGCTGAGACTCACATTGACCAAGCTGCTCCTCAGCCTGGCTCCTGCACAGATTTCCTGTCCACAGGAGCTTGCAGCTGACCCTGGCATGGACACAGCTTCCATCTCAGCTCTGATGTCTGATACCTCTCTGATTGAGGTCTGCTGCTCAGGTCTACAAGTTGACAACCAGCTGTATAACCGAGCAAGTTTCCACTTCCCTGTGCTGCTGTGCCAGGATCCTAGGGGAGGATCTGATCTCAGAGGTCCATGGAGCAGCGATGGCAACCCCTCAGAGTCCCCTGAATCTTTGGAAGAGTTCAAACGTTCTTGTTTCCTACAGCTGAAGGTGTTGCTGGCTGGAGACAAATGCACTATGGAGGAGGTTGGATTCATTCATTTGTCTGTCTGTCTCAATACACTCTAATGCTGTCAATTTAATAACCTGAACAGCAGCTGTGAAATATTTCTTCTTCCATCATTCAGACTTTTTTGATATTAACGGCAGTCTTGCTTATGTATCTATTATATTACTGTATCTACTACACTATTATACTGTATATTTTAAAACATCTCAACACTCAGACACCACCACATAACTGGTCCATTTTCCTAACCATAATCCTAATCATAACTCTACCTGAACCCTAAGCTTAAAGCAGTGCAGCAGTAAATGTTTTCCAACTGCAGTGCATGTGTCAAAAAGACTACATTTCTTCAGAAAGAAAGAAAAGATAGAAAAGAAATTTAGTTTAGTTTGAGTCTTATTACAGCTACAGTATGTACATACTCTCCTTAGGTCACCTTCCAGCTGCAGCCTGCCAGAGTCTACATCGAAGACACCTTTGTTTACTACATAAAGACCCTGTTCCACACCTACATCCCTGACAGAGCTTTGGCCTCAGCCACAGCAAGGACCCCGAGAGCCAGAGAGTCTGGATCAGCCCCCAGCCTCCCTGAACAGGTGCACCACTCATTACCTCAGGTCTTTATTTTAGTTATGAGGCTGAACATTGTGTTCACTTTATTTAGTCACGCCATGATCATTTCATTATTACCACATTGCTGTGTTTAGCCATTCAGGTAGAGGCTTCCCACCTCATCACAACAAACAACATGCCACATTATCATCATATCATGTAATGGGGAATAATGACTGACTGATATTAATGTTCATATATTAGGAAATATCGGGAAAATCTCTCCTGTTTTGACATTATTGTGTTGACATTCGTGTCATCCAGGTGCTTCAGTCGATGCAGGCGTTGGTCAATCCTGTGCAGCTGCAGAGGCTGACCATCCAGCCAGTCAACCTGCTGGTCAGCATCCACGCCTCCCTGAAGCTGTACATCGCCTCAGACCACACCCCCCTCTCCTTCTCCCTGTTCGAGAGAGGGCCGCTCTTCACCACAGCCAGGCAGTTGGTCCACGCTCTGGCTATGCACTATGCTGCTGGAGCCCTCTTCAGAGCAGGTAGTTGATGGACAGAGAGAGTGAGAGAGAGAGAAACCTGCAGCTTTGTCCTGTCTGAAAAACAGCCTGTATTATGCTGCCACATCATTTATTCAGTACAGCAAATGGTTCTATAAGGCAGCATGTGTTTTAGATAATCGCAATAGTTAAAATGTTACAAGCACACTATTTACAGACGAGAAAGAGGATTTAGTAAGAAATTCCATATTTTATTCTCAGGCGTGAGTTTGTAAAATGGTCGCTCCTGTGACGATGGCTCTTGTTGCTTTGTAATATTGAACACATTGAAACTGAGTTTGAGTTTGAGTTTCTTTTAGTGTCATAATTTACTTTTTATCATAAAGTTGAACTCAGGCTTCACACTGTGTGTAGGCAGGATGGTAAAGCTAATCCATGAATCGTCACCAGGTCTTAGACGGACTTTATGTATCAGGTGATATAAAGGCATCGTACCTCTCTCCTGCATTGTCCTCCTGTTTAGTGGAAGACTCCACACATGGTCTAATTTAAGCCAGACATTTCCACGTCAGAAATCACTGTTCAGACTGGATGCTTCCTTCCCGCTGGCTCTTGTTAGAGCTCTCGTTTCAACACATCACCTCACCACGTTCTCCACTTTCTGAGTCAGCACGCAGAGAGGGACTTCTGGTAGCACTGCATTCTGGGATTGAGTACTACAATCACATATAAACCAACTAAATCCTGGTCTGCACATGAAAGAACTTATGGACACATAGATATTAAAAGTCCAATAGTCCGGTCTATGCATATGTGTTTAAAATCATTAATCAGCTCCTGTCAGGAATTCATTGCTTAACCAAAACCACAATGTGAAGACCACATCAAGGATCACTTGGCCTCACTGGAGTTGGTTAGTGACCATTAGAGTTCATCACTCAGGAGCAAATTGACATAGAATGAGAACACAGCTTTGAGAAATGGCTGTTTGATTTTGGTGATGCAATTGTCAGCGCATAAATATCAATGAGCCTTGCCATCTGAAGGAGACTCTACGGATGAATGACAGAGGTGAGATTGTAGGAGACTGTAAATCAAGCTGTGGTAAATGTGTGATTTCATGGAGCTGTGTGCCTGTCTGTCTGTGTGTATGTGTGTACAGTATATGTGACTGTGATGGAATCTCTATATTATTAAAAAAATAAAAACCAGAACAGAATCAGACAGAATTTACACACTGTGACGTTATAACGTCAAACGTTTTGTAGGTTACTCTGTGCGTTGTTTTGATTGGGAGAGGCTTCGCTCGAAGCTGCTTTTGGAACATGGAAGATAAATGAAAGTGAGTTGGCTCAAGGGGCTCGTATATTGAATGGTCTCCTAAGAGTAAGTCTTCCAGATGTATCCTCCGTGTATTTCTCCAAAATGCAAAACTCATTTCAGGAGTGTAAAAAGTTACTCTGGGATTATCCTGTATTTTTATACATTATTTTTTTATGAGTCAACTTCGAGCAACCAAAATATAGTTAAAAATGATTCATTTAAATGTGTGTTACATGTCCAGCGTATCATTGTGAAGTTAAAGTGAAAGAGAAGAGTGAACGAAGACGGCACTGTTGGCTGAATGGCTTACAAATACTTGGAGAGCAATACAGTCCAGGAGAGTTTAGGAATTTGTTGTTCATTGTGTTTGCATGAGTCAGCATGAACAATTCAAAAGATCTTTCTAATATGAAAGACAAATGGTTATTAAACATAGCTCTCACCAGTCTGATTACATACTGTCAGTTATAGTACAGCTTCGATCACATGAATGAGCTCTGTCTGCAGCTCTGTAGTATAACCATGTGACATCCCTTGTGGTTCCTGTGTCTCAGGTTGGGTGGTGGGGTCTTTGGAGATCCTCGGCAGCCCTGCCAGCCTGGTGCGGAGCATCGGAAATGGTGTGTCCGACTTCTTCCGTCTGCCATATGAAGGTCTGACCCGAGGACCCGGGGCCTTTGTCAGCGGCGTTTCCAGAGGGACCTCCTCCTTCGTCAAACATATATCAAAAGGTAACACCACAACAGTACATATGTTATTTAAAACATTTTTATGATGGGAAGGTGCCTTTGCTTTAGCTCCAGTCTATGGTCAGAGAAAATTAGTAATTTAATACCTGATAATGATAGAGCTGAAATCTTGTGAGGAACTATAATGACCATCACTACCCACCACTTACTGACAATATTCACTATGTCATTTGCAAACTCTGAACTTGACACCTCTCTGTTCAGGTACACTGACGTCCATCACCAATTTAGCAACCAGTCTGGCCAGGAACATGGACCGTCTGTCTCTGGATGAGGAGCACTACACCAGGCAGGAGGAGTGGAGGCGGCAGCTCCCAGAGAGCCTCGGGGACGGACTGAGACAGGGACTGTCGCGACTTGGCATCAGCTTGTTAGGTATGTGCTGGTGCAAGCATGCGCACACTTATACACACATATACACACACTCACCTGTGTCACGTTATCATCATTTTACATTCGTTAGTTCTGTATTCATGATGATTATGGACCAGCCGTTCCTCTAAATCTACTGATATTTGAATTATCCTATGTATCTTTCTGCAACTCACTTGTTTTTCTAACATCATTAGTTGTCCTTTCAATAACCCAAAATAGTGGTTTGTTCGAAATGGCTAAAATGACAGGAAAGTGGACAACAACACAATTTTGTTCTCAGTAACAGAAAAAAAGTTGCCTATTTTTGAAAACATGAAGGGGAACGATCACAAAAGTAATGAAAGAATACTTTCTTTTACAATGAGCAATAAATACCAAAGTATTTTCCTATCATTACTTTTTATAATCAAACTTGATGTATAATCCTCCTGCCCCGAAATCAGGGTGCTTGATATGTGTGTAAACTATGTCTGCCCACACACTTTTCACCTAAAGGCTAAAGGCACACTCTCCAAAGAGACACACTCACTGTAGTGAACACAAGTACAGAGCTTTGAGACGCAGCAGTGGCGACAGCACAGCAGGGAGTCAATAAACACCCAGAGCACCATAAAACTCAAGCCTAGTCCAAGGGCATTGTCACAGAAACCAAACAGCTGCTTGAATCTCTGGGTTACACCACGTTCTAATGTGTGTGATTCACACACAGTCACGGAATCTATATCATACATAACATGAATGGTCAGGACAAACTTGTTCCTGTGTTTCACAGGAGCCATAGCAGGGATTGTGGACCAGCCCATGCAGAACTTCCAGAGGAACTGGGAGCTGCAGAGCTCAGCTGGTAGCAAAGCCAAAGGGGTCATCTCTGGAGTGGGGAAAGGCATTGTGGGTGTTTTCACCAAGCCCATCGGGGGAGCAGCTGAACTCGTGTCCCAGACTGGATACGGTAAGTTCCTGATGTGTTTTCATTGTAAACGACACAAATAATTATTAACCCGGTTTATAAACTGTAAAAACGTTAAAGCTCTACCATGTTTATGAGTTTTGTTGTTGTTCGTGTCTGGCTGAGAATCATTGTTCAGTAGGGAACTATTAATCACAGCTATTGATACCGGCACCGGCTCTTCTCTATCAGAGTCGAATTCATAGACTTTTAGTCTGTCTTGTCAGTTTGCACAAACGCAGAGAACGGGACGTCCCTGATGGTCACACTGATGCTGACTGTCTTGTTGTTTGCTCAGGGATCCTTCATGGAGCAGGACTGTGGCAGCTTCCTAAACAACTCTACCTGCCTGTAGAGAAGAAGTCGGCCCAGGCCCCAAACAGCCATCTGAAATATGTCTGGTATGACCCTGGAGTCAGTCAGTAGTCCTGCAGGCTCCTTCTTTACTGTTGTCCAGTTCTTCTTTCGAAATGGAACATGTGTTTTTGCCTTTGCTTTCATTGGACTCCCTCCAGAATCTGCTGGTCCACCTCTCATCATTTTTGCTGTCTTGTTTAAAATAACCTTGGAGAGTTTATTACCCACTTTCCACAAAAAAAAAAGTCTGGAAAGATGTTTGACCTTGATCCCACACATGGTAGCCAGCCTGCCCTACCTTGTTCTCATCCAGCCATGTTAAAAGGTTTTTATAAGCACTCTGCCAAAGCCGCCAGCTAGAAATTGTTCCTGTTATTTAACTCTGAGCCTATCCAGAGATGTTTTCCTGTGCCATCTGATGGAGGAGAAACACCTCTCCCTGTATGCTGTAATGGTTTGGAGAGACTCAGTTTACAAAAGGTCACATTTGCCAAGCCAAAGGTTAAGTTCGGGTCCCGTGTTTTTAAAATATCTCCAGCACATCTGTGTGTTTCAGAGATTCCAGAATGTTCTCCCGATGAAACACTCAGTATCATTCACAATTATCAGCCTGGTGTATTCAGAGGGTGAGCAGCTGAGGGTCTTTAGAAATGACAGCTATGGCAGTGTATAACTCTTTCTCTGCAGTTAGATTTCCCAGAGCTATCAAACATGTGCCTCTAGTAGCAGTCAGTATTTCTCTCCTTTACCGCCATTACCTGAGCGGTTAGCCGTATTTTTGCTCTAATGGTAGAGGAACATTAAAACAAATACTTGAATGCTGAGATAATTCTCCCCTGTGATTTAATCCACACTGCATTTCTATCAGACTGGTTTTCATCATGCATCCATCAGTTATTTTTACTACTGCAGGTAGCCCACACACTGGAGGGGTCAGGCAGTGTGAGCAGAGTAACACTGAACAGAACCAAACTGTCCCTACTGTGGCTGCCTCGACATCTGCGGTGCAAAGCACCTGCCTTCCAATGTAAACAGAGTGTCAGAGGAACATGACTGAAGTCTTCAGCTCCCCTCCACACACACACACACACACGCACACGCACACACACACACACACACACACACACACACACACGCACACACACGCACACACACGTGTAATAGGAACCACACAGAGAGCATGCAAAAATGTAAATGACAGGATGTATGGAAACACATATGGTAACTTGTGTCTGTGTGTTGGGGTTACGTCGACTTTTTTTTAAGTCTAGTGTTTATAGGGAAAGTGTGTACACATAGAATCCTCAAACACACAGGTGGAGTAATGTGGTCATGATTGTTTCCATTAGTGTATTAGTAATTGAGCATAAAATTGCATCACTCTTTTTAAACATGTGACGGTATGTAAAGTCATGATTCCAATCAAGTCATAGCTTGTTAATGTCGTGTATTTGTTCATGTCTGTGACCACAGGAAGATGCTTCAGTCTCTGGGGCGTCCGGAGCTCCACATGGCCCTGGATGTGATCATTGTGAGCAGCTTAGGGCAGGAGCACGCCGGCTGTCTGCTGCTCACCTCTGAGGTGCTCTTTGTGGTCAGTCTCAGTGAGGACACACAGCAGCAGGCTTTCCCCATCACAGAGGTGACTGACGGTCTCCACCATACCACCAATCACATAAATCAGACTGAAACACAGTTCCTGTGTCAGGCCACACAGACAGTGGAGTTAGTGTTAACTGTCCTGTCCTGTTGCAGGTGGACTGTCAGCAGGAGCCAGGACAGGAAGGCCAACTCATCCTCACCTTACAGCAGCAGACAGTCACCAGTGACACAGAGGTAGGACTCGGGTCATGGTGAAACACAATAATATTGATATGGAAATCAACGTTCTGTTGATCCAATCCAGTATCTTTCATATTGAAGGTTAAATCAGCTGCTGTGATGTTTGGTTACCATGACAACATACTTTTTACACAACACTCAATTGCGTGTCCACCACCACCTGCTGCAGAGCTTTGCTACTTTACAAGGCATAAATGTAACAGTAATCATCTGTGTGTCGTGTCTCAGGGAGACGGTGTTCGTGAGCGTCTGTCTGAGCAGCAGTATCGGCGGCTGCTGGATTATGTGACGAAAGCCTCCCACTTCCTCTCCCCTTCTGCTGCCTCTCTCCAGCTGCAGCCCCCAGTGACACTCGCTGAGCCACCGCCCTCTGTCACCAAGTCTTACTGCTACTTGGTTGACCCTGCCTGTGCCACGGTATTTGTCAGTAAGTTTAATATGGTAAAGAATAAAGCCTTGCACATCGGATTCCCTTGAACTGTAAGAAACATTGGCGGCTTTCTGAGATTGATCCACGCGAGATCAGACCTCTGCTCCACCTCGAATTAAGCCTTAAAGATTTTCAAGATCCACTGTACGTTTTAGAATCTGTTTTTGAATCAGTGAGAGACATGAGTTATTAGGTTCAGACTTCCTTTATGTTCAGCAAACACTAAAATAAGGTTCATGTCAACGTCTGTCTAAGGCTGATTCAGTCAGTGTGAAGCCTCTTTATTGCTGCAGATGGAAATTATGTCATCTGAGTGACTGCATTTTTAATCAAATCTGTCTGATGTTTCACTCTGCAATATTAGCTTTTAATGTTTACATTCTCTTACAGCAGCTGTCTGGTGCCACTGTTAAGTGCAATATTACATATATGTTAGATACCAGCTGTCAACCAAACTGTTTTTATAGGCGATGTAACATACTTGTTCAGAAAAAAAATCTTGTTCTTTGTAACCTAACACTGATGCCAATATTATTGTTGCACTACTGAGTACTATGTAAAATGTAAGTCTGTTGCCTTCAATGTATATAAACTGATATTGAGATAGTAATTTTCTAATAATAAAATATTAATAATTATATGAAGTGGGATTCAATAATTGTCCAGTATGTCGGAAAACAAAACCTGAATACCAGGACAGTCCCTTTATTAGTCTTCATCTGAATAAAACCACGACTTTTCATGCTAGTGTTTACACAGAAGTAGTGAAACAGAGGTCAGAGTCAGTCGGTGTTTGTTACATTGGTTTGCAAAATATTCTTACATCACGTGTAAACCAGCCTCAAACTTCTTTCACATCATTGAGTTATCAGCAGCAGCTCAGTTTTCACTCGTGCTCCGATAACAGCCTCAGTCTCTCGCATGATGTCCATTCTGTCACTCAGTTGTTCTTCCAGCTTCTCTCACCACCTGCAGCAAACAGAACAGTCAAGTATGTTGTGGAGTCAAAACAATATTTCTAGCCATAGAACAAGCACCGTTCACTCACTGTTACGTCTGTTACACTGTTTACTGTCTGTTGTGGAGGTGTGATGTGACGCCACCCTGTGGCTTTGCTCACTGTCCACTGACTGGACACTGCAGCAGGAGGAGACTGCAAGGGGAGGAGAAAGACACACATTCAGTGTTACTAGTGTTAATTTTGTAGCCCATTTTTCAATTTTGTCTTAGTCTTGCGTCAAAGGCCTAAGACATTTCCATCTAGTCTTAGTCAAAAGAGAACTTGAGGTAATTTTTGTCAAGTTTTAGTCAAGCATTTTAGTCTTTGTGACAAAAATATCATTGCATATTTTCAGAGATTATTTTTTCTTTACCATTCCAGTCGAATAGTGATTCACATAGCTAAAATATTGATTAAATATCATAATTACCTTGAAAAACCAAAACATGTTATTAAACGGTTTCAATACAACTTTACTAAAAGTGTCTGCTTTGTTGATTCAATACACATTTACAAGTAATTAACATGTTCTGACTTAAGTATTTTATTTAGAACAATAAGACTCAAAGACTAGCCCCAGTCTCGTCATCATCTCGTCTAATTCATGGAAAAACAGGAGCTTTGACAAACATATTTCGGCTCGTGTGACGAAATTAACACTCGAGTTAACCATCTGCTCATTCACTTCCTGATGACATAATAATGGTTGTTTTTGTATTTGAACAATCTTTACAATGAAATCTGTCCACTCAGCTAGTGCAGTTTTCTATTTGTACTGTGGGGCCATGCGGGAAATGACGGTGAGCTCCATCTGTGTTTCTAACACTATTTCTCCAATATACCTTCCCATTAATACACAATTTGCATTTACGCTTCATTTCCAATCCCCCTCGTTCATTATGAACTGGAACGAAGTCCTGCGCTAGCAACACGCTTCATTGACACCGCCACACATTGTGGACCCTGACTAACTCCTGCATAGAACATTAACAGTTAATGGACAGGCTGAAGTGGCGGCTTTGGCCAGGGGTCTACATAATGGGACAGGCCTGACATGTGGGGGGGGGCTGGTTTTACAATGCTTTGGCTTTGGGTGCCGAGTAACATCACACACAGCCTTGGAAACTGAGATTGAATTTATCGTGGGAACAGCTTTGTGTCATATCAGTGTTATGGTTTCCTGAATACCCTCTAAAAGATTACAGAAAGTACTTAGTGTGGGAGTGTTACTGAGGCTTGGGCGAGAAAAGTATTGTGTGTGCGTGCGTGTGCGTACCAGTGTCTATGGAGAATGAGGATTCCAGCTGACTTTTTCGGCTCAGCAGCACCTCCTCTCTCTTCTGAGCTGCCATGTACTTGGAGTAGGACCACGACAGCTGAGGGAACGTGTCCAGAGAACAAGTCAAGTCTGATATGATTGGTTCAAAATGGTTCAGTTAGAGCAGTGTTTTTCAACCTTTTTTGAGCCACTGCACATTTTTTTACATTAAACAAAATCCCCTGGTACACCAGCAATCAAAGGCAATCAAAAAGAAAAAGTTACAAAAAGTTTCCAAAACAACACTTTCAGTGTCTGCGGACATATCGGCAATACGTCTGACAACATACAGTCCTGGCCCTCGAGCCATAACACAGGCACAAACAATCATTTGTAGTGAGTGAATATTTTTTTGACTAATTAAGTGAAACTGGACAATTTCCCACGGCACACCTGACGATCTCTCACGGCACACTGGTGTGCCACTGCACAGTGGTTTAAAATCACTGAGTTAGAGGATAAGGTTTGTCCTTCATACTCTGTGGTCAGAACTGATAAGGCCCTGTTTGGACTTCATGTTCTAACTTGGTTTGTCTTCATCACTGTATATACGTATGTATGTAAAAGGATGTATGTATGTTCAGCGCTCAGCATAAATGAGTACACCCCCTGTAAAAAGTAAGTATGTATGTATGTGCAGTATGTACAGTATGTATGTATGTATGTACAGTATGTACAGTATGTATGTATGCATTTATGTATGTATGTATGTATGCATGTATGTATACCTACTCATATGTATGTGTGTGTGTGTATGTATGTATATATATACATACTATGCTATTATTTTTTTTGGGTTATTTTTAAGACATGCTATATACTATGATGATTTTTTCAACATTTCAACGACCTACTACTGTATATTATGATGTTTTATGGTCATTTTTGTCAACACACTGTAGTGCTTGTTTTTTTTCATTATTTTTAATACAGGGTTTTTGCAACATTTTTGACAACATACTAATATTATGAAGTTTTTTGTCTATTTTTGTCGAGATACTATAATATGACATTTTATCAACATTTTTGATGACATACTATACTATGACGTTTTTACACATTTTTGACGATATACAATACTAAGACTTTTTTTCATCTTTTTTGACGGCATACTATACTATGATGTTTTTCATCTTTTTTTAATGACATACTATATTATTTCTTTCATTATTTTTGACGACTTACAATACAATGATGTTTTTCAATATTTTTGACAACATACTATACTATGACATTTTTGACGACATACTATTCTATGACATTTTTTCATAATTTTTGACAATGTACTAAAATATCATGTTTTTCATCATTTTTAACGATATACTTTTCATCATTTTTAATGACTTACTATACTATGACTTTTATCATCATTTTTGAAGACTATACTATGACGTTTTGCCAATACTTTTTAATATACAGCATGCACATGCGGAGCAGTAGGCTACAACACGAGGGAGCACCCGGGGAGCAAGTTCGGGGGGTTAAGGACCTTGCTCGAGGGCCCAAGGTGGTTGACGGCAGATGGCGGCTGAGTTGCCGTGAGTTGCCGATAAACCGGCAATCTCACGTTCCCAAGCTTGTTGGTAGGCCTGGTCTGGGATTGTTGTGCATCACCCAAATCTTCGGCCAAGCTGGTGACCTCTGGGTCCAAAGCCTCTTAGTCCCAAACCCGATCCTCTTGCCTCATGCCACCACCTCCTATACTATAGACTAGATGTTTTTTCATCATTTTTGACAACATACTATACTGTTTTTTGACATTTATGACGACATATATGATTTTTTTTTTATTTTTTGATGACATACTATATGTGATGGGTAGAGCTCCCCCTCCTTCCTCTACCTGTTTGGCCACACCCCCCTAATCAGTGATTAGGGTGAGGGTGAGGGTGACAGGTGAGGCTAGATTACCTCCTGGTTCTCTTTAAATGTAGGTTTTGCCCCAGGCTCTTCTGACTCCACACTTGTCTCAGGAATGACTACATCTAGTCAAGGTATGCTTTTTTGTCTTTCTGTGAAGATATTCCTGGCACGGGTACTTAGTACTTCCCTTGCATCTGCATAGGTATATGACTGAGCGCTAAAGGGGACTAGTCAGAGTGCTCCCCATCCCCCAACCCCCTGTCTGTGCAGTGCTCACCATGTGAGGATGTGTGGCTGTATAATGTGCAATTCCCAGGTATGCCTGTTTTTGGAGTTGAGTGGTTTTCTATGTGGGTTTTTTTTTTTTTGTTTAGATATGCCCCTTAGTAGTGCTCTGATGTTCACCCCATAGTTATTTTACATTTTGTATATGACATGTGCCTCTCATAACAGGAATGGGGAAGTGATGCTGGTGCTGTAGCTGAGCGCTAGCCACTGCTGTTTTTGCCCCTTTGCAAATATATTTTGTGTATTTATTGGGACCTTGTGTTATTTAGTGTTTTGATCATGAATTGTTAGTTAAGTTTTGTTTTCTCCCAAGTCAAGTGAGTTTTGTTTTGTTTTGCTTAAACCAACTTGAGTTAGTCCTATCCTGGGGTCCTCGATGCCAGCACAGGTGGGCTGGTCATAGGTTTATAGGGTGTGGCTCACTAGGTGGAGGGTTTCCTCACTCTTAGTCTATTTTGCATGCTTAAATCTTTGCTGTGTTCTAATTTGTGTGTCTTTTGCTTTGCTGTGTGTGTGTGTGTGTGTGTGTGTGTGTGTGTGTGTGTGTGTGTGTGTGTGT
>JAFBJQ010000744.1:648466-678095 GCA_016785345.1 Trinectes maculatus
GTGTGTGTGTGTGTGTGTGTGTGTGTGTGTGTGTGTGTGTGTGTGTGTGTGTGTGTGTGTGTGACTTCTCCTTCTTAGTATTTGGTGGTGGTGGCCCTTCACTCCCCCACTCCTGCAGGCCTCCCTGATACAGCCACCTTGTGCTGGTAAAACCCTTCAGTGTAGTGATATCTTTTAACATATAGAGAGTATATTTTGTAATAAAAGTCTTATTTTAAGCTGAGCCCTCCTGGTATTTAACCAACATGAAATTTACTTTTGACACCAGACTATGACGATTTTTCATAATTTTTGACGACATACTATACTATGATGGGTTTTTTTTTACATTTTTGACAACATATTATACTATGTTTTTTCTACCTTTTTGATGACATAATATACTATTACATTTTTTCATAATTTCTAACTACATACTATAAATATGATTTTTTTTCTTCTTTTTGAAAACATACTATACTATAAAAAATTTTCGACATTTTTGCCAACATACTATGGTATAACGTTTTTCTATACTATGACTTTTTTCCAACATTTTTAACGACATACCATACCATGACGTTTTTTCAGAATTTTTGACAACAAATTATACAATAAGGTTTTTCATAACTTTTGATGACATACTATAATATGATGTTTTTCATCTTTTTTTGTCAACATACTATGCTGGATCCACTCCAGTTTGCCTACCAGCCTGGCATCGGGGAGGATGACGCAGTCATTTTCCTCCAACACAGAGGACTCTCTCACCTGGAGAAACCTGGGAGCACTGTGAAAGTCATGTTCTTTGACTTCTCAAGTGCCTTCAACACCATTCAGTTCAAACTTCTGGGGGACAGGCAGACTGGCAGACCATTGCCTCACGCATTGGATTTTGGACTACCTCACCAACCATCCACAGTATGAGAGGGCCAGAGGCTGTGTGTCTGACATTGTCATCTGCAGCACGGGGGCCCCGCAGGGAACGGTCCTGGCTCCATTGCTCTTCACCCTCTACACTGCAGACTTCTCCTACAACTCACCCACCTGCCACCTGCAGAAGTTCTCTGACAACTCTGCAATTGTCAGGCTCATCACATGTGGGGACAACAGAGTACAGGGACCTGACGCAGGACTTGCGTGCCTGCGGAGCCACCTCCAGATTAATACAGGGAAAACCAAAGAACTGATGGTGGATTAATCAGAACATTTCTGATTCTGACTATGCTGCTATTATGTGTACATAGACCAATATCCAACGTTCCCTTTCTCTCAAAAATCCTCGATAGGGCTGTCGCCAATCAGTTAAATGATTTTCTTCACTCCAATAGTTTATATGAGGACTTGCAATCAGAGTTCAGAGTTCATCATAGCACTGAGCCTTGGCAAAAGTCTCAAATGACCTACTCATGGTTTCAGATAAAGGATTTATCTCCTGTCTCTCCTGTCTATTTCCTGATTCTCCTAGAGCTTAGTGCAGCTTTTGATACTGTTGACCACCACATCCTTCTTCATCGGCTCGAACACTTAATTGGCATAAAAGGAATTGCCCTAAATTGGTTTAACTCCTATTTATCGAACAGACATCAATTTGTACAAATTAATGATAAGTTGTCACAATACACACAGGTCAGTTATGGAGTTCCTTGAGGCTCCAGGCTTGGCCCAATGTCATTTATATTATACATGCTTCCATTAGGAAACATTATTAGAAAGCACTTTTTAAATTTCCATTTTTATGCAGATGACACTCGGTTGTATATTTCAATGAAACCACATGAAACTACTTAGACTCCAAGCATGTCTAAAAGACATTAAAACATTAAAAATGATGAGCCAAAATGTTCTATTTTTAAATGCGGACAAAACTGACGTTATAGTACGCGGCCCTAGACACCTTAGAGTCGTTATCTAATGATATAGCCAATCTAGATGACATTGTCCTTGCTCCCAGTGAAACTGCCAGGAATCTGGGAGTTATATTTGATTCTAATTTATCACTCGATTCCCACATAAAACAGACTTCAAGAAGTGCCTTTTTTCACCTCTGCATGAAGGTAGGTTGTATTGTGTCTTAATGTTGTATGTGGTGTTTTCAGACAGTAACCAAATGAAATAACTGATTTCACTTTCTTTGTACATTACATTTGATTTTACACAGGTATATCGTCACTGTGTGTCCAAGCTAGAAACGTCAGAGTACTCCTTACCGGCTGAGTGGGAAACAGCAGCTCACTGCCCTGTGTCCTCCACGTTTTTCCACTTCCTCCCTCTTGTTCCTCTGCATCATCTGTGTCACTGTCTGCATCTACTGCTTCTCTAAAACCAGATATTTGTGTCTCACACGCTTCCTGTACAAAAAATGTCAGGCAGAATCGAGTTCATCTTTACCAAAGGTCTTAGTGTTGCAGTAAACTTCGATATGTACAAGCACAATTCCCTCACCTGTGCTTTCCTCCTTCTCTCATCCTCCTCCTCCTCCCTCCTCCTCTGCCTTCGTACCCTGGCTCTGTGTTTGACGTGTTGCTTCTGCAGAAGAGGAAGGAGTTGCTCATCTTGGACACTTCTTCTCAGCTCTACAAATTCAGGCCAGAATTTCAGCAATTCGCCGAACACGGACATCTACAGCAACAGAAAACATTCGAATTAAGGACAGATACAGGAGAACATACACCACATCTTGTATTCGTAGACATAACCTGTGCTTCTCTGAAGATGTAAGGGCCCAGCTCGTGGCGTTTGTCCAGGATGTGTTGCGCCTGTTCGGGCGGGATGTCTATCTGCAGTGGGGGGGGCACGGAGGAGTTGATGAAGCAGTTGATGATAGTGGAAATCTTCTGCTGGATGGTGGCTTCATCACTGTGAGAGTGACAAAGGTCCTTGATACAGGACGAGAGAATTAAATGTAGAATAGGAACCCGTTTCCACAGCTCTTACAAGTGAGAAACATAAATTATGAAAATAATAATAATAATAATTACTTAATTAAGTTTTAAAAAGTATTAATATAACTGTGGAGGATAAAAAGAAAGGTTAGAGGAAACAAAATGATAAATGACAAAGATCCAAAGAACTGTTTTTATTTTTGTTGTTGTTGTTTTTTTTACCTTATACCTCTGCACCTCCAACCAGAAGAGCAAGTCATTTTCTAGGAAGTCTCCCTTCAGGGAGACAAAGTGCTGGAACTCCATACAAGTCACAGGGTTGAGTAAGATCTGTCGAAACAGGAGAATCTCTTTGGAGGAGCTCATCCATAAGCTGTTGGCCTGCAAGGGATGAGACAGATGACTCTGACCTTCCTTGAACAAAAAAAATATTGTTTTTGGTGTGGAAACATTATAAGAGGGAAGAAAACATCTTGAGCAGTAAAGACGAGCTGTGACCTGTGAGCTCGAGTCTGAGCTCAGAGGAAACTCTGATAATAATACTTCTTTATTCAGAAAAGCTGCTCTTTGCCAGTGATGAGATAATGATCATATGGATGGGAGTCACAATCATGTATGAAAATAACTTCCTGTAATCATCCTGCTAAAAATGAGAAATGCTCATGTTTTATATCCGAGTTCTGCAGCAGATCAGAGAGGAGATGCCTGCAGAGCTGCATGGAAAACACTCCAAAGACTATTAGAGGAAGGTTTGTAATGCTGATGCTTTAATCTGATTTATCCTGGATCCAATTTGGGAAAACCAACTTCAAGGCCAAAATAGTGTTTGACAAAGCCGGTGCTTGAAGCCAAGTCATGAACTAAACATGTTTTCAAGCACATGTTTTCAAGCCAGGAAATGCCTTATTTCTCCCATTCACAATATCCAGCTTTCCCAAAGGATTTCTTCTTACCTTCCAGGATTTTCTCCTCAGTCTTCTTTGCTGGAGGACGTGCTGTGAGAGCCTGTCAGCTGTGTAGAGCTGCTACCACACACACACACGCGCGCACACACACACGCAAAGGTCAAAAGTCAGAAAGTAAGTAACCTAGTTTTACTGGGGACACTGAACACCTCTCAAACCTCTGTGCTCAAACAAACTGAGTGGACACTAGTTGTTGTCAGTGGCAGTAACTGAAGCTCTCACTCCCTTTTTACCTTTAATCTTCACTCTGATCTCATTCCTCCGTCCTCCTCTTAATGAGATCAGTACATCTCCGATGTCACATCTGTCTCCCAACCTCCTCTTCACCTCTTCACCATCTTTCCACCCTTCCACCCGTCTCCTCCTCCAAAGTGCAATCCTACCTCTCATTACTTAATGACAGGATCGTTGTGACCAAACATGGTAAAGTCGGTAACACAATGAGGCAGAGCAGCAGGATATGTTGCGTTTGTGGTGATACTTGATGAGGCAACCTGAGAGAGCAACTGGGCGCTGTCAGCGTTTACTGCTTTCTCACATAGCAGAGCCACTAATGTGTGTCTGATGTCCTATCTGTGCTGGGATGATGTTAACATGAGCATCATTAAGATAACAAGTCAGTGTTAGAAATGGGACTGGCTTTCTTCCACCAACAGCTAAACACACAAGTCTACTGTAAAAATCATTATAAATCAGCATGATTGCATGCATGTTACAGTGCTTTAAAAAAAAGTTTGTTTGATTTTGCTCATTAGTCAATAAATCACTCATGTGAAAAAGTAACAACCCTCCAAAAACCTAATAACTGGCTGTGCCACCTCTGGCTGCAGCAACTGCAATGAAATGTTTGCAATAACTTGAAATGAGTCTCTTACATCACTGTGGAGGAATTTTGGCCCAGTGCTCTCTGCAGACTGCCCGTTTAACATCTTGCCACAGCATCTCAAACAGATTCAAGTCAGGACTTTGACTTGGCCTCTACACAATACTGAATTTATATCTTTAAGGCCTGTCAGAGGTGGACTTGCTTGTGTGCTTCACATTATTGTTCTGCTGCATAACCCAACTACACAAGAACCTCAGGTCTTCTGGTATAGTCTCCTTCAGGACATCCTGAATGTGGGTTTAAGATGATTTTAGACAAATGGAAGCTGAATGATTATGCTTTACACCTGTGAACCCTGATATCAGCAGCTATAGTTGCGGTCCAAAGCAGGACGTCTACCTGTGTTCCGTGTCCCTGTCGCTCTGTGAATTCTGCTGTGGAAAGAAACTGAGGCAGCCATGTTTTCTCAATGTGACTCCTGACAGTGTCCTGGATCTCCTCGACAACCAAGTTTGACAGACACTCGAGCTTCAGATGCTCCAGTCCCCCTGCCAGACGCAAAATCTACACATACACACACAGAGAGAGAGAGAGAGAGAGAGAGAGAGAGAGAGAGAGAAAAGGAAAGAAAGCCTCAGTCTCAGCAGATAGTATCATATGTTTGATATGAATGCTAACGATTTCTGTGAGGCGGAGGAGTATACATGTCTAAAGATTTCTATAAAACCACATGAAGAACGTATGAGGTTGTGGACAAGCTCACACAACACAGCGGGAAACCTGGCTTAAAACTGCTGTTCTTCCTGATTCCGGCTGAGCTCTTCATCATTCCCAAAACATTGGCATGCTCGTCATCCTCCCTGTCCGCTTGCTGTCCTAATGCATGAATCTGGCCATTTCTGCCCTTTTATATTTCCTTTTGATTTTCTCTCATCTTATTTGCACGCACACAGTTATGCATGCCCACACTCACTCATACGCAGGCCTCAGAAATGAAAACCAGTTGTGGCACTGGAGTGAGAGTCAGTAGATGAAAGGAGGCCAGTCTGTGACTGGATGACAGAGTGATTGAAAGAGTGAAGGGCCAAAGCAGTAAAACTGTCAGTCTCTACACTGCTCATGCAGACGATAACCAACGCTGAGATGCAAGAGCAGCAACCAGATCCAGTCCTACAGCGAGAAGCACTAAAACAGACACGCTCATGCAGATGCACAGTTATAAATATTATGGTATTAATGAGATTAGGATGACAGAATGACAGGAGTTGTGTTGCTGAGTTGAAATCCTGCAAACAAGTACCATGAATGTCTCTATGAGAGCACCGTGTTATCAATGTTCATCTAAGGCCAGTTTTCTAATCTGTCCCAGTGATTCCTAAACAGGACTTGAGGCAACTGTAGATACAGTGGTTCATCCACTAAACAGATGGTCAGTGGTTCAAGCCTGAGCTGCTCAATCAAAGTGACCTCGGAACCCGAGACAATGCATTGACCCCCACACTCACACCGCCTCAGTGTTCAAGCAAATGTGCTTGAATGGGTTAATGGTAAGATGTGTCAAGTACATTCATTGAAATCTCAGACTATAAATGACAGGAGAGGTTCTATCCTTTTGTTATTGTTACTGATCCTGATCCTCCCTTTCTCCCGTGAATCCAAATCCCCCCCCCCCCCCCCCTTGTTTTAATTCTAACCATGTCTCCTCATCCGCGGTCTCCATCGACAGCCTGCTGTCAGATCTGTCAGCATGAACAGTGCAGGATGCCAGTGTTGGGAAATTGTGTGAGAGCCACAGCAACCTCTGTTTATCATATGTGAATGCTGAGCCCCAGCTGGATCTCACATCAGATTTTGGAATTGTCATGTCATTGGTACCACGTGTCTACCCGCTCTCTCTCTCTCTGTTTTCTCAGGAAGTTAACAATAATTCAAACTCAGCAGAGACTGGGCACCAATGGGCACAGCTTTCACATCAACGAAACTGAACATACTGTGTGAAATGTGTAACCGACATACATTATTCTGTTGTTCTGTTGAGGCAGGACTATCTGGGCCAAAGAAGTACTTCCTGTTGAGGTATTTAGCTGCAATGTGTGACGATCTTTCCTGTTTGACAGCCCTGTTCTTCTGAGGAGTTCTCCTGTACTGCTCCAGATCCAGCCAACATGCCAGGTGAATACTGTACACAAACACAACATTACACTTTCACATAGACTCCAGTGCATTGTATACAGTACCTGCCAGTCCTTTTAGATCCCATAGAAGTATATCGCTGTAAATATGTAGTATATATGTTGTTGTGGGGGCATATTTTAATTCTGAATTATACATAGCCAAAAGATTGATATTCACTGACAGTGTGTTACAGAGCCTACCTGGCATCCTGCTTCTGGAGGAAAGACATAAAGTGTCCAATCTCATGACGATGGCGAAGTAAGGAACCAAGACGGTAACCCTGGTAATTTGGAGACACTTTGGACCAAGAGTCAGATGTTCTGGGGCCTTTGGAGAAGACTGCAGAAAAAGCAGCAGGAGAGAGAGAAGGCACTGACGTGGACTGTTTCACCTGAAAGAAGAATACAGCAGGAAGTGGCAGGGAATTAATGAAAACCATAACAGATATTATTGCTGAGACTGCCTGATAAATGGCATCATCTTACACCAACATAACACCAGTGTCGATGACCCATTTATGTTAAGTAATAAAGTGCTGGAACAGCAGATCATCAACACTGTTGCTAAGCAACACCGCAAAGTTCATTTTTTACATTAAGGTTTATTATTACATTGTCACAGGTGTGTGTTCATTCATGAATCATGATTCACTGAGCCAAATCATTTTTTACATCTGACCTCTCTCAGCTGGCGCTCAGACTCCTCGTGCACACTCTGTAGCTCCCTGAACTCCTGACTGTCCACCCTGTGCACCTCCTCATGCACACGCACCTGGACACATGAAGGCCAGTCAGTGTTGCAAGCATTAGGGTGATTAGTCACAAGCATATTAATTTGACTCACAGTTTTTCAAACAGGTTTTGTATTATGGGACTTTGATGTGGACTGTTGACTTTTTATATGCCTGTACAAGAGAGGTGATTGAGTGGTTTGTCAGAGACAGACAGAATGGAAGTGATGGACAGTGTAGCTGTACTGTGGTCACCTTCTGAAAGGACTCTTTGTCCCTGCTGACCAGCAGGGTCCATGGCTGCAGGAGGATGTTCAATACATGCTCCTCAACTTCGTCAAACAGCTCCTCAAAGGCCGGCTTTAGTCTCTCATAGACCCTCCTTCTCATCTCCTCATCCACGCCAATGCTCCTCCTGGCAGAAATGTACAGATATGTGGCGTATAGAAGCTGAGGAGAGGAGAGGAGAGGAGAGGAGAGGAGAGGAGAGGAGAGGAGAGGAGAGGAGAGGAGAGGAGAGGTCTCCTCAGTAACATTTTTCCACACATGCGGCATCACCTTCATCATTACCATAGTTCAGCGCTCTCATATACGGTTCTCCCTCATCTCTCAGCACCACTGCCATCACGTCACATAAATGTCTGTTAACCCTGCTGGCCACAACTATGGAAAGATCATCACAATATCATTCCTGTGGACCAGCTGTAGCCAGACAGGGTGGCTCTGGCTGACGACACTGGCACAAACCTGGGGGGGTCTGACTCACTTGTTTTTATGGGGGTTTAAATCTCTCCACTAAGTGAGGGGGTAAAGAGGGAGCGGTGCAGAGAATGGGAGTGGAAGGCCAGTGGAGCGAGGTCGGGTGTGTGAGTGTGTGGGTGTGTGTGCAAAAACACGGGTAACAAAAAGTGTGAGACTCTGTTTAACTTTTGCTTTTTGATGTTCTGTTCTATTCTCTGCAAATGGAATTTATTGTGATTTGTGATTTTGCCTGGCGTCCTCTCTAATGGAGGCATCTTTATCTTTATTGTTTATCTCTATATTAAGCATTTTTAGGTTTAAATTGGCTATTACCTCTTTTTTCCACAAAAACATGATTTTCATGACTATATCTCATTTTTTTGATGATGTACAGTTGAACGTGGTTAGAGTTCAAGAAACTTAAGATAGAAAAATCATTAAATTGTTAACAATTTATTATCTGAAATAATGTGTTTTGTTCATTATTTTTTACTAAATCAACATAAAGTTTTCCTTAGAAGTGTATTTTTCTGACCAAAAAAAACATAGATGCCCCTAGGTAACAGAAAATAAATCCTGCTGCACCAGCCTAAACTCAGGAGGCTTCCCCTCTTTTATTTATGCATTTTTATTGCTCATTCTTTGTTTACAACCTCAGGTCTGTAACAGTAAAAACCTCTCCAGTGAAATGGTTAGCAGAACAACTTCGTGTGTGTGTGCGCGCACTGACCTGTGCCTCCCTCTGTACCCTGTAGGCATCCAGACCCTCCTGGTAGAACAGCTCATGATAGTGCTGCAGGTCAGTCCAGAAGTAAACAGCATTTTCCCAGAGCTGAGGCAGGTGAGACAGGTGAGACAGGTGAGACAGGTGAGACAGGATGGAGAATCTCTGTGACTCTCACATCAACTTTGAACTGATTTAATTCAGTTGCACTGCTCCACGTCGTGATTACAAAGACGTTGTCTGCTATCATGGCTATCGATCGGCCATGAAAGTGATGGTCTTTACAGAATTACTGTTAAGAATTTACAATGTGATATACAGCACTAAACCCAGTAGCTGTGGGTTTACCTGGTTTCCTGATTGTACACAGAAGTGTGTGAAGTATGAGCCAGCACATGAGTCCACAAACAGAGCCTGTATCATCGTTTCCATTTCTCTGCCTCTCACAAACTGACTTCTGCCACTGTGTAACTGGTGAAATACATACAGTCATATCATTCTGACATGGGTTACAATGCCAGTTGAACCAGTTATGTACTCCATCATATCATTTCTAGGCACAGTCTCTACCTGTGAATGAACAGTAGTGCAGGCTGGGGTTGAGCAGGTATCAGGGAGGAAAAGAGAAAGCGATAAAAAGTCACCATGAGGTTGTCTGTTTGATAAAGGGCTATTCCACATTCCCACATTAATGATGTCATCGTGGGCTTCTTTAGCACATTGAGACTCCCAGAACCGCGGAGCCCTGTGAGGAAGAGAGAGAATTACACATAATGTTTACATGTATAAAGCACAAAGAGTCTCAGTAATATGTGTGAAATCTACATTTAGTGCACAAACACAATTAAATATTTATTCACTGACAATGCAAGGTTGAACACAGATAAAAGTGTTTGTCACCAGTAGCAGAGCAGAGCCTCAGTGAGGCAGGCCTGAACCGAACACAGTTTCTCCTCTGTCCAGCAGGGGGAGGTCGTCAGGCCCAGGGTGGAGAGTTGCTGTGTGTTCAGACAGCTCTGACTGCTGCTCAGCAGGTAGCGGCTCCTCATCAGGGCCAAGTACCTGAAACAAAATACCACATTCAATCACATTTCTGGTTTCATTCTATTTATTAAAGGGTGCTAATTATTCTTGGTTATAGTTGTCATTGTTTTTTTTTTTTATTACACCAAACCACAATAAATGAGTGAAAAACGATAAGGCTGATGTTTACCTGCTCTTCCGCTCTCTGTGCTGTAGAGCTTTCAGTTTTTCTATGTCCACCCAGAGATTAATTCGCTTTTCTCCGGGTGTCCCTCGCAAATATTCCCTGAACTCGTCCAAGCCTGGTCTATTGTCCTGGCAGCAGGCACCATGGTAACAAATATCACAGGCATTTTCTTGATCAGTGCCCCAACTCCTCACCTCACTATTCTTCTCATCCCAATCTGTCTTATCCTTCATCTGACTCCCCGCCTTGACCTCTTCAACTTTCTTTGTCTCTTCTCTGCCTCCATTAGCTGAATGTTGGCATAGTTCACGTTCACACCATTTCTCCCTGCTGGTGCAGTTTGTCTGGTGCCCAGGCTTGTTGAAACAGTCAGACATGCTTCCCTGGCTCTGATCATTTATTATTTTCAGGGCATTGTGCAGCACTTGTTTAACCACTCTGGCAGCCAGGTACTCCAGCTGTTGTTCAGGTTCACAACTTTGGCTCCTGGAGTCTTTCAGGTGATGCATCTCCAGGTTGCCAACTGATCCCTCTATCTGTGGTGTCTGGACGTCCTGAGGTTCATGAGGTTCATCACATTTAAGGTTAGAGAGGGAAGAACATGACCAGGACAAAGATGTAAGAGCCTGTCGTTTCTCTGGCTCAGAACAGCTGGAGAAACATCTGGATGATTCCCTGCATTTTGTATTGAGGTGTTCCTCCTGACCAGAGTGTGGACACCTCAGGTTGTGCTTTGTCATACTCACTTAAAAAAGGGGGGAAAAAAACTCATAACTGCACTTCAGTCGGCACACAAATACAATACACTTACAGGTTAAAACACCAGCCTCACAGAAACATACCCTGGTGTAGTGAAATGTCCTCTGAAGAAGGTGAGATAGTTAGAACCTCCGGGGAATCATTGTTTTCTCTGTCAAACTGGGAGGAACAGAGGAGTCGTGGGGCTGAATGTGTGGTTCGAACTGAGCTGAGTTTCTTTCTCTGGACACATTGGTTTGGCTCCCACTGAAATAACAGCTTTGCAAGTCTGAATAAAGACAGAGAAAACTAATGCAGCTATTCACAAAAAACACAAGCATGTCTTTAACTAAATGCACGAACTATTATATACTGTATTATTAAAAACAAACAGTTAACAAATGTTAATGTCACTGCCTTTGTGTCTGGGCTGCAGGTAGCATAGGGCAGTCATCTGATCTGTATAGGGATGTGGCCTTAAGGTCTCTCAGTAGATGCATAAGCAATTAGGTGTATGAAAACCGAAATGTCAAGATCCTCTAGAAACCCGACAATAAGACTATGTTGTAATACTAGACATGCACACTCACTGATAAAAAAATATGCTAATATAATAATAAAAATATGATATGCTGAAGCAGACTGAAGCCAGTTGTCTTTAAAAACTAGTTTGGTAATTAAGTATTTCTCAAGACTGTTGCAGAGCTGAAGAAATAAGTAAATGTGGTAAGTACAGACATGAGCCATGGTGGAAATGGTAAAACTCGGCACGAAGCTTAGTGTAGCTTTTGATAAAACATGAGGTAAACAACATAAACAGATCTAAAACAGTGTACTGTAAAGAAGGAAAAACTATATTTGTTCTGTATTTGTGGTAGTTTTAAAAGCAAACTGACTAGAACCTGCATTACCTGTATTCAATGTAAAAGTCACTTTGAAGGAAAAGGGGCAGCCTTTCCTCGATGATCCACTGAATTCCTTGTTTTTTGTCCAGACACTGCAAAGGTCAAGGAGATAGATTCCTCTGGTCAATCCTTTCAATCTTGAGCAAAATCAGACATATTCAACTATTTACTTAAATATTGCTGCTTACACAGACGGTGTAACGGTTGTCCACAAGAGGGGCTCTGGTCAGGTCACCAGTAAGGAGTTGTGATTTGCTCTGATGCAAGACTGATCTGATTCTTCTGGAAATCAACTCAGCTTCTCCACTCACCACCTCAAACAGTGCATTCGCCTGGTTGTACTGCAAAGCCTCTGGGAAAGACTGGAAAGAAATGGGGTTAGAGGATAGAAAGAAAGGTGTGGCAGAGGTCTACGTGCTGTTGAAAATGCTCTGCGTCTATACATGAAGACTACTTTACCGGTAGACTTAGAAAATTATTGAAGAAATGAGCCAACACATCATCAGAGGCCAAAGTGTGTTCCTGTATGGAAATGAACATTCACACTAAAAAAAGGCAAATGAATCCAAACTAAAGCTACAGATTCAAAATTGGGAGGTTGTGAAATGTTAAAGCTGTACTTACAAAATTGCCAGCAGTGAGTTGTGGTAACTCTTTTGTATAAAAAAAAAAAATAAAAAAGAAAAGGAAATTTTACAGCAAATAAACAGACCAATGTCAGTTCAAATATACCAGGACACAGAAAAGTCTCAAGTTCTCTTACCTACTGAAACTACTCCAGACATGTTGACCTCAAAAATACAGATGCCTGCACAGTCGTTTGAAACCGTGAGGAAGTCAAGCAGTTACATTTGGACACATTCAGCCACACACCGAGCTCTCAGAGTAATTACAGACACACTGCAGGTTGCTATGGAGGTGGACTCATTTTCAAAACACAGGGGGCGGTAAAAGTTTAACTAGACTAGATAAACAAAGACTAGTTCTTGCAGTCTTAGAATCAAACCTTGCTAAGTTATAACTTTCCAAAATTTCCTTTACTACCACTGGATTAAATTGCTTGATTTAATAAAAGGCATGAAACGATTACAGTGTTGTAAGCGTTTCAGGCCAAGTGTCATCATACCGCTAGATGGCGACAAACAACAAGATTTATTTGTACTGACGAACACAGAGCCTCACAAATGAGAAGTGACACAGATGTGTAAAAAATAAAATATCACCAAATTTATTTTAAAACGATCTGAAAAGACACTGGTAAAATCTGAAAATCACAGAGGAAAAAAATCTCTACACTTCAACTCTGTAGTGAGAATTACATGAACAGCAAAATTCAATCACTGTGTCACTGGTTAGGTTTCCTTCAAATTCATTAAAAACAGACAAGAAAGAATAAAAAAAAGAATAATACAATATAGTAGAAAAGGCACAAAGATAACATGTTGAATACAGAACTTGTTCCCATATACTGCCAACACATCAGTTTCCCTGTTGCCAAGCCTCAGTTACACCATAAGTAGATGAATGCTAAATGGACTTTGTCATAGAGAAGGAAAGTTCTCATAGTCTCCGAACATTTCGCCTGCTTTGAGCACTTCCTGGAAGAAGTATGTCACTTTTGCGACGGCCCGCAGACTGGCTGCCACACTCCCTGGAGCCATGAAAAGCGCACAAGCAGGCTGTGCAAAACTGGAAACCACAGTCCGCTCTGCTGCACACACCTTCCCGTTTCACTGAGTGACATCTCGCAGGATGCTGACACCGAGGGCAGGCCTTGAGGCACTCATCACTGAAGAGGGTTTTGGCAACCTGAAATTTAAGAAAGTTTTATGAAAAAATATGGGACATATAGCCATTAAAACATTGTGAGTGGCTTGTCATTGAGGAGTTAAGAGATGGCCATGCAAGTAAAATCAAATCTGGTAGGTAGGTGGGTTGATTAACAGCTGAATACTCACTTAAAAAGTAAGAGCACACAATATGCCATACAGGCTTTCCTTTGTGTTGGTACAGTATGTATGTTCCATTATCAACAATCAAGAGAGGTCATCATGATGTCAATATTGAAAGAAATCCAGCATGAAGATTTCAAAACTCACCTCAAGAAATTTATCCCGTTTGTTGCTGCTGCATACACTGTGCTGTGGTTGGATTGAAGTGCTACTTCCTGACAGTGGAGTGCAGAAGCTAGAGCTCCTGGACTGGGTCTGAACTGTCTTGAGGGCTGACCTCTTGAGCAGAGTCAGTCTGGTCTCGGCTTCAGGGACATGGACTGCACCACCAAGCTTTAAGACAAAAGCAAAGGTCATTTCAAATATTAGTGGCCCTTCCACCCCCCAACACACACACCCACACGATAATGAGACATTTTTCCTTTTCACAGCAAATAAATATTGGAGGCAGACAGCAGCAAACAAAATGCCCTGTCTAACAGAAGTACAGTCATATGAGATGGGTTTGTTATCAGCCATTCAGTAGCCATTATAGCAAATGTCCTACCTCAAGAGCAGATTTTACTTCACTCAGGTGGTTTCTTCTCCTAAATGTAGCTTGCTTGTCCTGCTGGATAATTTCATTCCAGCTTTTGCACACCAGCCCACACCTGTCAATCAAACTTGCATAAGATTCATATTTTCATTGTAGCACCTTTAGTATTACCTGTGTCCCTGACATTGTAAGTCATCAGACTGTATAATAAATGAATTAAAAATTCAAAAATTATAGCTAACTCAAAAATTGTCATATAAAATTTACTTGTGTTACAAAGTTCAACTGCTCTTCAGCTAAATCACGCAATGGATTTATACCCTGATTTTTATTGTTTACTTGCATGAAGTAAAGAACCTGCATGAATAAATAATTTGGAGTTATGTCCTGTCATTTGGTCTACGTTAGGCATCCAGCAAATGTATGAATTCAACAGGATTATGCATAATGCATAATACTGTGTGACAGCAGCATTAAGTGAACATTTAATCAAAGTTAAATGGAGAATGGGGCTACGTGTCCTTAAAAGATAAAAATATGTATGTACAATGTATGTGGCGTTAGACAGTCAATGCAACAATATGAAAAATAGGATCTTGCTTTGTATAGCAGTGATGAAGGCCAAGTTAGCTGAAAGCATTAAGTCCACACCTGTAAATAGTGTCAGAGCTCAGGTGGCCGAGTATGACAGCCAGGATGTGCCTGAGGTTCCTCTTCTTCAGCTCTGTAATTATGTCTACATTGCCCAAGCCCATTTTCCTACCAATCAGTCCTGACAATGGCATAGCTGTCCTAAACGTCAGCGGGGTCTCAGCCAGTGCTGCTGTGGACTTCAGCTGCTCTTTCAAGCTTGGACTTTGGCCAGCAAACATCTGGGCTTTCTGTTGGCACATGGCGTGAACCAGCTGCAAAGCCGGAGTCAAAGAGAGATTGACTGGGGTTGTCATGAGAGTAGTTATGTCTGAATGAGCAGAAGTTGTGCTTAAAGGTGTCATGTTCTCTGGCTTGATTGTGGTGGCTCTTAGTGGGGTGGCATAATCTTGTTTTGCTTGGGCCAATCCAGAGGTCATGATGTTGCTACATTTGTTAGAAAGAGCCCTGCATGGGGTGACATCATCAGCGAAAACATCTTCAGAATAGCCCTTGCACAGATGAAGATGTTCGCGCTTTCTGTCTGCTGGGTCTTCTTCAGACTGGGACCCCCCTTCTTTAAGCGTAGAGAGCCTGTGCTGACGCTGCAGACGAGACCGACGCTTTGCTTCGGCTACATTTGGGGTCCCAGAATTTCTCCTGGAGGCAGAGAGCAGCAGCTCCTGGAATGAGCCATCATGGTCCACTGAGGAGTCTTGAGATTTATCCAGTGTCAAGGAACTGAAACCACTGTCTTCACACACTGACCTGATGAAGGGTTGGAAGAGATGTAATGTTTCTTACTTTATTGCTTTGCTAAGTTTTCAGCTAAAAATTTAAAAAAAAAAAATTAAACTTAAATGTAAAAAACACATACCTGATGTATTTGGGTGTTTGCATGGAAGATGGTGTGCAAAAAACATCATTTAGGTCATTTGTCACAACAGTGACTGGAGACTGAGCATTTTCCTTGGATGAGGAAGGCAGGAATCTTCTTGACTGCGGAGTCTCGTCATTTATTTCATCAGAGGCAGAAAAGCGCTCACTAAAATTTGCACCTGGGAGCAACTCGCTTTTCTCAAAATTAGGAGGGTGAGCTGAGTGAACTTTGCCATCTTCAAGAGTGGAGGTTCTCATCTGTGAGAAAAGGAGACAACGTTTTCTACCAGAAAATGGCGGGTCCTGCTCCTCGTGTAAAGTGCATGATGCCAAAGCCCCCGTCACTGTGTCCAGAGAGTCGAACGATGCACTGAGCCATTGTTCAGACCTGGTCCTGATGGAGGCCTCTGTCCTTCTGGTACAGGGTGATCTTGTGTTGGCTGTGCACATTTCAAGTCTCTGTCGCAACAAAGCATTTCTTTTATGTAGTTTAGGAGTTTCACACCAGGTAACTCCTGATGGCAGCTTTACTCTCCTCACATCCTTGTCCACACGCCTAGCAGACTCTTTGCGCCTCTCTTTGGGTGTGTCAGAGAGCCTGAGGTTCTCCTTAGGTGTTTCATTGAAATCCACAGGCGACAGAGACCTGCACAAGTCAACTGCACCGATGCTCTGAGGACTGTGGAATAAACCTGAGTATCCGCTGTCACAGCAGTCATCGTGACAGTGCTGATCTTTGCTGCTCTCAGGGTAAACACTGGCCTTGGGTGTGTATTGCATGTTCCTCATCCTGTGAGCAAGCTTCACCCCAGACACAGAATTACCCAACAGTGAGGTGACCTGCAAACATCAAAACACAGAAGCATGACATTAAAGAAGCCAGATCACCAATGCATCTTGGCCGTACAGGTCAAGCAAGAGATGAGAACATAAACTACTGTGGGTTTATAAAGTCCTATATTTAAATCATGGCTGTTATTTCGGACTCGCACAGCTAAAGATGACGATAATATGATGATGATAAACATGTCGAATCAGTCGTTTTGTCGTTAGTCGTCTGTGTGCACGGCTGGCTTTGTCTGCGTTGCTATGAACTCGGCTGTCCTTGACAGTAGTGTGTGTTGTCTTTGTGGTCCCGCTGTAAAGTTAACTACAACCGCCAAGACCAACAGCAGCCTGCCCAGGCTGGCTGCAGACCCCAGGGACTTCTACAGCGACAAATGGAACCGCGTGGCTTTTCCATGTCATTCTCAATAAATACTGTTCTAGCACATGCTAGCATGTGAAAATCGAGGAGAACAGTGCTTGTTGGCTGGTAATTCGTCTTGGCGTGCCGGTGACAAAAACAACGCTGCCACACTCAAACAGAGTAACATCGCTGTGGTGTATTGGACGGGATATGGAGCCGGCTGTAGACAAAAGCCTTCGGTAGACATCAATATAACCGAGCTCATTGTTAATCCCACAAACAGGTGTTAGCGCAATTAACACGACGAGAACCACCTGCGTTAATTACTGAGTCAAATCGTGTGCAATGGTTTCCTATCTGTTACCTTGTTTGCTACTCACGCGGACAAACATAACATTAACGCGTGAAACAAACCAAATACACGATGCCACAGCGTTTGCTTCTGCACTGACTCTCCTTTCATACATATTTTCTGTCCCAGGTGTGCACAAAATACAACATACTACGATACTAACCACAGTCTTCCCACAGCCATTGCGAGAAGCTGGTTAACATGACGCTTTAAACCTGAGTTTTAAATGAATTTATGGTCTATCTTTGATAAGAGTAGGTAAATGTCAGGCTGCTGTTACCTCAGGTTCAGTCCTCGGCCTCATACTGCATCCCCTGTCGGTACTTCACTTTGCTACATGTTGGTCTGCTTTTGCCCACCAGCCACCCTTTCAAATTTAGAGCCCACAATTGACCGTGTCACGTGTTTCCGCTTTGCGGTTACCATAGCAACAGACCCTGCTTCCAGGTCAGGCTCTGGCCAAACGGCAGCAGGTAAGTTTCTCTTCTTTTTTCTTTTAACACTGATCGCATCTCTGAATCTTTTTTATTGTACGTTACGTCACCACGAATATTTATCCACGAAGAGGAACAATTTTGTTTGGCTCAAATATGCGCACTTTTTAGATACGGCGCTGTTTATCTCGAGCGCTGGGTTAGCAAACTTTAGCTAGCGATAATTATATTTCACTCATAGCTAATTAGAAATCTGCGTTCATTCAGTGAGCAGCAAGTGAAATCAAAAGGCCACGATATTATGGAAGACAATAAACTTGTCTTCGACCTCCCACTGTGCTCATCTGGACAAGAATCACTACAACATTCTTCCTCTGTTTATTTATTTTATTAGGAATTATAACCATTAAAAATGAATCCGCTTAATTACTTAAGGAATTGTTGATTAAGGAATTGTTCATCTTTGTGCCTATACAGTATGTCCTGCCTCATTTTTTACTTTTGCATAACATTGCCAATGTTGATTATTAATGAGGTTGTACTAATTGCCTGAGCAAAGTCTGCTATTGTTTTACATAAGTAATTGGAAATCTTTGCAGCTATGAGTGCAGATGCATTATTCTCCTCTAACAACGTCCCCATCACCACTGACTACAATGGGAGGGTCCCCGTGGAGCACCTGGACTATGCTTACATTGAAAAATGCAAAGATGTGAAATATCTGGAGAAGATCCTGAAAATACTAAGGTAAAATCCACATAAGTGGGGTTTTTGTGTGTTCATTTTTTTTGTGAATCATTTATACTGCTGGTTATCTTTTTCTCGTTGAGATAATTTCTTGTTGTAAATGCATCTCCATAAGAAAATGGACAATATGCAATATCTACACTTCAGTTACATCATGACAAAACAATATGTAACTTTCCAAATACTTGTGAATATAATACTAATTTCAAAAGGCACAACATTCTGTTTATGGCACAACATAATTTAGTTTGCTAGACTACACTACTTTTGGAAACGTGGAATCTCAGAAAACATTGTTTTACTTTGTGCAAAGGTCTGGAGTTGAGGGCTTTTACCCTGATCTGGTTAACTTCTGTGAGAGTCACTTGGCGAAACTGAACCCTAAGAGCCCAGTGCTCAGGAAAGAAAAGGTAGCAGAAACGGCAGCCTGCCTTTCGAAAGATGAATGGAGCCAAATTTTTGATGAGTTGAAGGTATGATATGCATTATAGTGCATTTTCTAATAAATCCTTACTTTCTGTTCTATTATTATGAAATTAGTCATCATCACTTGACTATAAATTTTTGCTGTTTTTTTACAGACATGGCAAGAAGAAACAAAAAAGATTGAAACTTTGCAAAGACAGCACTCGCTGTTAGACGATCAAGTGAATTTGCCGCCCGTAAGAGGCTCCAATTGCTCCATATCAAATAGTGAGGTAAAATTTCTCCTCACTGTTTTACGTAACCATGATTTATGTATCAAGTATTCAAAAAATTAAGTGTACATGTCATTACAGACTTCAAGTGCAAAGGAAAGAAGGAATTTTTCCAAGCACACAGTTCCACGAGATTATAGAGATTGGGACAAGTGAGTAATTTTGTCTTTACACACTGTTGAAGCAACTAATCTATAGTTTAAATGTTAACGTTGTTATAAAAAATTATTTTGTGAAATATCATCCCTTACCCAAACATATTCAACTCTGCTTCCAGGTTCGACGTGGAAACAGAATGTGAAAGAATTGATAGAAATGTGGACAAAAATGACCCAGCAGCCAACAAAAACCATACTAAAATCAAGACAAATGTGGATGTCTTATGTAATGTATTTTTATTTCGTTGTCAATGCAAACTGTGTGTAGTTCAGTGTTGTTCAAATTTGTTTTCTCTTACAATACTGCGCATCTAGTGCTAACAGAACAGGAAAAGCTACTCTTGGCAAACCGGGAAAAGGACAAAGGCAATGAAGCTTTCAGAGTAAATGATTATGAGGAAGCAATTGCATACTATTCCAGGTCAGATTCTTTTAAAAATATCATCCAGCATACAAAGCAGTTTACTAATCTTTAATTGGAAAGATATTTTGGGCTGACAAGACTGCATGCCCATTTGCTATACCTCTAAGTGTTGGTCCATTGTGAAGAGAGTTTAAAATTTTTTGGCCTTTCATAATAGGAGCCTTTCCATTTTACCAACTGTGGCTGCATACAACAACAGAGCCCAGGCAGAAATCAATCTCAAGCACTGGCACAATGCAATGGCAGACTGCCAGAGTGTTCTCCAGCTGGAACCTGGCAATGTAAAAGGTACTTTCCTCTCTATATGTAACAAACTATAGTACTTGTAAACATCGAGACGACTGTAATCTTGTAAAATAATGACATGTACAATACATGTATTGTACGTGTGGTATTGTACGTGGGTGTAATGTATCAATGTGATGTTTGTTTTGTCATCAGCTCTACTGCGTCGCGCCACAGTGAACAAGCACATGGGGCACATTGAACTAGCTGTGGAAGACCTGAGGATCGTTCTTATGGAGGAGCCACAAAATGTAGCAGCCAAAGTAAGTAGCAGACGTAATGAGGCATATTGGTCCCGAGCAAGTAGCCCTTTGTCCACTAGATGTCACTGTCTTTGTGTGAGATTGAGGTGTTACCAACCACTGCAGCTGCTGTTAGGTATTAATAAAATCATTAGTGATCTATCATTACTGTAAATAGAGAACAATGTAGCTTTTTCGGTAGTCCTTTATTAAGTGAGAATATGTGCTAATGAGGTGTTTCATGTAGTCATCACTATTTTGGATGTTTGGCAAGAGGCTGTTAGTTTTACATTGGCAGGACAACTCATAGCTCAACAGTAAATTTGGCATTAACACGTGTGTAAACTTTGTTGACCTTTATTTCCAGCTGATGGTGAATTTTAATGTGTGTGTGTGTGTGTGTGTGTGTGTGTGTGTGTAATATTGGTGGTTTAGAAACTTATGTCTGAGATTGAGAAGCTGAAGAAACCTCAACCAGAGCAAGAAAGAAAGGGCAAAAAAATCCTCATCCAAGAAATAGAAGGGGAAACTGAGGACAGTAATGAGAACACAAAAGCTGGAGGTAAAGATATGATATTGTATGTTGATATTAATGACACCATAATCAATATCTACTCACAGAGAGACAAGACACTAATTAAAAGCCAGTGATCATTCAAAATTCCCAAAATACATCCAGTAACAAAAGAGGGAACCAAGTTACATCATTAGCTTTTTCGTGGGGGAACATTATAACATTATTTGCTTAGCTGTGCATATATTAATAATATAATAATATTAATCTTTTCAAAAATCAGTATTTATCTGAAAAGGTTTAGTTAATGACCAATTTAAAAACCTTCAAAAATGGCTTGTCAGACTAAAAAGTAAAAGTCAAGTCAATATACTGTGAAGTTAAGACAGTACTTTTACACCACATTGTCCTATATATTGTGTATTTAGTCCCCTGTAGTCGCACTGAAGCTGCGTGGCATTGAAATTTAAATCAACTCATGATTAACAGATGAGGTTTGAGGAAGTTTTAGTATCTCTGTTAATGGCATGCAGTCATTTTCATGTCAACCATTCTCTCTGTCTGCTGTGCTATAGTCAGAGGAATCTCCCTTTGTCCCAATGAGTTTTTGTGCATGTGCATCATCCACCCTACCCCCACCCATCACTTCTGTAATTCACTGCTCAGGGTGGCTGCTTCCTGGAACTCCCTCTTTAAAGTGGCTGTGTCTTGTGTGTCCAACCCTCCCCCACTGTCATGTAACCACTGACTACTTCCGGTGGGTGTGCCCATTCCTTCTCTTTGCTTCTCCCTCCCCGCCTCTCTTTTCCAGCGTTTCTGGTTGAACCCAGCCAGCCTGTGGGAGGGGAGGAGTGCTCAGCTGCTCCTGCCAAAAGGCAAGATATGGGTAACGCTCAAAAAAAGCCCCACGGCAGAGGGGACGGGGGTCCACACAGCGAGTCCAGTAACTCTCACACAGGACAGTGGAGGAGCAAAGGAGGCAACGCAGACAAATACAAAGTCACCAAGGAGTCCAAGGAAAAGGTAGTCAATGGAACAAGCAAAAGGAACTCGGCAGCTTCAGTCCAGACAGATCAGAGCAGCAGTGGTAAAGGAACTCCACTTGGAGGAAGCGCAGGAGAGACTGTCAACCTTGATGCCCCATGTGGAGCCCTGCCCCCATCTCTGTCCCGGCTAAAAAATGAAGGAAACCTGCTCTTTAAGAATGGACAGTTTTCCGATGCACTGGAGAAATACTCACAAGCCATTCAAGGCTACACGGATTCAGGTAGGGTTGATGAATCATTTTGATCCATGTCGTCCTTGTTGTTATAGTTAGAAGTGGCCTTTAATTCACATAAAGTATGCAGGAAATTTGTTGACGTATGACACTGGAGGAAAGTTAATTATGTTTCTGGCCTATAGTATAAAATCGAAAGGTCATGACCTTGCCACTATACTATTGGTGTCTCTATTTTTGTTTTGTTGCTGTAATCACTCTGCAGGGATTTCTTTTAAAAAGCGAAATCAATATTATGTTTTCTGGGAAAACAGAAATAATCTAACATGAGCATAACTATACTTACAGACATGAAATGTTCCACAAATCATACTAAAGTTAAATTATCAGGCTGCTTGTTGATGTATTAACTGCCTGTCCATAAATCCATGCGTCAACCGTGTGGTTCTTGTGCCGTATATGGACAGTGTTTCTGTTTTAGCCTCTGCCTGGTGCTAAGCTTCTAAGCTCCGGTCTGTCCAGGTCACATGATCTCTAACCACTCTCTGAAAAATTGAATCTATGGGAGCGCAGCCATAATTTTCACTGAGGCGGAGAGAGTGAGGGATCAATGGGGGCAAAGAAAATGCTACTTGTCAGGTGTAATTCACAATCAAAATATCTTTTCTCTGTTTTTATGTGGACCACCACAATACACTCACTATCCACTGGTCTTGGCTGTAAAAGTGATGGCGTTAAGACATCATCTATGGTCCATCATCTGATGAAGTGACGGCTACACGTCATTCACTTTTGACATTTCAGCTATTTAAGCTTAAAAGATCAACATGGACCATGTCATACAAACTGTCTTATGTGAACAAACAGTTCATGACCTAGTTTATACCTCTGACATACTGGACATGATCTACTGTCACAGTTAACTAAACTATACTCGTGTAAGCATTTGCAGTGACATCATCACACCACATTGTTATATCCATAATCTGATTTCAACTAACGAGGTGGCATGCTAAAATGATCTACTGTATGTATTAAAGATACAGTAAAAGCAGAATGTTGCTCAGTCTGCGATACTGTAGGAGCTTACCTAGTTTGGCTGTGTCAGAGCTGACAATAAATAAAATGATCTCCTGCCTGGTAAGTAGAGAGAAAAGCAAACACTCTGTGTATAGTCTGTGTGAGCAAGTTGTTAACTTCACAAAGAAAATGTATAAAAACTGGTTCAACAAACTTTCCCTTTGTTGTTCTCTTTTTCTTGCTTTCTAAAGATACACTCAGTGTAGTGCAACAATATTCACACACAATATAAGATGCAGCAAAACCAAAATAAACCACACAAATGCTGATCTTTAAATTGAACCTTTGGATGATTAGTTCTTCAGTGTCATGCAAGAAAACAATTTAACAACCTCTGAACATTATAAATCATTAATACCATTTACAGTCACATCTAAAGCAGCCAATAGCTTCATTAAAAGCTTACTTGGATTCATGCCACTTTTACAGATAGTTCCAGAGGAAAACTGGGAGATGTGCTGATAAATCATAATGTATTTATATTAATGACACCTGTCTTATTTTGTGTAGGGATGGACAGTCCACAGGATCTGTGCATTCTGTATTCGAACAGAGCCGCTTGCTACTTGAAAGATGGCAACAGTCAAGAATGCATACAGGACTGCACGAGGTGAGACTGTTTAAGAGGAATGAGAAGTAATGTTTGCTGTGGGTGTCAACCCAAATTTCACAACACTGGGTCTATTAGCAAACTTCAGCAGCAGATCACTATCATGTTACAGGGAGATGCGTGCTGGGGTGTGTTGTAAGGGATTTCTGTTTATCTCGCTTTTATAAGCAGACAACAGAGGATGACTTGAGGGAGTCTGTGGGGGGAAGGCTGGGAGAAGTGTTGTGTGACAGTTACCTTACACATACATTGGTACTCTCATTAAATGAATACACTTACATTTACATATAAACAGGACATATCCACTTTAATATCTCTCACATATAGTGATTCCACATATACTGAAGGTACTATCAGACAAAAATGCATCTACAGCAGTAGTAGCAGACCTGATCCTTTGCTTCTGTCTCATCCCATCTATTTATACTAACCAGAGCTTTGGAGCTGGTGCCTTTCTCCCTTAAGCCCCTTCTACGCCGGGCTATGGCTTATGAGGGCCTGGAGCGCTACCGAACGGCCTACGTGGATTACAAAACCGTCCTGCAAATTGACATCAGTGTGCAGGCAGCACATGATAGTGTCAACAGGTATTAGCCTTCAACTTTCAACTGAGCTGCGAAGCTGCAGGCGACAGGAAGACATGGGCTCTGAAACACAAACATGACTGAACTTTGAGTTTTACATTCATATTCACATATATAATGGTCTGATTGGCAAGAGAGGCATCATTTAGCTGAACATTACATTAGTGTGTCAGAAAGTCAAACTAGTACTATTTGACTTAAGAGAGAGAGAGAGAGTTATGATAAGTTTTTAAGTCTTTTCTTTCCATTTTAATAGGTAGACACATAATATCATTAGGTGTCTTAGATAAGGGACTAAAAAATGAAATGAGATCAAAAACAAATTATAACAAACAGATAACAGATTTAGATGGTGTTTAAAAGCGCTTCTAGCTGAAAGCTAATTCTGGCTGTCAGATTGCGTGTTCTCACTGGAATACATATTGGATGATTAGTGTTCAGAGGGTCATAGTTTTTATACATGTCTTGATACATTTTCTACAAAACAGAAAAATGCTGGTTCCATATACCTTTACTGCTTATTTTTGAAAGCCGTTTATTATTTTGTCCACGTGGGGCTCTGTGTGTCATACATTTGTAATCGTGTCCAGTATAAAATCTATGCAGCAACTTACTTGTGACCTTCTTTAGGATCACCAAGCTACTGATTGATCAGGATGGTCCAGGGTGGAGAGAGAAACTTCCAGAGATTCCCCTGGTGCCTCTGTCAGCTCAGCAGCACCGCAGAGAGGAGCCACCCAGTGCAGAGGCTCTCCAGGCCCGAGCGGAGAAGGCAGCCAGGGAGGCAGGTTAGTGTTAGAAAATCATGAAACCTGCTCTGGCTTACCTACAGAAACACAGACCCATCAGATAATGTAGGAGGAGGATGTTAAAGGCTTGATTTTTATACAAGTGGACATGTTATTGTACTGATTAACTGACTGTGCAATTTCATAATTCTTAAGACTATGCTGCAGCTGTTCTTTTACACTCTGATGAAAGAATGGAGCTGCTGGCACAGTTTTTCTCACTGGAGATACTACAGCAGATTGAATGTCCACACTTTGACTGATTGCTGACTCAACTCTCATTTCTCATGTCCAGTCAGCGCAGTGTCGACCTGAAGGGTATGACTGACATATTTGTTTATGTTAGGTTTTTCTAAAAGATAAAGGTTAGGACTGATTCGTGTATTATTATAAGTGTCATGGTGGATCCATGGTTTCAAACAGAAAAGAGAGTTGAACTGGTCCTCATGTGAAACAAGTAAGAACCTGTCAGGCCGATATATAACCAGGACCCAGGAGCAGAGACTCGTTTCACAGTCTTTATTAAATACGATCTCTTTTTCCAGAGTGACAAATGCAGAGCTATGAAACTTGACAAAACTCTCTTTAACCTAAAGCTACTATAGAAGTATCAAACACAAAAATCTACAAAAAACACTCCAAAAGGGAGGAAAAACAATCTGAATAATACAAAACAAAGGCTATGACAAGATAAACTATGAAAATTACAAACAAAACTCACTCTTAAAGAGGTAAAATCGACTTACGCACTGCAATTGCAAAGACTATGGCTTGGAAACAGAATGCTCGTGATATCAGGTCAATGGACAAAGACACACTGGCACAAGACAAAAGGGAAACGCAGACTATTTAACACATGAAGGTAAGGGGAACAGGTGGAAACAATCAAGGCGGGGATGACAATCAGACCAGCGGGAAACACATGAAGGGAAGTGGGAAGTGCCCTAAAACATGAGGAGAGTAGGATTACAAAATAAAACAGGACGTCACATGACAACACAGACTGATCTGGGAAGATAGGAGGCTCGTAGCCAAATACACATTTAAAGGGTGAGAAGCCCGTGGCAGAAGTGGGTAAAGAATTCTGTGCATACTCTACCCATGTTAGATGCTTGCTCCATGTAGCGGGATTCTGGGACACCAGACACTGGAGGCCGGTTTCCAGTTGTTGATTGAGCACTCGGTCTGGCCGTTGGACTCTGGGTGATAGCCAGAGGTCAGGCTGGCCTTTGCTCCGATGAGCCTACAGAACTCCCTCCAGAAGCGTGATACAAACTGGGGCCCCCGGTCAGAGACAATGTCTTTGGGAAATCCATGGATTCTAAAAACGTGGTTCATCATGATTTCAGCTGTTTCTAAGTCACTCTTAAAGAGGTAAAATCGACTTACGTACTGCAATTGCAAAGACTATGGTTTGGAAACAGAATGCTCGTGATATCAGGTCAACGGACAAAGACACACTGGCACAAGACAAAAGGGAAACACAGACTATTTAACACATGAAGGTACGGGTAACAGGTGGAAACAATCAAGGCGGGGATGACAATCAGACCAGCGGGAAACACATTAAGGGAAGTGGGAAGTGCGCTAAAACATAAGGAGAGTAGGATTACAAAATAAAACAGGACGTCACATGACAACACAGACTGATCTGGGAAGTTAGGAGGCTCGTAGCCAAATACACATTTAAAGGGTGAGAAGCCCGTGGCAGAAGTGGGTAAAGAATTCTGTGCATACTCTACCCATGTTAGATGCTTGCTCCATGTAGCGGGATTCTGGGACACCAGACACTGGAGGCCGGTTTCCAGTTGTTGATTGAGCACTCGGTCTGGCCGTTGGACTCTGGGTGATAGCCAGAGGTCAGGCTGGCCTTTGCTCCGATGAGCCTACAGAACTCCCTCCAGAAGCGTGATGCAAACTGAGGCCCCCGGTCAGAGACAATGTCTTTGGGAAATCCATGGATTCTAAAAACGTGGTTCATCATGATTTCAGCTGTTTCTCTGGCTGACAGCAGCTTGGGGAGTGCGATGAACCTGACCATTTTGGAAAATCGGTCCACCACTGTGAGGACCGTGGTGTTTCCCTGCGAGACCGGAAGCCCCGTAACAAAGTCTAAGAATATGTCAGACCATGGTCGGGAGGGAATGGGAAGCGGTTGTAACAGTCCCATACGTGACTTGGAGGATGTCTTGTTCCTGGCGCAGACCGAGCAGGCCTCAATGTACTCCCGAACTTCCGGCTCCATGAATGGCCACCAGAACCTCCGGGAGATGGCAAACATAGTCCGCCGCAACCTCCGGATGACAGGGAAGCAACGAGGTGTGAGCCCATTGGACCACCTGTGGGCGCAGTTCGACCGGGACAAACAAACGATTCGCTGGGCACCCACTAGGTGGCGGACTCTCACCATTCGCCTGCTTAACATCATTTTCTATCTGCCAAGACACGGCTCCAACCACACAGGTTAGTGGAAGGACGGGTTCTGGTTCCTTGGCAACAGGCTCAGGGTCGTAGAGTCGGGATAGGGCGTCAGCCTTGATGTTTCGGGACCCCGGCCTGTAAGAAAGGGTAAAAGAAAAACGATTAAAAAACAATGCCCATCGGGCCTGGCGAGAGTTTAGTCTTTTGGCTTTTCGAATATACTCAAGGTTCTTGTGATCAGTCCAGACAATAAATGGGTGTTCCGCCCCCTCCAGCCAGTGCCTCCATTCCTCCAGAGCAACTTTTACGGCCAGCAATTTCCGGTTACCGACGTCGTAGTTTCTTTCAGCTCTGGACAGGCGGCGTGACAGGAAGGCGCAGGGATGCATCTTTCCATCCTGCTCTGAACGCTGGGAGAGAACTGCCCCGATACCTTCACTGGAGGCGTCCACTTCCACCACGTATTGTCTGTGGGGATCTGGCATGGTGAGGATGGGTGCAGTCGTGAAGCAACGCTTCAGGTTCTGGAAGGCAGCCTCTGCCTCCGGGGACCAGCGGAATTGCACCTTGGTAGAGGTAAGTGCGTGAAGAGGGGCTGCTGTTGCGCTGAAACCTCTGATAAACCGCCTGTAAAAGTTAGCAAATCCAAGGAATTGCTGCACTTTTTTTGCGGCTATCAGGCGTGGGCCAAGGAGCCACAGCGCTGACTTTAGCCGGGTCCATCTGTACACTTCCGGTGGCTACAATAAAGCCCAGGAAGGATATGTGTCGGCATGGAACTCACTTTTCTCGGCTTTGACATAGAGCTTATTTTCTAACAGCCGTTGCAGTACTGAGGCTTCATAATGTCTGTGAGTTTCAAGGTCTGATGAATAGATAAGAATGTCATCTAAGTAAACATATACAAACTGGTCTAAAAAGTCTGAGGATGTCATTTATCTCATGGCCTGAAATACCGCTGGGGCGTTAGTAAGTCCAAACGGCATGACCAAATACTCATAATGTCCGCTGGGGGTGTTAAACCCGGTCTTCCACTCATCCCCCTCCCTGATCCTGACTAAATGGTAAGCGTTACGGAGGTCCAACTTGGTGAATACTTTGGCCTGTTGAAGCTGATCGAAAACGGCAGACATGAGTGGCAGAGGGTATCTGTTCTTAATGGTGATGTCGTTTAGGGGTGTAATGAAAGTCATCTTCATTACTTAACTTTTTGACAAGCTTATCACAATGAGTGAGTATAATGTTAAAATGAGGCACAAACCATAGAAAGGAATGTTTATTGATAATGGGAATTACAACTTGTGTTAGCAACATGTGTGTGTGGTGTGCAGGTCCTGTGCTGCCCTCAGTAGGGATGGATTGGAAGCCAGGCCTGCAAGTAAAACATTCATTTAGTGTGGCTAGTTTGGTAGCCTGAACAAACATGCTTAGTGTGATAATGTGTAACCAAAAAGAGATAGCATGGCGGTGACAATGTGCAATACTAGAAATAGGAAATGTGAAGCATGTTAAGTCACTTACCTTTTGTCTCCTCTCCAGGGTGTTCAGGTGAAAAGAGTCCCCATTTCCTCTGGGCATTATTTAAAGGTTCCGGGTCATACCATGGGTTGATTGGTGTAGGGGGAGTGCATTTTTGCCAGATCTGGCAAGGTTAATAGTTTCATGTGTAACATGTGGATATGTCATGCAGGCTAGTTGTTGCCACTGATGTTGAACATGGCATGGTAACTGGGAAATGTATTTTAAGGTTTAGTTCTATGTGTATTATTTTGAAATGTGATGGGAGTGGTCAATTTCCCCGTGCTGTGTTAGGGTTTAGGTTGGTACCAGCAGCAGGATATAAAAGGCCGGCAGTTGACACCACAAGCTGCTGCTGGTAGGACCACTTGGCTTTTGATCCATAGCATGTTTTTTTTTTGTGTCTGTAACTGTTATGTCCGTGTTGGTGAAATAAACACCTGGTTGGGCTTCACACCACCTCTGCCTCAAGCCTCCTGACTTTTGAAAACC